>CAOKZL010000077.1:600000-1151824 GCA_948472985.1 Iguana delicatissima | reverse complement strand
TGCTTATAACGCTCTCCATGAGTTGGGTCAAGGCTATCTGAAGGATCATGTTCTCTTTTACCGGACTAGTTGGGTTTTAAGATCTTCAGAGAAGACCTTCTCCCCATGGCAACTGGTGCCTTCAATTCACTGGACAGCACTTTTGCTCTGGGCTTTAGCCTGAAAGTCATAAGAGACGTCCTTAGACATTAAACTCTATTCCATCAAACAGATTCAGCACCTTGGATAGTTCATTTAATGTACAAATTAACACCCAGAGTGGATTCACTGCTCCCCCAACATGGAACTAGGTGTCACTGGTTATCTTGATCCTGCCACCGTCAGTGAGAGAGAGATTTCTAGGAGGCTGTTCCCAAGCTCTGGAACTCCCTACAAAGGAGTGGGTGGGGCTAGCATGAACCTTTTTACACCTTTGGCCAACTGGTTTGTTGCTGGAAAGGGGGCTTTTAATGGCTAAGTTAAAAGTCATTGTTTCCCCTTAACTCTAAATGACTATGCCTGTTCCTGAGCCATATTTTGCTGGCACTGTTCAGGAGTCTTTTGCAAAAACAAAATAGATCCTATAACTCCAGGGTCTGTCCATTTCTGGTTGCATGATGGTTAAGCTGCCGGAGCAAACCATATTCAAATCCCGCACAGGGCCAAGAAGATAGGTGACTTTGGGCCAATCACTCTGTCGGCCTAACCCTCCCTGCAAGGTTGTTGTGAAGCCAAAACAGAAGAGGATGAATGAACCAATGAATTAACCCCCCAAAAGGAAGGGGAAAAAGCTACACTTTTTCTTAAGAACAGAGTCGCAGATCTGTGTATCGCATCCTCTGCCGACTTCTTCCATGCACGGTGCAATGAAGACGCTTTTAGAGCCAACAATATAAAAAATAATCAATAAGCATTCCTGTTTTCACTGATAACTGAAACAAACGCCAACAAGCAAATTTCCCACTGGCCTACAACCCAAAGGGGTAAAAAAATCACACAGTTTGGGTCACAAACTGCTATTCCTCTGTTTATATAAATATAGTCAAACTCTTACACAGAACGAGCACACACGCGCACCACATTCTCAGTAATAATCTGCGGTTTGGCCTCCACTGTTGTTCCTGACCCTTGGGGGATGAAGGGAAAGCTTTGCAGATCAAAAAAAAAAAAAGTCATTTTATGACCCATTTCTCTCAATTAGTCACAAGGATCAAAGCAGAGTTGTAGTATTTTAGGATATGGGGATTAGCCCATGTTCCCAAGCCAGCAACACAGTCAGACTTCAGCAGCTAAACGGAGATGTGCCAGGTCATCCATGGGCTGGGCAGTTACTTTGGGGAATGGGCAAAATATTGCCTGCTGGCTGTTGGCATGGCTAATCATTACAAAGGCACACAGATTTCCCCATCTTATCTGGTTATCACAACCAGCCTGAGTAATTCCAAACTACCAGTGAAGTAATAAATAGCAAACAATTCATTAATATACATGAAAGTCATTGAAAAGTTTCAATAACTTGAATATCTTTCAACCTTAAGATTGAAAACACATAAGAATCCATTTGTTAACATGCAATAACACAGTGTATACAATAATACAGTGCTGGAAAATATACAATAATTATAAAGGTAATGTTGTGTGCATGTGTGAATACACGCAAACATAGTGATTGTTGTAACAGGAACTGGGGTGTTGTAATGGCTTGAGTGTTGAATTAAGACTCTGGGAAACGAAGAATCAAATCCCCACTCAGCCTACTGGGTGATCTTAGGCAAGTCACATTCTCTCAGCCTCTGAGAAAGGCCATGGAAAACCCTCTCTTGCAAGAAAATCCTAGGATAGGACTGCCGTAAGTTAGGATCAACTTGAAGGGATCTAACTACAAGAAAAATTTATTAGAACTACCCAATCGTTTTAACAACAAAACAAAGAATTACATATTTGCCCACTGAAAAAGACCATAAGAGTTGAAATTTATCCAGGTTACAGATTCATCTGTATATATCTTGATTAATCAGTGGTTTATTTATCAGGGATTAAACTTCTGGATTTGGGAAAACCAGGATCCAGAACCCATTCAGCCATGAAACTGGACCTCACATCAGCCGCTCTCTCTTAGCCTGATCTACCCCACTGCATTCTTCAGAAGATGAAGGAGGAGGAAAAGGACGTACTGCATTCAGTTCACTGGAGAAAAAGTGGGATGTAGTTCTAATTAATACTGAACATTAGCTTTCATTATTACTATTAGGCCATTTCCGCACTAGACTGTTATAGCGCTATTATTCCACTTTCAGCATCCTATGGAATCCTGGGGTTTGCAGTTTAGGGAGGGGCCTCAAAGGCCCATATTTACTATCGTCAAAGGCCCCTCCCTAAACTGTAAACCCCAGGATTCCACAGGATGCTGAAAGTGGAAGAATAGCGCTATAACAGTCTAGTGCAGAAATGGCTTTAGTTTTCATAATTATCAAATGACAAGCTGGTGTGGTGCAGTGACTCTAGGACTAAGAGAAGAATCAAGAAGATGCCAGTTCAAATCCTACCCATGCCATGAACACACTAGTAGCTATAGACGAGTTGCTCTTTCTCAGCCCTATCCCTCCACCCCCAAAAAAGAAATAATAGTATTTACCCTATAAGGTTATCACAAGAACTAGAGCCAGACATTGCACCAAAAGTCCTGTGAACAACTGAAAATGCCAAGTAAAAAATATTAAAATATTTCCATATTTCCAATCTGATTTTTGATAAGATCACTAGACACAAAGCGGCTTACCACAATATAAGTCCATCACAAAATCTAGAGAGGGAGAATCATCAGAAGCAATATGGCAAATAAACACAGATAAAAGAACTGTGTAAATAATATTGGGCAAAAATCTCTAGTTCTCATGCTATTTCCATGTTTAAGTCAATATATGAAATGGCTTTAGTTCTCTCTTCACTGCCTATTTCCTTACACTCTCCCTCTCTCCCTGTCTCTCTATCCCAAGGATGGGCAACTGAGTAAAGGCAAAGGGCTACATTAGGAGACTTCGGAAAGCCAAATACCCCTGCAAATAAATTATTTAAAAAATGCCCCTAAATGCCACTGTCAATTCCAGGATTGTCTTTGTGTTTAGTGGTCTGGCATTTCTTTCTGCATTATTCTACAATTAATTTCTCTTTGACCTTATTGTTTTCACAAGTCTCCATCCCAGTAACATGCCACTTGCGTAAAATTTCATACATCTGACAAAATAGACTACATTCCATCAAATCTTCTGCCATTTTTTTAAAAAAAATCCATTAAATGTTAAGATGCCACAAGACTCTGTTGCCAGATCTCTTGGGCTATGCCAGAATTCTTATAAAGAAGTTAAGAATTTCATATATTGCCCAAACAAGTCAGTTGACCAGCTTATTTATCCAACATAGCAGTGCTATGTGTGCTCTCTCTTTCTCTTTCTATCACACACACACTCGAGTCAAGCAAATTTCAGAACGGTAGCATTCTGTACCATACGCCATAAGACAAAAACAGTCTATTGTACAGTGAAAGAGCTAGACTCAAAACAGTCCCCTGGAGAAAACTCTGAATTCCTGCCCATGAATCACAACAGCTCACACACTGATACAATAAACTGTAGCTAGCTCTGGAAACCTGTTTTGCAGATGCACTAATTCATTCCTTTGAAACAAAGAGATGCTGTTTGTTTCTCCCCTTTCTTTACAATATCCTTTTCCCCTCCAAACAAGGCATCCATCCATCCAGTCTTGGGGCTTCTAGTATTTCTCCTCCATTCCACCATTCAGTGTTGAAATATAACTGTGTTTATCATTGTTAAAACTTTTCCCAATGTTTGACAAAAGCTTCTAATGCTTACTAAGAAAGGGTATTAAACCTGCAAACAAATCTGCAAGAAGTACAATATAAAATTTCATAGAAAAGTTGAAGGCAGGTGCCAACAAGCATCTAAATATGCATTTAGTGTTTGATATGAGGGTGACAAGAGCTGTCATTGTTTTAAGTGAGCAGTACGATGAACAATGGGGAGAAGGGGCTAGGATCCTTTGTGCTTGCAACAGATCCATTCCATTTTTCAGAATCCTCTGGACCAGTGGTTCTCAACCTGTGGGTCCCCAGATGTTTGTGGACTTCAGCTCCCAGAAGCCCCAGCCACTATGGTCAATGCTCAGGGCTTCTGGGAGCTGAAGTCCACAAACATCTGGGGACCCACAGGTTGAGAACCACTGCTCTGGACCAAGCTGAGATCATTGGAAAATATGACAATACTTGGTAAAGTAAAAGGCAGTAGGAAAGGAAGAAGACCTCAATACAGGTAGATGGATTCAATCAAAGACGACATGGCCCTGAGTCGGAAAGACCTGAGCAGGGCTGTTGGTAACAGGAATTCATGGAGATCTCTCATTCACGGGATCACCATGAGCCAAAGCTGACTTGACAATACCTAACAATAGCAAAAAGAACCAACACTCTGAAATGTTAGATTTAACACTAATGTATCAGTACCAATTTACACTGGTATACATTCTACTCTGTGCGTGTTCATGCAGGCATGTGTATTTATAAGTGTGCAAATATGTACACACATACACATAGCCCTTTGCACTGCCCAGAATGAAACACTGTTTAGCACTAGTTCCAATATTTTCAATACCCAATGTTTAACTGAGAATGACTGAGGCCATTTCCGCACTTGACTGTTATAGCGCTATTATTCCACTGTCAACATCATACGGAATCCTGGGGTTTGCAGTTTAGGGAGGGGCCTTAGCCTTAGGCCCCTCCCTAAACTGCAAACCGCAGGATTCTATAGGATGTTCACAGTGGAATAATAGTGCTATAACAGTGTAGTGCAGAAATGACCTGAGAAAGAGGAGGAAAGCACAGCGAGTTGCTTTGATTAGCATCATTTCTCCATGATACAAAGCCCCAGATAAGACGAAGATGAAAGGGTAGGAAGACATGTTCTGTGTCTCCATTTCTCTGTATCTAATACCTAAATTCCCAATGACGTCAGATCCACTGGAGGTACAGCCTGATGAACCTAATTTGATAATATGCAGAGATCTTCCTTCCTACCACTTCAAAATAACATTCACACAACGGACCCTCAACAAAAGTATTAGTACAATATGGGCTTTGGGATTTGACTTACGGTCAACTCAGCTCCCTTGCATTTGTGTAATGCTGAAGGTGACCTATCAGACTGACATGAAACATTGGTCCAGCTAAAGCTGCAGAATCACTTTTGACTTTAATCAGCTCCTTCTCAGCTCTGGTTCCATCCCCCACCACCCACCCTCGCCAATGGTCCCCGGAGACCCAGGGTGCAGAGGAAATTTGCAATTAACACTCTCTTCTAATGACTTCAACAGAAACCAAAAGACGTCAGCAAATGGAGCTTGCATCGTCCTCCCCCTGCCCCTGGGAAGGGAGCAATGGTTTTCTTACACAAGGAAATTGCAGGGTTGCCATTGCCTGTTAATCCAAACAGGTCCCAAACACAAATTACAGACTGGGTGACTCAAATCTGGCCGCTTCAAACAAAGCTGATGCCGAAACTCCCTACTAAAGGGCACAAGTAGCCCACGGGGGGGGGGGGGGTCAGCCCAAACAGCTAGCCATGGGGTTAAGACTGAGGATAGGCAAGTTCTAGAAATGGGAGTGCAGTCACATAAAGATGTGCCTATAAAGATGGCATCCCTCAGCAGCAAATTAACCAAGTGACAAAATGCACACTGGCTAGGAGTTTTATAGCCGATAGTGGCATGGGACTGGCTCTCTCGCATCACCTGATTGTACAGTCCAAGCAGAGACAGGGCCATGAATTGCTTACGATTACCTCCTCCAACCGACAGGTGGTAGAAGAGACAGAAAAGCCCCAATATCCGATGCCAAAGTGCTCCTGCTCTGATCTCTGCAGTCTACAAGACCCTCCAGATAAGGGGGAAAAGTCTCTGCAATTTCCTGTACAAACTAAATTTTCTTTCCGAGGTCCGCATGATAGATACTTCATTGTGAAGCATTTCATGAGAGGCTCCTGGTATTACCAAGGTTTTTTTCATTCTGACTTCCCAGGTCAGTTAAAATTGATCCAGTATTTTCAGAAATAAAATGTATCTCTACTTGGCTATCTCAGCCCATATCTGCACTACACGGTTATATTATTCCACTTTCAACATCCTGCGGAATCCTAGGTTTTGCAGTTTAGGGAGAGGCATTTAGAATCCTCAGCCAGAGAGCTCTTTGGCCTCAATAAACTACAAACCCCAGAATTCCACAGGAGATGAAAGCGGAATAATAGCACTATAACAGTGTAGGGCGGAAATGGCCTAAGAGATACCAAGGAAGGAAATTTTAATCTCTGCAGTAAGTTATTTTTTTTCCTCTCTGAACCATCAGGGACTCAAAGGCAGGTATTAAAACTTGGGCAGGTCTATGTGAAAAGAAATGGCACTCAGATAAACACTTGAAGACGATTTAGGTCTTTAAAGGCTCCAAAACCGGCATTATGATATAGTAGCTAGAGTAAGAGGCCAGGACTTGATCCTGATTAAGTTCTAATATTCACCAGATGACCTCAGCCTGGTCACACTGTCTCTGCAAGATCTACCTCACAGGGTTGTTGTTAAGAATAAAGCGGGAAGCAGGAGAGATATGTATGCCATCTTGAGCTCACTGAAGGAAAGGTGGGTGTACATATAATTAATTGTGCCTGTAAGCTGTTTCCCAGTTATGGTGACCCTAAAACAGGGTCTTTCCTGAGAAGATTTGTTCAAAGGAGGTTTGCCTTGCCTTCCTCTGAAGCTGAGAGAGTGTGATTCGCCCAGAGTCACCTAGTGGGTCTCCAGGGCTGAGCAGGTATTCCAACCCCGGACCCTAAATCTCATTCCAGTGCTACATCACACTAGCTTTCCACATGTAACTAAAAAAGATAATGAAGTAATTTAAACTGAACAAAGGAATTATTCTTTTAAAAGAAAGGTTGGAAAAGCCTTCCTTTCTGAGAAAGCTTTTAATTCTACATTATATGGCAAATATACTTTAGCTTTGTTTTGATTTCTAGACTCTTTCTGAGCTGCCAATAGTCTTCCTGTTCCCAATTTTTTGCATTTTTATCAAGACTTTTTTTTTCAGTTGCTGAACAACCGACCTCGCTCCAGAACCTGTCTTTTTCAAAACTAACCTCTTCCGACAACTATAGCCTAAACAATGGTGTGGAAATGTAAATGTCAGTGCTGCCGGGAATTCAGCTGAACATCTGTTTACATTCTGCCACATTTTACCGTATGTATTTTATATATGCCATGCCAATTTCCATACACATCCCTTTCAAACAATAGGTCCACATGTCTCGCACACGAATAAAGTCCTTTGTTTTGGAACTGCACCCACCTTGAAACAGAAACACAACCGACTCCAAAACAATGCTAGCAGTCAAGTCCAATCCATAAGCAACCATGTTATAACTTGTGCCACTGTCAGAGTTTGATTAAAGACAGCATACTACACCCTTGGCTCAAAAGAGATTAATGCTTAGAAACACATAATGCTCAGGGTTGCCTGGCTGGCATGGATACAGCTTTCCAAAAAAACAAGAACCAGAGATAACTGTCTGTGCCTGCAAGTCCTTCCCAACTTATGGTGACCCCAAGGTGAACTTCTCATGGTATCTTCTTGGCAAGACTTGTTCAGAGAGGGGTTACCTTTGCCTTCCTCTCAGGCTGAGAGAATGTGACTTGCCCAAGAGTCACCCAGTCAGATTCCATGGCCGAGTGGGAATTCAAATTCTGATTGCCAAATGCAAGACTGCAACCAGGTCTTGTTCCACCTCTTCCCTTCTTGCTGTGTTTCCCCCTTTGCCCTGTTTAGCTGGATTGGTGGGAGGATGGTGAAGAAGGGCTTCCTCTTGGTCCCGTTGCCATCAAAGCCTCATTTGGTGAAGATACAGGAGAAAGCCTTCTCAATGGCTGCTCATACTGTCTAGAATTCCCTTCCGTGGACGGCTAGCCTGGTCTCTTCCCTGCTCTCCTTCTGCAGACAAGCAAAACCCTTTTTGTTCAAGTAGGCTTTTAACGTGCCGTTCCATGCAAGGAGTCTTCTTATGGCTGGATGGGTGGGTGGTTTGCTTTATTTATAACTTTTGCATGTTTTCAAATCATTTTATACTGTTTATAAGCTCTCGTCTTAATTCAACGATTTTTAAATTGTGTTTAAAATGTTATCCTTAGGTTTTAGTAGATTCTTTTTGTGAGTCACCTTGGGTCCCACACTGGAAGGAAGGCGGCATATAAATAAATAACTCTGGATAAGGCAGTATCTATGATCGTTTCAGAAATAACAGCAGTAGTAGTGAGCGCGGAGTACCACGGGCATCTTGCCCAGTCTCCCCCACAGCTTCTTAAAATGGAACCTGCATCCCACACAATTTTAAGCCAAACTCATCTAGGAGGGCTGGAGAGCTGTGTGTTTGGGAGGCGGGTGTGCTTCACAGTGCCACAACACACACATAATCTAGAGGTATGGGAGAGAATTTTCAAAGATGTTCCAATCATATGCAAACTCCATGAATGCAGCCCACGTGGACAGGACCCTGTGGTTTGAATCAAACAATATTCATGAATAGAATAGGGAACAAGTGTGGAAAAGCATCTATAACAAGGAGTAACTTTCTCTCCCAAACATTGTGCTGAAACTTTAGTGGCAAGAATGTTCTCCAGGCGTGCCGATGCATGTTTTTAAAATAATACTGTCTTTCAGCCTCTAACCTTTATTCTCATATTCCAGGAATTTGCTTCCTTTCTAGTAAATGTCACAATTTAAATTTAAAGGGAAGCAAGTGTGAAGAGTAAGACTTGCATCTATGTCATTTCCTGTAAGCTCCTATTTGCTTTACTCAAAGTCCCATTTTCTGCTGACACACACTTCCTCCCACTTTAACCACAAAATGAGCAAACTTGGGCCAGATGAATACTCAATAACTGCTGCTGTTGTTGTGATTAATATTACCCCCATCAAACTGACCATTATTATTGTTACTATTCTCCTAGCTGCATTTGACAAACACGCAGAGCAACGTTCTAAATAAATAGCTTCTTTCAGGAAATCTGTTTCAATAGTAAGGTTTGTTTCCATTTCCCTTTTGAGAAACTACAGGGAAGGACAACAGACAACAGTGAAGAAAATACAGTTTCATTAATATACTCAAAGCTGGCTTGATAAAAAAACTAAAGGGTCCTTTACATTACCTATTTCTGCCTTCTCAGATCTCTTAAGTTGTAAACACACCAGTAATGATAGAAGGTGGATCTTCATGCTTTCCACTTTTATAGAAACTATTGGTGAACAATCTTTGGCCCTTCAAGTGTTTTGGACTTGAAAGCACCAAGCCAGAACAGCCAAAGATGGAGGTTTGGGTCATTTTAACCCAAACCATCTCAAGGACACAAAGATTCTATACTTCTGGAACCCATTCACACTACAAAATTATAGCGCTATTACTCCATTTTAACTGTCATAGTTCCATCCTGTGGAATCCTGGAGTTTGTAGTTTAGTAGGGCACTAAAATGCTCTGGCTGAGAATTCTAAGCACCCTCTCTAAACTGGCAATCCCAGGATTCCACAGGATGAAACCATGGCAGTTAAAGTGGAATAATAGCACTATACTTCTGTAGTGTGAATGGATCAAGAACACTCGTCCTTGAGCCACTCTCTCTTTGTCTCTGCTTCAGCTTCACCCACCTCATAGGTTTATTCTGTTGAAAAGCCAAAACAGCCTCATCTACACACATTACTATAGCTTTACTTTATTTCCTTATATCCTGCCTTTTCCCCCAGTAATGATACTCACAGTGATTTACAGCATATTGAGAGCAGTAAAGTTAAAACCTGCACAAAAATATCAGTTAAAAGAAATACATATAAAAGTTATTTTTAAAAACAAATAAGCAAACTGTAGAGTTAAAACCCTTTAAAATTCATTTTTTTAAAAAACATAGCACACCATTAAAAGCCCATCACCGTTACTTTCTAAAAGTTTGATGGAATAAGAATATTTTTACTTGCCAACAGAAAGACAGCGAGGAGGGAGGTCACTCCAGTCTCGGAGTAGCCACCAAGACAGCCGCCTCTCTTGCTCCCACCAAGCAAGCCCGGAAAGCTATCAGGACAGAGAGAAAGGTCTCTCCTGAAGAACTTCGAGAGCTCTAAGGAGCTAACACAGGGAGATAGGACTTTCAAATACCTTGGACCCAAACCATATAGGTCTTCATAGGCCTTTATATCATCATGAGCACCCTGCAGGAAAGATGGTGTGTAAATGTGAGCAGGACTGGCCAAAGTCATTTTGCCACCTGGAAAAGGACAACTGTCAATCAACAAGCCCCATTCCGTGTATAGACGTTGACTGGACCAGAGTTGGTTCTTATTGCAATAACAGTAACAGTGTCCTCCACAGCATCAGAAGGCAACAAAATGTCACGCCCTTGTTCCAGGACCCAGAAAGGACCCTTCCCAACAGCTACACCCTAGGGATGTGAGAGGAGCAGTATTTATGACAGCCAGTGCATGAGGAAAAGGGAGAATGCAAGATTCTGACAGCATTTATATAAGAAGGATTTGTTAATTGGGCCACAGCTGGGTAGGAGGCTGAGTCTATATAACAAGAGGCCAGAATGGGAGGAAACTGTTGGAGCCAACTGATTCCACCAGTGGAGATGGCCCAGCTTACTCCTGAATTGCTTGCTTGTGGTCCTAGAACTCTTGACCCTCGCCTGGCCTACAGATTTTGCCCTTGGACATTCTCTCTTTGGTTTCACAGTAATTAGGACTGTTTCTCTACAACTACTGAGAACTCTGACTAAGAGAAACTTTGCCTGCTAGCTCCTGTTAAGAGCCTGATTATACAGCTGGCAGCCTTGGTGTGCTGCCAACACAGGACACAAGGTAGTTGCAGGGGTGCAGGACAGACTGTGTGGTACACACAACTCTGTCTTCCAAGAGCGGGGAAGGACCAGGGATTCAGGGGAAATAGCTGCTGTAAGCCCCGGTACTTGCCAACTGAGGCAGCTGCCTCACTTGCCTGAATGTGAGGACAAATGATGAGTAGAGAGCAAGTGTCTCAAATACTACCTTCTTTCATTCAAAGGATCTGAAGTAGCCCAGGTGAAAGAGCCTTCTGGGAGAGACCTCAGAAACCCAACACTAACCACAAGAGACAGCAAAATGCAAAATTGACCAGTTTGATAAGTTTCTATTTAGTCTCCATCCTGAGCAGAGAAGAAAAGATGAAAGGTATCAGAGTTGAACAACATTCAAGTAAGGTGAACAGTTTGCTTCCAACTTTCCCATGTTCTAATCAGTAAAGCTTCCATGACAAAGTTTAAGTAAACATTTCCTCCCCTCTGAAGCCAGACTTTACTCCTTTCTTGTTTGTATAAAAACTTGAATGGATTCCATACCAGAGTGACGAGGAGACCTCAAGAAAAACAGAAATGGGGTTGAGTTTGTGCCCGTGGATGATTAACCAGTTGTTTGTCAAAGGAATGTTACAGCCAAGTCAGAGGGCGCGAGCACAGCCGGACTGGGAGAATCAGGAGGAAGAAAACTCACAACAGAACGGATGGCCAGCAGGAAGAATGAAAGAAAAACAAAAAGTGCAAATAACTGGCCAGGACAAATACATTTTTAAAAGCCACTCCATTTTTTAAAAGATGCTCCAAATCTAAGAGGTCAACTCACTTGCCAGCCAGCTGTTCTGCTTCCTCTTTGGCATGTGCTGCAAGATGCATTCAAAAGGAATCACAGAGCCTTATGAGACTTCGGATAAATGTACATCCCAAAGTAAGAAAAGGCTAGGGAACTTCAGAGAAGGGCTGCAGTTCAGTGGTAAAGCACCAGCTTTGCATACAAAAGGTCCCAGATTCAATTTCTGGAAGCTTTGGGGAACGTCTTCAACTTATCTAAATTACTTCTATTGTTCTAAACTGTTTTCACTTTATGTATGAGCTGCTCTGAGATGGTTTGGAGGCAGGGTGGAAAAGAAACATTTTAATAAATAAATAAAATAGAGCAGGAGAAGCCTACAGAGTCTGTTAGAATGTAATTCCCTGCTAATGTAGCCAACAGTAACAGATGAAGAAAGATGCAGTCTGACAACATTTTGAAAGCTAAAAGTTGTCCATTCTTATTGTATACAACGCCAAACAAGATGGAACAACAGCCTGACTCATCGCGAGGCACTGTCCTCCGTTCCTTATTGATACATCGTATGTGGACTGCTTTTTTTTCTCCTTTTTATCATCAAGCTCTGTATGTTTCATGAGAGCAAAGGCCAAGAAACACATCCTCCGTTAGGTAAAATATTGATCGGACTTTGCTATTATTTCCCGTATTACATCAGCAACCTTTACTGTTAGCTGGCAGAATGAGTGACGGCTTTAAGACCTCCAGTCCAAAACTCTGCAGGGTCTAGTCCCACCTGTTGCTGTAAAAAAAACAAAAAACAAAAAACAGCATCTGATATCACAGTGAAAAACCATCATACGGAATTTTAAGGCCTAAAAAGTGTAAGACACCGGATCCCACCTGCTAAGCAGGGTCAGCCCTGATTAGTACTTGGGTGGGAGGCTGCCAACAAATAAGAGGAGAGGTAAGCTGTATTTCAGAGAAAAGAACTGGCCAAACCACCTCTGACTATTCACTGCCTAAGAAAACACTATGAAATTCATGGGGTCACTGTAAATTGACAGATGACGTGAAGGCACATACACACACATGGGACTTAAAATGGTTCTTTTTTAATAAATAGTGCATTTATTCCTCTCTCTGCCACCTATACGCAAACCTCACATCTCCCCAAAGAACAGCAGCTGTACAAATGAGAATAAAGTGGGCACACAGAAGTCTTCTGGCAGCTTCCAGATTAATGGATTTGTCTTAGCATAATCCATTTTCTCAAATGCATAATAGAGTAGAATATGCAAGCATCAGGTCTAACACAGAACTGAACTGGTGTGGTGGTTTGAGCAGTGGAACACAATCCTGGGGACCAGAGTTCAATTCCTGCTTGGCCATGGAGACCCACTGGGTGGCCTTGGGCCTGTCACAGACTCTCAGCCTCAGAAAAACCTGCCAATAGGTTTGGCTTAGGGTCACCGTAAGTTGGAAATTACATGAAGGCCCACAACAAGAACACCAACAAGATGCAAAATAAAAAAAGCTAGTTACACATGTTAATATATGCAGGTTACAGTTTTAAACACGTTTCTAAGAGACTGAAGACAGCTGAACACAGCATAACCTATGTTGATAGGTTTACAAAGTTAAGGCTCAGTTGTATACCCGTTAACCTGGAAGTAACTCAGTGGGGCTTACTTCTGAGTCAGCATGTAAGTTCCTTCAGATGAAAGTTCCAAAATTTGAGAAAGAAGATAACTCAAGGGCAGAGGAGCAGAACACATATCTTGCGTGCATTCAGTTCTTGACACCTCTAGTTCAGGTGATGCAAACCAGGCTTGGAAAGACACTTCTATGAAACCCTAAAGAGGGGCTTCCGGCCAGTTCTTTGGCAGGACCAGTGAAGCAATTCACCAGTGATTCACCTCCAAGGGCCTTTCTGCACTACACTGTTATAGCGCTATTATTCCATTTTCAACATCCTATGGAATCCTGGGGTTTGCAGTATATGGAGGGGCCTTTAGAATTCTCAGCCAGAGAGCTCTTTGGCCTCAGGAAACTACAAACTCCAGAATTCCACAAGAGGTTGAAACTGGAATAATAGCACTATAACAGCACAGTGTGGAAAGGCCCCAAGTCACCTGTCAACCTGTGGCAACCCCATGAATTTCATAGAGTTTTCTTAGGCCAGGCATACTCACAGATGCTAGTTCTTTCCTCTGAAATACGGCCTACAGCACCTGGTATTCATTTGTAGTCTCTCATCCAAGTACTAACCAGTGTTGACTCTGCTTAGCTCCCAAAATGAGCCATAACCAAAACAAAAATTACAGCCATGGGCATTGTAAAAAGTCGCTCTGAAAAGACCAGCACAGTTTGTCCTAGGAAGCTATTCCTTGGAGCACTGTAAGCAAAATGAGTACAGACATTTTTAATGGACTCAGTAATTTCTAGCCCTGCTTTGCATGGTGCGTTTTACAGCCGATCGATTGACTGACAGTCAGCTTCAGCGTTAAGAAAATCTTAAGAAAGGAAAATAAAGTTATAGGCATTGCTTTCCTATCCCTGCTTTGGACAATTTCAGAGTAACGCCTGTACCCTTATTTTCTTTTAAAAGATTCTCTTAGTGCTGTAGCCCTACAAATGTTGCAAGACTGCAACTTTCAGCATTACTTTCAGGTGACTAAGAATTATAGGAATTGCTGTACAAAAACATCTGGAAGGCCACACAATCACCCACCCCCCGGTCTACGAACATTATTTTGCACACAAGACCTGAGCAAAAACTTTAAAAGGAGGGGGGAGCCAAGGAGAAGTTTGAGAGCTGGTGAAAAATATCTTAAAATAAATAAATCAGAGGCAATATGTTGTTTTTCAAAAGTCTGTGCCAGGATATCAACCACAATACCTTGGAAACCTAATTTCCTTTCTCACATAATGGGTTTTAGTCTGTTTCTCTTTAGTCTTAACTGTGACCTTCCCATGCAAAAACAAGGATGGGTTTAACATTTGGACCAGCAGATCAAAACTCACCCCTCCAAAAAAAGATTTTTTAAAAAAAATCCCATCTACATTTCTTTCATAAACAAGTGTTCAGAATTTTTTTTTTCTGAATTCTATATTTGCATAGACATAAACCAAGAATGCACACCAGATTTGGCACTACTGCCTTGTTGTCACAAGCCACTTTGAGCACAAGTCACAGACAAACAACAATTTTTACGTCTGGGGAGAAGCATCACCGGCCTTTTGTGTGGACGCTTTTCAGTCATCCCTCCCTGCCCCCATTTACCAATGGTCAAACAGGTTTTGCACATTTCTAAAGCAAAATATGCAAACTCGGTGCAATGAATGGTAGAGAACACAAGCTGATGCTACCTGTTTTGAATCACGGTGTCATCTTTCTGTAAAAACCTACTGCCTGTTTCCAGCAACAGGTCTCACTAAGAGCAAAGGTTCTGGTTCTAAGTATCCGTGGAAAAGGAGCCAAAGGGAGGCTACTGTGAATCAAGGAGATACAGGCATGCTTGCGGGAAGCCCAGGGTTTGCAGAAATACAGTTTATTTTGTTTATATTCTGCCTTGCTCTCAACATGGGCAAGGCAGCTCACAATTTAAAAAAGGGTGCATCTAAAAAAAAATGCTAATGACAAAAAAAATTAAAACAATGTAATCAATTAATCTGTTAAAACATCAACAAATGAAAACACTGTAAAATCATTTTAGAATGGGGTGGGCAACTGCATGGGGATCAGGACACAATCTTTCCCCCAAGACCATCCTTTGGGCTACACACCACCCCTGCAGTAAGCCCACCTATCTCAATCTTCCTCTACAGTCCCTCTCAAAATGGTGACAGGAAGTGATTTCCTGATATTTCCAGTTAGCATTTTAGAAGTAACTACCCCCCCTAAAAAACACCCTTGAAATATTGGGGTGGTATGGATTTCTGGGGTACTTGTGATATTTTTATGTTTCACACATTTGGAGGGCTTTCTAGGTGGTATTGGAGCAAAAATTGCTTGAAAACTACACTAATGCATAAGAAAAGAATTGGGGGGCTTCGAGGAAGTAGTGGGGTCTTCAGGGGCCACAAAAGTGGGTCTGGGAGCCACCTGTTTTAAAACTTGAGAACATAAAAACAAATCTACAGCATACACACCTCATTAAAAAGACTTTTCTGTCTAGACAGTTAGTCACCCATCCTGGGGAAAGCAGAATGGAGAGGTGGCCAACCCAGGCCATTTCCACACTACACTGTTATAGTGCTCTTATTCCATTTTCAACATCCTATGGGATC
Source organism: Iguana delicatissima (assembly GCA_948472985.1). Classification (NCBI taxonomy): domain Eukaryota; kingdom Metazoa; phylum Chordata; class Lepidosauria; order Squamata; family Iguanidae; genus Iguana; species Iguana delicatissima. The sequence continues at coordinate 1,135,859 of CAOKZL010000077.1, read as the reverse complement.
CTGGGGTTTACAGCTTAAGGAGTGGCATTTTGAATTCTCAGCCCAAGAGCTCTTTGGCCTTAGGAGTCTTCATAGACCACAAGCTGAACATGAGTTGGCAGTGTGATGCGGCAGCCAAGAAATCCAATGCAATTCTCGGCTGCATCAATAGGAGTCTGGTGTCTAGATCGAGGGAGGTACTGGTACCACTCTACTCTGCTTTGGTTAGACCTCATCTTGAATACCGTGTTCAGTTCTGGGCACCCCAATTCAAGAAGGACATGGTCAAGCTGGAGCAAATCCAGAGGAGGTCGACCAAAATGGCGAGGGGTCTGGAAGCCATGCCCTATGAGGATAGACTTAGAGAGCTGGGTAGTCTGCAGAAGAGAAGGTTAAGAGGGGACATGATAGCCATGTTTAAATATTTGAAGGGATGCCATGTAGAGCAAGGAGAGGGCTTGTTTTCTGCCGCTCCAGAGACCAGGACAAGGAGCAATGGATTCAAGCTGCAGGAAAGAAGATTCCAGCTGAACCTCAGGAAGAACTTTCTGATGGTCAGAGCTGTCCGGCAGTGGAACATGCTGCCTCAGAGTGTAGTGGAGTCTCCTTCCTTGGAGGTTTTTAAGCAGAGGCTGGATGGCCATCTGTCGGGAGGGCTTTGAGGGTGTTCCTGCATGGCAGGGGGTTGGACTAGATGGCCCCTGGGGTCTCTTCCAACTCTACATTTCTATGATTCTATGATTCTATGAAACTACAAGCCCCAGAATTCCACAGGATGTTGAAAGGGGTATAATAGCACTACAACAGTATAGGGCAGAAAGGTCCTAGTCTTCCATGAGACAAAATTCCATAACTGAAAGAAAAAAGAAACAAAGAGGGCAAAACTCCCAAACAATGAAGACTGCACCTTTATGTGTTGCTAAAAAGAACAGAAGGTTGAAATGTCTTTGGATTCTAGAATTGCTACTCTCCATGTTATTTCGGTGAACAAGTTCATTTCTCGCTGTCTCACAGTCAGAACATTATTTTCTCAACAAAGTGTTGAAAAGCTGTTGTATTGTCAATGTTTTATTTTTCTTTTTAAATGCTTCATGTATTACTAACAAGAAAAAGTGTGTTGTATTACAGTGTCTTTGACCTCTAGGTAGTTTCTTAAATTTTGTTTCTTCACGGATCATTTCCTTAGGTTGTTCTTGGTTGCTACACTACTGAAACACTGGAGAAACTTGCCAAGGTTTCTTAGGAAAAGCACAGGGAAACACCTTGTAGCCATGGGCTATCACCTTTGATGTGTGAAGTTTTCACAGTGCAAGGAAGGCCCAGTTTCAGAAAATTCAGCAAATCTAAGTGACTTTGCTGGTGACTTTTGATCTGTCAGTGACTTTTTCAGAACAGCTACAAGAGGGAGACAAACATCAGGTTGAAAGTCTATGAGATTATAAACTTGCATTAGAAAGTTTATGGCAGAGAGGAAGTACCGGCATCACAAAGCAGAATGCAAGCGAGCTGGGCTGCACCCACCCTGTTGTTTCTTTGCAGCTTAAACGGCTATCTAAGGCCACAGTGGTAAACCTCAGTTAACAAAGTCAATGTATTCCTGGACATTGGTTCTTTAACAGAAAATCTGGCGCCAAAGACAGAAATAGCGTGGAAAGAACAGGGACAGGTTTCTATACCATAAAAAAGAAGAGCAGTTCAACATGTTTCAACAAACCTTTAATCCAAAATTAACAACGTGCCCATGGTGCAATCAAACAACGAGGTCATGTAGACAAAAACATTTTGAACCTCTCAGAGAACACGTAAAAACTTCCTCCAACATTCATCCAGTGATGACTTGTTCTTTCACAGCCTCTGTTTTTCTTATATGTTCAATTCTGATTATCCAATTTATACTTTTTTTAAACCATGCTGGAACTAGCTAGTGAGAAAACCTTATCTGCTCTCCCCAGTTCTCTCTATTTTGCTGCTCACGCAGGCTCAGTAAGGGATTCTGGAGGCAGCTGCTGTCTACCTTGCCTGTTGTAGCAAGCAAGCACACAAGGCCATCTCAGGTCCCGACCATGGGAGAAAAGTGCGACATGAATAAAATTTTAAGATATCCATTACAGTAGAATCAACTGCATTGTTTACTAAAGACATACTCTTGCACCCTTGAACCAAAGTACACAGCCCTCTTTTCCCATCCTCCTAAGGCTGATGCTGCTACAATATTTCCAGCTAGACAGAGGACAAGAAGAAGGGAGGTTGGTCAGGTACTAAAAAACTTTGTAAAAAGGACCTTCTTTATCAGAGGCTTTGTTAACTGAGATGTGCCCATTTAACCAAGCTGCACAACTGCAATGGGGAGGGGGGATCTATTTGCCCCTAGGGTCCTCTGGGACTACACAGGTTGCCCAAAGTGCCAAGTCCACCCCACCTCCCAAACTGGAAGTGCCTGGAAGGCCACTCCCAAGTTTTGAAAAATGGGTATTTTTGTTGTTAAAAGGAGGAAGGGGCATGTGCCCTATCTAAAAGGAGAACTGCTTTTAAGTCATTCCCTTTTTGACCTACTTGCCTGGTTGTTACATTTCACACATGCATATTGTTAACCTCACTTAAAAAGTTTGCTGAAACAGAGTGAACTGCCCTTCTTTTTGGAGTATCAACAGGTCAATAGGTGCCCCCCCTCCAAAAAAAAAGCCAGTTTTGAGAGTCCCCCATGTGGCCACAGAGCTGCAGTTTGCTGACCTCTGATATATAAGATATTTCTGCAGTGCTGTAAAGAGGGAGGAGAACGGTGCATTCTGAAGAAATATTTTGCATCGCTAGACAGGTTTGGCAGAGTTAGACAGCTGTTTCCTTTTCAATTCTGAGGAACTCCTTTTTTCTGAAATCCCACACATACCTTTTCTCACACTCATTGTGCTTAAAAGAGAAAAAGAAGGAGATGGGGAGAATGTGGCAGGATGCTATTCATGATAATTAAAAAAATTTCCAAAACAAGAAAATATTCATACCAAAAAGCAGACACCAGCAGCAGCCTAATAAGAGGGTAAAGACAGGGTGTTGTGCTGTGCCATGACAATTTAGAAGGTTAATTCCAATTAAGTGGACCACAGCACAAAGGCTCCTCCCTAAACTGCAAACCCCAGGATTCCACAGGATGTTGAAAGTGGAATAATAGCACTGTGACAGTCTAGTGCAGAAACAGCCTCTGTTGATTAAACCAACAACAGTGTTTCAGCCCTGTAAATCCTGGCCTGGACCTTCCTCTTCCTCCCTGGAACTGATCACACGATTGCTAACCACTGTTGCGCCTTTGTTTTAGAAAAGATTTTAGAAAACAATTTACAAACAGTACTGGGGCAGCCACTCTCAGACTGAGCTATTCCGCAGGGCTGTTGTAAGGTAAAAGGGGAGCCACAATGTCACCTGTAGCTTAGTGGACGGAAGGCAGGTTGCAAGTGTCACTAATGAAAAATAAGCAGGGCTCCACAGTTTCTGATGATCTCCCTAATCTCCGTGATAATGCTTAAATTCTGGAACGCTCCTCTGCCACTTCCAGGCAATGGAAACAAGGGAGGGCATAAGATGATCCAGCTATGGCTTGGTTGCCAGGGGACACATGAGAATCATTCATAAACACGGTAGCTCCAACCTCGGGCCTCCAGAGTGTCTGCGCCTGTATGTTTACATTGGCATTTTTATCTAGCATGGATAACACCAAATGTTTGCTTCAGATTTAAAAGAGTCCAAAGTACCAACAGGTAGGAGACCTGGAGCTTCTAAATGAAAAGGGCAGAGAAAGATGGGAAGCGGACTTCACAGGGAAGCTTGGCTGAGCCTTTCAAGCTGCGCAAACAAGCAGAGAGAGAAAACTCAGGGAAGAGTAATCTCATAATTTACAGAGATTTTTTTTCTTTTCAAAAAAATACCACTCACCTCATCAGGACAGGCCAACTTTTTACAGAAAGGTTGGGGAAAGCTTTGGCCCTCAAGATATTTCATACCCTCCAACATTTCCCAGATAAAAAATATGACACATGTGGCCAAGCAACATGTGAGTGTGGTCAGGATGGAAACATTTATTAATGAGGCAGAACATATGAGCTAGGAGAGGCGGCAGCAGTTTGCTTTTGCCTGAGTCCACTGGGAAGGGAAAGATTCCACCAGCTTCTCTCCTTTCCTCACTGCTGAATTAACTGAGCACAGACTCCTTTGGCACTTTGAACTCAGTTGGCAGCAAATGAAATAAGCTGAAGGGGGAGAGAAGAACAGAGAAACCGGGACATTTTAAAAGCAGCTGAAAAAGCGGTATGGCGGAGGACTAATTGGAACTGTCCCTACCAAATCAGGACAGTTGGAGTGGATCATATTTTGGTCTGCAACTCCCACTGTCTCTTGCCATTGGCCATACTTCAGTTGGGAACTGAAGTTCCAAATCTCTGAATGATGAAAGGTTTCCCAATTTTGCATCATAAAAATGGAATAATGAATGCATATCTCTTGGAGAAGACCTCCCACTGTCACTTTCTTCACATAACATGCCCCAATACCCACTCAAATTTCAAAGTGCGCCTTTTATCCTCAAACCTGTCACAAGATGGAGGGGACTATGAAGTTTTCTATGATAAACTAAGGAGAGCAATATTTGTGTGACTTTTCTTAAGAGCTAAGTGCATGTATGCTTTCCTTCAGAGGCAGTGTCAATGCCTAGCAATCTTGAACAGAACTTGGGATCCAAGAATGTAGCCATCACCACCCCCAAGGGACAACACTTATTTTCACCCTCCTGCCAGCTTATTTACCTAGCTGTAGACTTATCTAGCTTCAGAACCTTGGTCTGAAAAGGTCTCTGACATTTTATCTTTCCCACAATGCCAAGTGACTCTGGAGCACTATGGGAAATCAAATATGGCAGACGGCTTCTAAGGTAGTCCTGCTATTTCTGCATGAAACCAACTGTAAATGCGGGGAAAGGACTTGATTTAGGGCTGCCTGCACTACATCAAAATGTTTCCTGATCCAGTACAGTTCTCAAACTTACTGGGAAAAGGAAAGCCCTGCAGAAATCCAGGACCACATGTCTTAACATACAGAGGAGGGATGCTTCTGACTTCTGTAAAGCCCCTGTAGATACCATATTGGCTCAATTCAGACAGCAGATTTTGTTAACCATCGATAAGAACCCAAATCACGCTCTGAGCTTCCACATGTATAACAGCCTAACAACCACAGTTGAGATCTGCATGTCCATTTTTACCTTTCCATCTCTTCAGTTTCACTGAGATCAATTACACTTATCTTGAAAGAAAGCAACAGCAGGTCATTTTGCTGCTGCTGCTGCTGCTGCTCCTGCTGCTGCTGTTGTTGTTGTGTGCCTTCAAGTTGTTTCCAACTAATAGCAACCCTACAATGAACCTATCATGAGGCTTTCTGGGGCTGAGTGTGTGTGATGTGCCCAGGGACACCCAGATGGTTTTCATGGCCAACCAGGGAATCAAACCCTAGGGCTGTAGTCCAATGTTCAAACCACTATACAACGCAGGTTCAGCAGGTCATTACCTTCAGGCAGAACAACCACACTGCAGCTTGTCAGACACAATAATGTTCCACAGAGTACCTATTTGGTCCATAAACCAACTTCAGCCCATGATTTGACATCTTGGATTTCAAGCCCAATATGGTGTGCAAGTTAGTGTGGCTTCAAATGCAACATCAAGCCATGGTTTGACTTTATGTGTGAATGCAACCATTTTAGGTCAGCCTACCAGATGCTGTCCAACTGAAGATAGGTAACTGTGGAAAGTTGTGGAGGGGGAGATGTTAAGTTCCCCACCACTGCTGTACAAAAGTTAAATCACCAGGCTAAACACACCCAGTCTACATCCTGGCCTGCCAAGAGTTTTGACACACACCGTTTTTGTAATCCCAAGCAAGCTGCCAAAATCAATAAGAGTTTATGGCAAGCTGCTAGCAAGCTGCTATCCATGGTCAACAGGCTGTTCCATGTGATTTCATGTCAGCAGAAACCTCAGTCTGCATTGCACCCTTTGCTGTCGTTACAGCTTCTGCAGAGGAGGAAGGGAGAGCAAGCGAGCAACCCTGCTACTTTTTTTTTTTTTTGGAAAGTTTCTGCAAAGGATACCCAAAACCAGCATCCGAGACACCACAGAACATAATGAGGTTTTTAATTTCAAATCAGCCAACAAGCTTTTGCCGCGAGATGCTGTGGTCTCTCCAGCAAGAAGTGGAAGGAGCAGGCTGACGGTCGACTTTATTTACTTATAAGCAAAAGAGAGAACAAGATGGGAACTGAGCTTCACATTTAAGAGCACCTTAGCTGTATTATTGCACTGGATCAGAGGGACCAGGGAAATTAACCTTGTGTTTGATTTAAAAGCTGGTTAATGTACAATGCCAGGATTGCACAGGGAGGAGGTCTTTTTTTATTATTATTATTCCCATCTCTTTCTTTCCTCCCTCTGCCTCCCAGCTGTTACTCAAAGCTGTTGACGATTGTCAATTGAAGGGCCAGGGCTCAGCGAAGGGACATTTATTTAGGCCCGTTAACAGATTTCTCAGCACAACAGATTTTTCCTTCCAGCCTCTGAAAAGTCACTGAGTTCACTTCTAAACCAGAGAAATCCATTAACCATTATCGGTGTCACACCAAAAGGTGAGACGGTTCAAGCCGTCCTGGTTTGATGTCCCAACAAAAATGTTTCTGCAGAAGTTAATAAAGAAGTTCTTAGTACCCTCACAGGTACTTTGGATGGGAACACAAGAGAGGGCCTGATTGGCACCCTCCTTACTATCTTACTATCAAGCAGGGAAAAACTCTTTCTATTTCACCAGACCTTTGAGAACTGTTTCAGGCGAAACAGTCTTTGCACAATGTGTTGGACTTTCATTTGTTGTTGTTTCAATCTGGTTCCAAATTTCATGATGGTTTAACTGAATAAAAAGAACCAAAAGAATAATTTTAAAAATGGATCTGCCTTATGATGTTGTTGTAAAGCAGGACTGGGCATGCTCCATAGCCCAAAGGAGTATGACCCACTGGCCAATTTTCAGATTTTTCCAGATTGCCACTGACCTGCTGTCATCAGTGGCGCATCTAGTGTAAACAGTGCCTAAGGCAAGCATGGAAGTTGCGCCCCACCTGCTTACCTCTACCTCCACCCCTACAAGCACAGTTTTCTTAAGCCCTCTGGCATTGGCACCTGGGGCATCTGCCCTACCTGCCCCCCCCCCCAGATATTCCTCTGGCTGTCATGATACCATTTTGGCAACTAGAAAAGATGTCACGTCACTCCTTTTTGGGCTACGGAAAGGTAACTTCTGCTGTTTCAGTGGACACCTAACAATCCCACCCAAAGTCTCCAAGGACCAGCAAAGATCTTAGTATTGTTTGATAAGCGAGCCCTACAATTAAGCTCTGCATCATAGAACACTGCCGTATAACAGTCCAGCCAGCCACACTTTGGTTCAGGATATTCCATTCAATTCCTAACACTTCCTGGATTTCCATTTTCTCTCAAGAGACATTCTATATCCTATGGCCACTAAGCATGCTCAGGTGTCATTGGGCTGGGGAGGGGTTTCCCTAAATAACTTATTTTTCTCTATTTCTGCAAACCTTGGAATTCTCTGAGCATGCCAACAACATCCTCTTTTTTTGCTGTAAAGCTATTCTACCTTTTTTAATTTGGCACTTGAGTTCACTATGGTGTAGCAGGTTGAATACTGGGCTAGTACTCTGAGAGACCGGGGTCTGAATTCCCACTTAGCTGTGGAAACTCAGTGGGTGACCTTGGGCACGTCACATTCTCTCAGCCTCAGAGGAAGGCCATGGCAAACCCTCTCTTGCCAAGAAAGCCTCTAGAATAGGGTTGCCATAAGCTAGAGTCACCTCGAAGACACATAACAACAAAAAATATATTGGGAAAAGTTTTAAGAACAAAACAACATATTATATATTTTCCCACTGAGAAAGAACTTAATAGCTGAAACACATTTGGGTTACAGATTAATATGTATATATCTTGGTTAATCAGTGGGTTTATTTATAAGGGATGACAGTGCTAGATTTGGGAAAAGTAAGATGGAGAACCCATTCAGCCATGAAACTTGACCTCATGTCAGTCACCTTCTCTTAGCCTGATCTATCACCCCTGAAGGACTCAGAAGGAGATGAACTACGAGAAGGAGAACCATGTGTGCGCCACATTGAGCTCACTGGAGGAAAAGTGGGATATGACTGTAACTAATACACAACAACAATACAATAAGCAAAATTTGGCTGGTTAGTTTTTGCTATTATGTTTTGCTTTATGGCCACCCTAAAGAGGAAATGACAGCAGCAACAAATATTATACGACGATGACATGCCAAGCAGTTAAGTAAAAGGTAGCACCTACTGCATCACAGTTGCAAAACCCAAACAAACCCAAAAGGTAAGATGTCCCAGACTGAACACAGACCGTGCTGCAGAGAAGAAATTTGGAGTGGAGTTGTACAGTTTATCTAGAAAGGAGGTATCAGAAAAGAAGTCCATGCCACTGTGTCACAGTTCCTATTCTAAGCACTGAAGAGAGTCATGCCTTGTGATTCACAAAGCAGCTAAACTGCCAAGAAACGTTCTCTCTTTTTTTAAAATGAAAAAAAATAAATACAAGTTTGGATTTCCTAGGCTCTGCTACTTTCCTTTTTGTCACAGGGACTATGTCCTCTGCCCATCGGCAAGACCATTGCCAGACAGATCCTTAGAACTGCCCGGTGAAAAAGAGTCAAGAGGAGGCAAATTTCCCTGTCCTGTCTACGTGCGCGGCATGTTCATACCTACACGAAATGTGTGCACAAAGAAGAACAGACCTCTCCAACACAGAGAAAGACAAGGAAAAGGCCGGCCACCAAATCTCACTCCTAGATAAACATTGCCAGAAATGCACAAAGGATCAAGCTTACCATTAATCCAGTAAATACAGTTAAGCCGGGATGCCACCCTGCCCAAACCTCTCTCTATTAACGTCATCACAGTGCAGAGTAGGTGAAATTGTAAACTTTGCTAAGATGCAAAGCAGCAACACTACAAAATCTCTGTGGGTTTTCTCAGTAGCCATTTAAGCAGCTGTGAGGTGGACCTTTGGAAAGTAACTTGCGGGGGGCATAAGAAACTGTCTGTTCTCACTAAGTTTGTCCTCCTGTTCCTTTCCACCCACTGATAGTGCATATTCAGAACACTTATCTTGAGAAGTGGATGTATTCCCAGTGCAGATCGGAATGGCTGCAATGCACGTGCCTTGAGTAATTATTGCCTGCAGCAGAGTTCACTGTTCATTATGTTCCAAATTCAGAAGTAAGGGGGGGAAAAGCCCAACACTAATAACAGCAGCACACATATCAATCACTGTTGCTTAGCTGCACATCATATCTCCTCTTTAAAAACTACCGGAAGGTGTACAGATCAAAATTATGCATCCCCTGCATAATTGGGTTAATTGTGCACCGTGTTCCCTGTTCAAAAGCACACACAGTGGCCCAGATTGCAATCACTACTGCACATCCTGACCCCAAACAAAAGAACAGAGAGCCATGCAACAGCTGAATCACGGTTGCTCATCGTCTAAACAAAGTGTGTGAAAACCTCAAGTCAGTCACTGTGCCACTCTCCACACCCCCAGATCAAACACTCATGTTCTCAAACTTTCTGCCTTTTCTGGAATTGGAAACAAATGTGCAGGATTTGCATCAGGTGTAGCGATGGAAAAATATTCATATGTATTCCAAAAAAGATTGAAAAGTATGTTTTTTGAGAAAAGGTTGAGAACCCCAATGAGAAGAATTCTGGTCTGATAATCTTTGCAGTTGAGGACTACTTCTGTGCAAAATTCATATGTGGTTGTTTTGCAAAGAAAATAGCATTTCAGTGCAGGAAACAGGCCTTTCAGTGTAGAAAAATAGTATTTCTGTGCAGAAATAATAGAATGTTTCCTGCAAATACAAATACACTCACACACTGTTTTCTACATAAAACAACGACATGCAAATTTTGCAAGATTAAAGTGTGAGAGAAGGTGCCATCAGTCACAAACTGCTGCTTTGCACTTGGTGGGTTCCAGCAAAGCACTAAACATTCTGGAAAATTTACATCCCGCAAACTAAAGCAATCTGATACAGAGCAACAAAAACTCAAATAGTAAATGCAAGATGAGCACGTTATCTGTGTATTCATAACAATATTTCTATACTGTCTTTCTGTACTGTAAACGAGTTGGTTGGCCAAAAAAAAAGCTAAAGCTTATAAACATTTTTTTAAAAAAAATGCAAAACAGCATAAAGCACTAACAGCTGGCAGGATTAAAATCCATGAAAAACCTGGTAGGGGCGAAATGTCTTAAAAATATTAAGAGAGGAATATGACTGAAGCAAAAACCAGGGTCACTTTCATGCACCATTTGTGCTTGGTTTTAGTTTAGTAAAACATATACACACACATTTTTATCATGCAACAAAAAAAAAATGGAAAGCATTACAGATTATTCCAAGAAGATATGCCAGAGAAGAAGGTCAGACTGTCTGGAACATACTGCATCTCTGGAAAAGTTACTTTTCTTGGACTGCAATTCACAGAATGCCCAGCCAGCAGGGACAGCGGAAGCACTGTCTTGTCATTGGGTTCATTGCTATAAAAGCACTCGACTGGGACCAGCACCTTGATGCTGAGCAAGGCTAAAGCCAAGGATAGGCGGGGCTAGAGGTAAGGAGGAGCGGCACCGTTTTGTTCGTTCTTTCCGTAACCTGCCTCTCCCTCTCACATTCTTTCTATCCTCACTCTTTTTGCCATCTAATGGCAGGTCAGAGAAGACCCAGATTTCTTTGGACAGACTTCTGGAATTGTTTAAAAGCAAGATTTATCCCAAGACCTTCTCCTGGTCTACACGTACCTGTTGCTTTGTTGTTGTGCACCTTCAAACTTCCAACGTATGGCAATCTGAAGGCAACCTGATCCTGGGGTTTCCTTGGCATGATTTCTTCAGAGGTTTGTCACCGCCTTGCTGTGAGCTTGAGAGGGTGTGACTTGCCCAAGGTCATCGAAAGGGTTTCCATGGCTGAGCAGGAATGCAAAGCCTGGTCTCTTAAGAGTTCTACTCTTAACACTCAAAACTACTATACCATGCTGACTCTACATACCTGTGGCTAGCTACGTTTTTTAAAATAAATTTCTCCCAGTATGGGACCCAAGGCTCACATTCCCTTTTAGTCCTGAACAGAGTAGACGTATCGAATCTCTCAGATTTATCTACGTGTTGCCTCGCAACTGGTTGAATGGGTTTACTCTAACTGAGACTAATCAACAGGAGGCCAGCCGTTGCTAGCTTAAAAGAATTGATAATAAAAAAAAAGTGAAGACAGTTAAACAATCATCACATTACAACACAATTTAATTTTTAAATGTTTATAAAATCATTTAAAAAAATAATGTTATTGTGTACTTTCAAGTCATTTCTGATCATAGGGTTTTCTTGGCAAGATCTATTCAGAGCGGTTTTCCCTTTCCGTTCCTCTGAAGCTGAGAGAGTGTGACTTGCCCAAAGTCAGCCAGCGGGTTTCTATGGCTAAGCGGGCACTCGAACTCTGGTCTCCAGAGTCATGGTCCAATGCCCGCCACCACACTACACTGGCTCTCATAATGATAACAATAATAGTAGTAGTAGTAATAAGGTTTGAAATACAGCAACCCTGTCCCAGAGAAGGGGTGAGAGAGGCCATTTCCGCACTAGAGTGTTATAGTGCTATTATTCCACTTCCAACATCCTGTGGAATCCTGGGGTTTGCAGTTCAGGGAGGGGCCTCAGGCCCAGGATTCCACAGGATGTTGGAAGTGGAATAGACAGCACTATAACACTCCAGTGCGGAAACGGCCTAAATGTTAGGTGTTAGACTACAACTCCTATCATGCTTGACTCACAGCCACGCCGACTGGGATAGATAGGAGCTGATATTCGGCAGCTCCTCTCCTCTGCTGTCACAGAAAGGATGTTTTCAAAGAACCACATTCTCTTTCCTGATTTTTCTGGAGCAATCCACTCTGGCTGCGGTTTGCACCGGCTGTTCCACATCCAAACAAAGGATAACTGAATTCACAGACACCACCGCTCCAGGCCTCACAAGAGGCTCATTTTGCGATTATGAAAGCATTTCCTAGAGAAAACACTGAAAGCCAACACACGCAGATACACAGACACACACAAATGTTAATGTGCCGTCGTTGTTTTTTTCCAAAGAGGATGCTTAATTTTTTTTAGAAAAGCAACGCAGAGGACATTAAAACCCACAAAAAACCCTTATTTCTTTTCTGTCTGTGTCACTGTGACTTGTCACCATAGAAACCACATCCTGGGCTTGCTTCTATGGTAACACTGCAGTACCCATTTGGGTTCTTTTTTTTCCCCCCTTTGAAAATCCAAAGATCCAAACAGACCAAATATTTTTGGACTTTTTCGAGGCAGGAGGAGGGAGACAAGAGAACTTTAGGCCACAATATTGTAACCTTTTCCCTATAGTATGAAACCAAAGCATGAAACCATGCTTTTTAAAAAGGGAGGAAACAGGTCCATCTTTCAAAATGGAATCTGCAAAACTACAACTCTTTTTGTCCTTGAAAGTTAAATACCTTATCATCATCAACAACAAGAACAAACAACGTGTAATTGTTAGAGCTTATGTCACTGGAGGGAACAAAGTAAATTTGGTGTTTCTAGTAGATCCCTGAATGACTTGCAGCTATAGTTGTCAGAAGGAAAACTGGACACAGCCCCTTTCCCTTTAAGGATTGTGCGAAAGAGGTTTTGCTTGTTATCTAGGTGCTTGACAAACCACACCTGCAATTCCCTCGGCTACACAACTGTTAAAGAGACAGGAGCCATCTCCGCTTTTCACTCTGGCATCCCCACTAGCAACAGACTTCCAAGAGTTTCTCTCCAGAGTGTTTAACGATAGCAAGAAAGCGCCATTCCCGCCTTCTAAATACAAGCAGAATCTGCAATAAATTCTGAGTATGCAGGTCCTCCCTGCGTGGGATTCAAGAAAACACAGTGGGTAACCGACACTGCACCCAGACTCCATTTTGAATTCAGCTGTGGCCCCCAAACACTGTTACTGTCCTCTCACTTTCCTGAATTATGGTCATCATCCCATGGCCAGAAGGCACATGCTGGTGCTGCAGCTTTGCGGAAGCTAAGCTAAGGCCATTTCCACGCGGGGTTTTTGAATGTCCTCCAGGGAGGACGTCTGCACCTGGGAGCGGACTGGGCTGGACCTACTTAACATAGATCCGCACCCCAGCCCGCTCCGGAACGACCCCAAGTGGTCATCCAGCGGGTTTTCGAAAGACCACTAAAAACAGGTCTTTCAAAAGCACGGAGCGCACCACTGCGAGCCTGCTCCCTTGTGCAGATTTGCAGGCTCGCATTGGTGCAAGCCTGCGATCTGCCGGGGGCGGGCTTTAGGCTGGCGGGCTTCAGCGGTTGGTCGACATCCTCGACCGACTGGAAGCCGCCATTTTCGTCCCCGGAGCAGTGCGGAGCGGCGACCATGCACTGCTCCGGAGAAGCGTGGACTGGACCGGGGAGCCCAAAAGTCCGGTGAGTAGCGTCACGGGGCAATTCCCTCGCCCCGTGCGGAAATGGCTTAAGTTTGGCTATTGCTTGCATGAAAGAACTGCCTGAAAACTCTTTTGTGCAGCACCCTTAGTTCCACTTTGGAAGAAAGGAGTAATATATAAAGTATATCAATACTTTAAGATATGGACACCTTCATCTCTCAGGCCCTCACTGTTCTATGTTCAAATTTTAGTAAGATCTGATTTTTTTAAAAAATGAAATGTTAATCCAAGTGGTGCACCAGTTTTTTTTCTTTAAAAAAGGCAAGCTATACCCAAATTGCAATACAATATCCAGTTAGACACAAAGCTGTCATAAGTTTACCATCAGCCAGTGGTGACCATGGCAATGAAGCAGTGACGCCACTCTGGGACTGAATCTGAATTTTAGAGCAGCTATCAAGGTTCCGAACTCCTATTTCCAAAGCAGGCTGTGACCCCTATTCCCAAAATAAGCTCAGAACTCTGGAAAACTCCTTTAAAGTTCAGACTAAAATCTGGATCAGATGCATGACGCCACTGAAATATACAGCCATCCCTTCACATTTGCTAGGGTTAGGGGCACAGGATTCTCATGAAAGTGAAAAAAACGTGAATAACTCTAGGCCAGTGGTTCTCAACCTGTGGGTCCCCAGATGTTTGTGAACTTCAGCTCCCAGAAGCCCCAGCCACTATGGTCAATGCTCAGGGCTTCTGGGAGCTGAAGTCCACAAACATCTGGGGACCCACAGGTTGAGAACCACTGCTCTAGGCCCTCCCAAACTGTATGTAACACATAAAATAGTATGATCACCATTCTCAACCCACTGTGGATTCCTTTCAGACATCAGGGTTCCTCCACAAGGCAGAAGGGGGTGGCTGGTGGGGCTTACTACTAGCTCCACTGCTGCCCCACACCATTTTTAATGGGGACTTACAAGGCTCGTTCGCAGCTTTTCAGTCTCGTGAGGCTTGCAGTCCCCATGAAAAATGGCACAGAGAGGCAGTAGAGGTGACAGCAAATAATCCGTGAATAATCAAATCCACAAAAGTGAAACCACAAATGTGGAGGGCTGACTGTAGAAGGCACCAACCACCACAGCGATCACTTTCCCTACGTGTGTGTACGCTCAGCCAGATGTAACAACTGCGCACAAGCTCAGCCCTTCATCAGTCTCACCACCGCACGAACTGTGTGCTCCAACGCGGCTATGCTGATGACAGCAGTGCTGCCGTGCTCCTACATCTCAGACATCATTCTGTGGTCTCATCCAGCTTCATAGATTAGTATGAGCCATTGCCAAGCAAAAGAATTAGCTGTGTTTTCTGCTGGACAGAGTGGTCTGTTCTCTGTTTAGGGCTGCTATAGAAATGTTTGCCTTCTGGAAAATAGCAAAAAAAAATTAAAAAAAAATAAAAATAAGCCTGCCTTTCAAATACCAATGAAAGTTGTTGTTGCTAACTGCCATCAAGGTAATTTTGACATGACAGACCTTAAAAACAGCCTCCCATCCTTATAGCAGAAGAAAACTGTGGATGTGCTTTTGAACAAAACAGAGGTTCTTTTGTCCTTGACCAACCACACTTGAAAGGGCCAGTGTAAGACATTATTTTATTTTTGGTCAAAGACAAGAAACCAAATGGTGTCCCTACTCATCTCAAGTACAAAAGCCAACTGGACTAACAGCTGAATCTTTCCTCCATATTACCAACAGAAAGGCATCTTCCACCAGA
This sequence comes from Iguana delicatissima, assembly GCA_948472985.1. Taxonomy (NCBI): domain Eukaryota; kingdom Metazoa; phylum Chordata; class Lepidosauria; order Squamata; family Iguanidae; genus Iguana; species Iguana delicatissima. The sequence goes on along the minus strand of CAOKZL010000077.1, from coordinate 1,120,519 downwards.
CCTGAAGGACACAGGCTAGCTCAGAAGGTGTAGGGAAAGCAACACAAACACACCATTAGTTTTCTTCTCCAACACCCTGCTATGATTCCCCGGCATTTGCTTCCCGAGGCAATTGCTTCACTCTGCCTCATGCAGGAATGGACAAAGTTGGGTCTTGGGACCAGATGTTTCTGTAGGATTCAACTCTTCCAGTCTCCCTACATTGACCTTTTTCTGTGTCCCCCCCACATCAAAGATTCATTGACCTATTAGGAAATCAACAATGAGAGTGACATCTTTTTAAAGGGTCACAGAAGGCCTTGAACTATTTAAGCCCTGTTTTTCAAAACCATTAAGTGGACTTCTGGCCATTTCTCATTTTCTTTCCTTCTTTCGATGGCATTTTTGGCAGACTACGTGATCCACAAAGGGTCCCAGGAGCAGAAAATTGGCCTCTAAAACCCACTGCCGTTGCCTGCCCTGGGCTAATGGAATTAAGATTGGGGTGTGGGAACAGATGCCGGGACAAAATTGTAAGTCTCACAGAAGAAAATACAAATGGAAGGAACACTCTTATACTATATCTTCCATGCTGGGAGGGGGAAGGGATTACAGTTTGTGAAAAGAAATAGCTTTTTATCCAAATGCAATGTTAACAAGAGCTCTCCCAATTATGCTTCTGCCTGTTGCCATTAACGGCTCACAACCCAAATGCCTAATTGTTTTAAATGCCTTCTCCATGACAGACTAAGTTCAAACTTTGGTCATTATGCTTTGCTAATGACTCACAAATTCCTAAATCATGTTGTTCTTGGCGTGTGCTTTCGCATAATTGCTTCTTTTCGTGAAAAGGTATTCTGGGTTTACAGAGCTTTCTGGACATGTGGCAAATGCTGCCTCAGCACTTCTTCCCCACCAAAAGCCATAGATTCCACATTTGGTGGACAACAAAATCAAAAAATGTTTTAAAAAAATGCCTAGGCCATCTCTTTCATTTATTATACAATCTGTGGGAAACAAGAAGTGTTCCCCAGGAAGCCAAACAAAGCATTCATGAGCAGAGCAAGACACTGACAGGCCTCTAGGAAGATGGAGAACCAGAAGAGATCCCTCCGTGGAATATTTCCGAGGCTTAATTTAAGGAGGAACGTTTTGCATTTCGCCCCATGCTACACTAGAGACGAATGTTTGTTTTAATTTCCCTCATGCCTCTTCTGTGCAACACCGTTCTGCTGTGTCAATAACAATGGCAGATAAGGTGACAGAATTGTGTTAGCTTTGGGTGTCAGTTTACTACTGGGATCAGCAATTTTGCAAAGAGAGCAAAGGTGCCTTTTCTTTGTAATAATGGGGTCTTCTCAAAAGCTTGACCCACTCCAAGGGGACCCACTCTGTATATATTTTGGAAATATCTTCCTCTACCCCACAAATGATTTTGCTCCTTTTTCATCATCCACTTTCCCAGGCCTCTGCCTTGCTTGAGACCTCATGAGCATACTGTGAAATTCAAAGCCCATTGCTAAACCAGGACTGCCTCAAAGGTAGGACCACCATCTCAAGATAAATGGAGCTCAGTAGCCATGCAAGCTTGGCTTCTGCGTGTGATCTCAGCCCTACAACACAAACAGGAAGTTTATCAAGACATGGGTGGGTCCCATCCAGCAGGTCACAAAATATCCCTCCCTAAACCAAGCTCCTAAACAGCTTCATACAGCTGTGTTTCTAGGTTCCTCGGCAAATGAGCCTTGCAAAATTGGACATGCTGAATGACAGCAAATTCTTTTAGTGTTGGTGGGCTCAGCTCTGATCAAGAGGAAAAGGCTGAGTGCCAAGTCTCCAAACTTGCCTAGGACAGCAGCTGCTTCCTATAGTTTCCAAGGACTAATTGAGTCCAACCCCCTGCCATCCAGAAATACACAATCAATGATTCCCTACAGATGGCCATTCAACTTCTGCTTGAAAACCTCCAAAGAAGGAGACTCCACCACACTCCAAGGCAGCATATTCCATTGTTGAATTACTCTAACCATCAGGAAGTTCTTCCTAAAGTTTAGGCAGAATCTCTCTTCCTGTAGTTTGAACTCATTGCTCCATGTCCTAGTCTCTGGAGCAGCAGCAAACAAGCTCGCTGCATCTTCCATATGACATCTCTTCAGATATTTAAACATGGCTATCATGTTAACTCTTAACCATCTCTTCTCCAGGCTAAACATACCCAGCTCCCTAAGCTGCTCCTCACAGGGCATGCTTTCCAGACCTTCTACCATTTTGCCCCCTCCACCACTTTGGACCCATTCCAGCTTGTCCATATCTTTCCTGAACTGTGGTGCCCAGAACTAGACACAGTATTCAAGCGAGGTCTGACCAAAGCAGAATACAGTGGTACTATTATCTCCCTTGGCCTAGACCCTATGCGCCTATTGATGCAGCCTAGAGTCCCACTGGGTTTTTTAGCTGCCGCATCACATTACTGACTCATGTTCAGCTTGTGGTCTACTAAAACTTCTAGATCTTTTTCACATGTTCTGTTTTCAAGCCAGGTGTCACCCATCCTATATTCATGCATTTCATTTTTTCCACCAAAGTGTAGGACCTTACATTTCTCCCTACTGAAGTTCATTTCAGATTATCCTACGGACCATATCTCCCTGTATGAGCCTATCTGAGCCCTAAAATCTACAGGAGAGGTCCTTCTTTCATTCACCTCACTTTCACTGGTATAGGTAGTGGGGAAATGAGAGAGGGACTTCTCGGTGGCTGCCCCAAGACTCTGGAATATTTTTCCTAGATTAGATAGAAGTCCTGGAGGAAGAGAGGCTAGAATGGCCCGTTTGCTATCTTTCCATTGGCAGGCAAAGATTTTTAGTACAGGCAGCTTTTAAGAAAAGGGATGCAAGAACTGTTATTATTTTAAAATGCATTAACATTTAAACATGTTATTTAAAACATATGTTTTAAATATAATTAATAGTTTAATTTGGTTTTAATATTGACTTTTGCATGTTTTTAATTGTAATGTTTTTGATCTCTATGCTGCCTCGAATCCCAGTCTTGGGGAGAAGGCAGGATATAACTAAAGTCAACAGCAACAATAACTTTAGAAACTGTTATGCAAAGAAATAGCAAGGTGCTACACGCTGGAATGTGAGCTGTTGGGGAAGCAGGAGAGCGCAACTGTACTTATGTCCAGTTTGTAGGCATTCAGCTGACCACTGAATAGAGCACTGGACTCGTCTGCTCAGGACGGGTAACTCTTTGGGGGACAGGGGCTAATTTCTCCCCCAGATCTCACCTCCATAGGCCACCCCCCACACACTAAGCACTTCTGTCTGCATTCTCAAAATGGTGATCACACCGATATGTCACTTCCTGTTGCCATTTTGAGAGTGATCCCAATGAAAACAGAAGTATTTGGAGTGGGGTTGGGGTACTTTTGTGTTATCTCACAGACCTTTGATCTTATGCAGTGTAGCTGTTCTTGAATTCTTCTGAAAACTGTAGCCTGTTATTCTACCATGCCAAAAAAAGCAAGAACAAAATTGGACATTTTACCAAACTGTTTGAGACTGAGCTAAGCCACCGCTGACGTAAGACAGGCTCTTTTCAGTGCCTGAATACCTATGTCGTTCCTTCTTCACTGTTATTACAAAAGGAACTTGCAGCTTTTTTGCTTAAAATGGAGACAACCAACGTTATTTTAATACTCACACATTAGAGCACTGTCTGTGTCACTCTTCTTGCCAAATAACTTGGATCAACAAAGAAAAAAAAGAGGAAAAAAATGCATCCAACATATTCCTGTCCCGTAAGGCCCTCATGTAACATGAGCTCACAATCCTGCATATACCCCATGCTTAGCTTTTGGCACAAGAATAAAGAACAAGGCTATTACCCCGAGGAAAACAATGGAACAGATTCACTGACAGGTTTATGTCGGATATGCTGCCTGCCTGTTTTAAGTGGGAAAGACTTGATCTTGCAGGTTCCTGAGTTGTGCTCAGCAATGCTTCATACCCTTAAATACTTCTAAAAGTTAACGGGAACTGGATGCAAATAAGCAGGGGGAGGGGTGCATGACAGAGGTGTATAAAATTTTGCAATATGTGGAGAAAAATAATTATCTCATAATATTGGAACCCACGAAGACTTTCCCATGAAGCTGCATGGTGGAAGATCTCAAGGAGGTACTTTTTCACAGTGAGGCTACACAATCTCTGGAATTCATGACCCTTTTAAAGGGGCATTGGACAAATTTGTGGGGGATAAGAGTTATCATGGCTACTCATCATGATGGCTAGGTGTTAACCATAGTATCACAGGCAGTAGGCCTCTCCATGGCAGTTGCTAGGGGAGGCAAGCAGGAAGGTGCTACAAGGCTCAGGTCCTTCTTTCAGGCTTCTAAGAGACAACTACAGTTGGCCCTCCACATTCGCTAGGGATAGGGGCACAGGATCCTTGCGAAAGTAGAGCAAATATCAAAATGTGGGGGGGGAGGGCTGGGGCATGGCAAGGAGAACAGGCACCCAGGGTCTAAACCAGGTCAGGGAAAGGAGAGACCAGAGGAGTTGGGTTATCACAGGTTTGTGCCACTAATCTTGATATCCCTCCCAGTTTTGAGAGAGACCAAATTTCCTGTGGAATAATGGAAAACAGCCACTGGTTTCTTTTCTATGGCAGTAGGAAGCTAGCTTTGAATCCACAATATTTCCACGTTCAACCTCTGCAGAGCTTGGAATTTTACCTTTTAAAAGGAACTAGTTAATTTACCTTATGCAACAAGTGACTACTTGCGAATGTTGCGGTACTCTAGAAAGGTAGCTCACGGAGTGACTCATTATAACTTAGTCACCGTTCCTGTTACTTTTTTGCCATTGGAAAATACAGAAAAATGCTCTCTGGTTCCACCAAGTGGCCAATTCAAATACTGCACTCTGTAAATTCTGAGAAAAAATGCAGTAGGGGTTACAAAGCACTTCTTCCCAGTCACAGCATGAGGCAGACACTCATGTGATTCTTTCTCCTTCCTCTCTTGTTGCTCAAAATGAGTGAGCACACATATCCAGTAATGTGTGTGACGAGTGAACATACATATCCAGTAAGAGGCTGACAATCTGCTCCTGTGGCATTAGAAAGTTGTAAATGACAACCATAGCCAAAATTACAAGCCAAAAAAAAACTAATCCTGCACTGGCTAGATAGTCATAAAATTAACTTTTTACAAACATGAGCTACTTTAGTGTCTCCAGATAAAATGATCAGACAAGACATAACGGAGAGAAGGATCTCTGTGAGGTACTGGGGAGCTACTGCCAGTGGGTGCACAGAGTTTTGAATTAGATGGCCTGACGTCACATTAGGCAGTTTCTTATGTTTGTACTCATTCAAAAGCAGGTTCGTTCCATGACATTTTTCTGCCTGAGGCAAAGGACAAGATGGCACACACACCCCATTACACATAAAAGACACCAACTGGAATGACAGTTGATGCTCACTTCAACCCCACTTTCTGCAAGGAGGCAGAAAGTGTCCACGGCACCCTGAATGGCATACAGATTTGTCCCCAAATATCTTGCCACTGTTCCACATGTCCCTAGAATCTGCCACTTCTCCCTAACACGGCTATTTCAAACCTTTTTTTAAATTTTTTTTTAGTGGTTACTTATAAAATGGTTTATACTGCTATTCATAAAGCTATGATACTCTTATGCCACAACATGACCTTGTGGAGACGTGTATTCAAGATTCAGGAAACCCCTGCCTTTTGATGTCCCCTTACCTCATGACTTACTCTTTCAATGCTTCCAAACTAAGGACAAGTTCCATTAATTTGGCAGGGGTTCCACTCTTTTGTCAATTCTTCTTGTCTACAGAGGCTCGCTTGGGATTGCTCATGTGCACGTGCTGCTTGCAAAGTGAGCTGAAAGGGGGAAAATGGTGCCAAGCCAGCTGAGAGACTTTGCAAGCAGCATGTGGACAGTCGGTCCCAAAGGAGCCTCTGTAAGTCCTTCATCCTCCTTACAGTACAGTACAGGGGTTCTGCTTTCAAACCAATTCTGTCTTCTGGCAGCACTCCAGTCCCTAAGCTGCCAAGCAAGTGCAGGAAGCCTATACTGCAATTCAGCATAGCACGTTCACATGATAGTCGCCAGCCAGAACAAGCAGTAGCAAATAATAAGCATCCTTGAGACTGAAGTAATTTGCAAACTAAGGTGTAGCCTCTCAGTGATGGGGGCAGTGGCTTTGAAATAACCCCCAGTAGGGCCTAAATATTCTAAACACACCAGATCTCATCTGATCTTGGAAGATAAGCAGGGCCAGCCCTGGTCAGTACTTGGATGGGAGACTGCCAATGAATACTAGGTGCTGTAGGTTATATTTATATTTCAGAGGAAGGAACTGGCAACCTACCTCTGAGTATTCCTTTCCTGAGTAAACCCTACGAAATTCATGGGCTCACCATAAATCAACAAGTGACTTGAAAGCACATAGTGTTTTTTTTTTAAAAAAAATATGAATAGAAAATATGGGTTGTGTAGATGTTGTTGGACTACAGTTCCCATGACCCCTGACCATGCTGCTGGGAACTGGAGTCTAACAAAACCTGAAATGCCACTGCTTCTACTGTTTTTAAAACAACTTTGCTGTTTCGAAATACAAACTTTGAAGACTGCAAATCTTTTTGACAATAAAGAATGCACATGCTAGAGACAAGCAGCAGACAAAGGAGAAGAAACTCTTCACTGATGAGTCTTTCAGACCCTGATCTTTAAACAGGCACCACCACTGTGTAGTAAAAGGAAAATCCCTCAAGCTGCCATAGGGAGATAAAGACAGAACGCTTAAAGCTTACTCCTCAATAAACCATTATTGGCGTTTTGTCCTCTCCGTTTGCCTTCCTCTCCTCATGTTCTACGAACCAAGATATCTGTTCTCCCCCACAGTTCTCCGGTTCATGGCAATGGTATTTGCTAAGCAGAAACTGCCAAGGGATTCATTCTTCCCAAATCCCAGGATGAGAACAAGCGTAACCTAAGTGAGACATTGACAGGAAAGAGGACAGCTTTTCCTTTTACCATAAAGTATCAGATCTCAGCGGAGTTAAAACCAAAAGCAAAACACAACACGCAGGGAGAGTGGGAACTGCTGCTCCGCTCTGAACTCAAGCCAAGTAACAAAAACAAGATCGCATTTCAGTCTCGGAGACCGTATCGGCCTGACCCTCAGAGTTGGGATGCAGAGCTCAGCTGCAGCTCTGACGTCCAAAGGTGTCACACTATCTCTCCGCCCCAACTGCTGCCAACGCTATTCCCTCCCCCCACCCCATTAATCCAAAAATTCATTTGGTGGAGCAGCTCTCTCTCAAAATTCCCAAGGCCTGGAGAAGAATCTGCCAACCTCATCTGCCTACTGTTTTCTTACAGTCAGGCACATCAAAATCAGTTCCAAGGGGAGCACTCTCACAGGGCAGATAACTGGTCTGATTCACGAGAGGACTTTATCAGGACTTCTGCCTTTTATACAACACTGGGCTAGGAATCCATTCATATGCTTAAATCACTGCTAATACCAGTGCCTACATACTCTAAAGCAGTGGTTCTCAACCTGTGGGTCCCCAGATGTTCGTGGACTTCAGCTCCCAGAAGCCTTGAGCATTGACCATAGTGGCTGGGGCTTCTGGGAGCTGAAGTCCATGAACATCTGGGGACTCACAGGTTGAGAACCACTGCTCTAAAGGCACCAGGTCCCATCTGATCATGGAAGCTAAGCAGGGTTAGCTCAAGAGGCATATCTAGCATAAACAGTGCCTGGGGAAAGCGTGAAAGTTGCACCCACTCCAGGGCCACTTCTTCTTCTTTCTTTTCCTCTTCCTCTGCCACTTTCGGCACTGCTTTTTACACACACACACCCACACACACACACACCCAGCATTGGTTCCTGGGACATGTACCTTATTTGCCCCACCCTGGATATGCCTAACTTAGCTCCAGTTAGTACTTGGATGGGATGCTACCAATGCATACCAGGAGCTGTAGGCTATCTTTCAGAGGAAAGAACAGGCAAAACCACCTCTGAGGATTCCTTGCCTAGGAAAACCCTATGAAATTCATGGGGTCACCACAGGCTGACAGGCATCCTGAAGACACATGCACAAACCTGGCTGATTTGTAAAAAAAGAAAGGGCAATCCAGCATAAAAGGTAATTTGAGACACACTGGCTTACAGAACTCTGTGATGAAAACCAGGAGGATAGGAACAGGTCTGGCCCAAGACATTTTGCCAAATGAAGAGGAACAGTTCAGAGCAACAGCTCCAGCCCTTTAGATCAAGGTACAAAGTGCCTAAAGCCAGCCAAGTTTTTTGGCACGCAAGTCCAAATATCCCACAATATGCCTTTCCCTGCCCATGGCTGTAAAAATATAATTAGCTCAACTTAAACAGCTAGTAACTGAAATTTCCCCCTGACAATGGCCATTTCTGCACGACACTCTATAGCGCAATGATTCCACTTTCAACCTCCTATGGAATCCTGGGGTTTGCAGTTTCGGGAGGGGCCGGCAGGCCCCTCCCTAAACTGCAAACCCCAGGATTCCATAGGAGGTTGAAAGTAGAATCATCGCGCTATAAGAGCGTCGTGCAGAAATGGCCAATGTCATATTTTTATGGCCAATATCAATGAGTGACATAGATAAATATCCAGAGTAGCTGTGTTGCCTATGTTCCGAATTTAGCAAAATTCAAGAAACATATTACACAAATACCTTCATTTGGCCAAGGTATAAAATATATTACACAAGCTTTCAAAGCTGAAGGGCATCTTTCTCAAGAATGGATATTAAAAGCCATTTTGGGGCAATACGTGTAATGATGGAGGGTCACAGAGGTGAAGATGTTAAAGGTGATGGAAGGAGATCGGCTGAAGGTTAAAGGCCACATCCCTTGTTGACCAGGAGGCATTTGGGATAAAAAAGCAAGGCAAGGCAGTAAACCTTTTTTCTCCCTTGTTAGAAACAAAGGCTATCCAGCCCACATCTGACACAGATTATCTCAGCAAATAACCACTGCAAAAATCATTCTAACCCTTCGTTTATATACAATTACCCAGGTCACAACAACCATGATTGAAATGTTATGGAGGATTGTCAGTAGTTCCACAAACCTTCACTTGGTTTTCGTTTTTTAAACAATCAACATACTACGAAAATACTCCTTATGGGTGAAATTATATACAGGAAAACACACCAGCTCTGCCTAGTGAAATCCCATAACCCTGAAATGTGACTCAATATGATTATGAAAGACTAGACATGGGGTAACCATGCCTTTTGCTCTTCTCCCCATGATGTATAACGAAACAAAAATTACAAAGCCAAAAGTAACCATTACGCAAATGGAACGGAATTATGTGAAATGAAACAACTATGCAAACTGCAAATTATGCAAAAGAAACAGAAATTATGTGAATCTGCCCCAATCCCATAACATGTACAGGGGCAGATTTCAGTTGTTTTAAATGTGGAATTTAGATAGCTTATACACGGAATTTTATTTTATGGGTTCACCTCATTCAGCAATAAGCACCTCTTCTAATCAGATATTTTCCCCATATCCACACATAAATCACTGCACAAACTGGCTCCTAAGTTTCCATGTGTGGTTGTGTTTTGCCACATTTAATCTTGTATGGACAGTAAATCATTTTCTAATAGGATATATCACCACTGTCTGTCTTGCTTTGGGAAAAGGATGTGTCTAACCATCATCACTGATTTCATATTCATGGCCAACATTTCAGATCCACATATGCAAGGCAAGAAAAAGAAACAGATATAGTCATCCCTCCACATTTGCTAGGGTTAGGGGCACAGGACTCCCCCGTGAAAGTGGAAAAACCGTGACTAACTCTAGGCCCTCCCAAACTATATTTAACATGCATACAAAAAAAGTACGATCACCATGTTTAACCCACCGTGGATGCCTTTGAGGCATCAGGGTTCCTTCACAAGGCAGAAGTGGGGGGCTGGGGGGCTTACTGCCACCTCCACTGCTGTCCAACACCTTTTTTAATAGGGACTTACTAGCCTCGTTTGCAGTTTCTCACTCTCACAAGGCTTGCAGTCCCTATTAAAAATGCCATAGGGAGGCAGCAGAGGTGACAGCAAATAATCTGTGAATAATCAAATCCACAAAACCGCAAACATGGAGGGCTGACTGTATTTCAAAAAGCAGAAATGGTGAAAATCATTTTGTATTTCCAATAAATACCACAAGAGGAAAACAAGAATAACTAAATATCATAGATATCACTGTGTCAATCAGGAAGCTGTACCTCGCTAGAACAGAAGGTAGCATAGTGGGCCTTCCTTATCTGCGGTTTCCAAACGTGCAAGTCCAAGTGTCTGCAACCACATCGCACGCTATGCCCAAAATGGCAGCGACGCGTGCACACACATGCTTATGCCTTCTTTACTTACTTACTTACTATTATTATAATGCTTTAGCCATAGGCCATTTGCATACATGTCACCAGAATCTGTGATAAAAGTACAAATAAAGCATTAAAATATTACAGTAGATCATATATTAAAAACATATAAGATACAGTAGGTGACTAGTCCAGTAAAATATGCACATATAGAGTTACAAAATATATAAGATATAAAAAAAATATAGTCATAAAATATATTAGGGTGGACATTAGTGCTAAGATTAGTAAAATCAATAGAGATCAATAAAAATCATCCCCAGCACAGTCAACTGCCATATCCTTGATGAGACTGGCCCTGATTTTCATAGCTGCAAGGGCATAAAGAGAGACCTTATGGGTTACCGCAGAGTCGGTGTCGGACAGCAGGTAAAAAATCTTTTCGGATGTGGTATTTGCACGTAAAGAGGACGAAATAGCCCCCGAGAACTATGTTCTTGGTTCATCATACAAAGAACAAGAAAACAGATAGTGCGGCAGGTCCTCTGTTTCTGAGGCCCTGCAAATACATGTACGAAGGGCCAATGGAACGTGCAAATATCTGCCATCGATCATGGCTGTGGGCATAGTTTGGATCGGAGGGCTGTAAAAGCCTGGCGAAGATTTAGATACGTAAGCTTCGTCAGGTATACAGCCCTTTGGTGATCAAATTTAAATAGTTTGTACCATGCATCTGCGGGCACATCACCGCCACTGAATATAACGAGACAGGAGCATTCATTAATTTCACTGTTCACAAGATTTTCTGGAACAGAAGCTCCCAACATACAGATGGTGCACTGGTAAAATGGGAAACTTAAGAATTGTAGGGGTTTTTTAAAGCAATCATGGCTAGAAGAGGATCAAAAGTACAAGCGTACCACAATGAACAAGTCAATGTGCTCTTGAGCGTTACTTCTTTAATATAAACGTTAGTACCAGAGGCAGAAGTAACAAGAAAGAATAATGAGTTTCCTACATCCTCAAAAGAAGAATAGTTCAAGCTGTTTCAGCAAGGTTTTTATTCAAAACTAAGGCCATTACTGTGCTATACTTTCACAGTGCTATTATTCCACTTTCAACATCCTGTGGAATTCTGGGGTTTGTAGTTTACTGAGGCAAAAGATGCCCCTCCCTAAACTGCAAATCCCAGGATTCCATAAGAGGTTGCAAGTGGAATAAGAGTACTGTAACAATATAGTGTGGAAACAGCCTCAGAATATGCACATGTGAAATGAAACAGTCAGTCAGGTAAGCCTTGCATAAATAAACAAAAGGATTTTGAACCCCAGGGCTTTTCCCACACATCCAGCAAGGGATGGGTTACCCTTTTTCTTTTACCAGGCTCTACTTTCCTCACGATTTCCATTTTGGTAGCCAAACTTACAGATCTATGTGGTCGTTTTAAATATTCTCAGGGTAGCTGGGAGGGCAGGCTTATCTGCTTTTGCTTTTTCTCTCCTTTTTGCTGTTCCTATATACTCAGTGAGGAGTTCTGGCAGCAGTTCCTCATTATCTCACCTGTTGTAGGTGGGCACACACAGTTACAGTTGGATCGGCCAAACAGAACATCATTCTTTACCACTGAGCTTTGTTTATTGCACTGCCTACTGTAGATGCATTCCTTTAGCCTGACAGTCGAAGTCTCTTATTTCTCCAGCCCTCCTTCACCATCCTCCCAAAGCAGAGACTTCTGACCGTACAGAAGACTAGCAGGAAAGCAGAGCTGGAGATGTAAAAAGAAGTTTCTTTTTCAAAGGCTTTGTTAGCTGAGGTGCATGCCTGTACTAACTTCTGATGAGATAAAAAAAAAAAAAGAGTTCTCTTCAAGAGATGCATCGAAAGAGATTCTCTTCAACAGATGCATCAAAAACAGCCCTCGATGCACTCAAACCCAAGGGCCAAAAACTAGAGTGAACTGGATCGCTTCAAAAGAAATGGATTGCAATCCATGAAAACCTTTGCCGTAATAAACTGCTGGAAGGGGAGCTGCTTTGTTACGTTGCAGCAAAACAGAACAAAAAGTCTTTAGTGCCTTAAGGGCTAACTAATTTATTGTGACATAACTTTTACTGACCACAGTTCTCAGCATCAAGATTTGTTAGCCTTTAAGGTGCCACAAAAATCTTTTGTTCTTTTCATCTTAAGAGCTATCCCATGTCCTTTCACTGAGACACAGCAGGGAACAAATTCAAGATTGCTGTCAGTATACAAATATACATCATCTGAGCACAAAACAACTTTGTTTCTGACTTCAAAAATACCACTGCAATTTTTAAATTAGAAGAGTTAAACAGATCAGTAAGATCAATCAGCCTCAACCAATCAGTCAAAAACAGAATTAATTTTTACAAATTAGGTTGTAGCCCTACTGGGTTCTTTTTGGAAGCCAGTTTTATGAGACATGCTAAAGTCAAAAGCTGTTGGAAGACTCCAGATTAATATATATATATATATATATATACACACACACACACATACATACATACACATGCATACTTTTCTGGGCTGGGGGTGAAGGAAAGCACCAAGGTTTGCAAAGAAGTGCCGCCTGTTAAGGCATTGGACTTTGGTTTTATTTCTTTAAAAGGGGATACTTCCCACAAACTAAAAGCTTCTTAAAGCATTCAAATAACCCCACAGCTAGAACACACCAGGAATGGGAAGGAGAATTACTGTATGTGCGTCATTGCTTGTAGTTTCCTCTTTTTCCCTTTTGTTGTCAAATTGCTTAAACTCACACATTATGGGGACTTTTCTTAGGCTCAAAACAGCAGTATCATTCTCCAAATCCACTAAGCTGAAGAACTGCCATCATCCCTCCTGGAACTGTCAGTAACAAACCTGTTTGGGTGGAGGTAGGGGTGAGTAGGAAGGAAGTCAAAGAACTAGTGGCTAGTGGATGGTAACACACCTTGATGCTTTAAAAAACCTAAGTCCTATAAATCTTTGTTTATAGCGCTAACACCATGTGGTCTTGTTTTCTTGAGTGGATCTGCCAATACAACCAACATAAACCACTGAACTTGAAGACCAAATCTATAATTATACATGAACTATCTCAGGACCAAGCTAGATGCAACAGTAGCAGCCATGTTTGTTTAATGCAATGTTTTCCCCAATTGGGGGGGGGGTCTGATGTTAACATCTATGGGACATACATTAGATCATCCCTACCTACCCCAGCCTTTGGGGTAGGAGGCAGACAGTAGGCTGAAACCTACCAGCAGCAACATCTGGTGGCTTCCTTATCATAGTGGTGATGAATCAACTCTTGGATGCTAAACCAGTTTTGGGGGACAGGATTCAGCACTCTGTATATTCCTACTACGTCCTGGACTAAGCCCCAGAGTACCCTTCTAACAGTATCCTTCCGTACCCTTCTAACAGGAACACCACCAGCCATCCTTGTCTTCTTGGAGATATTTGGACGGGCTGAAGTAGAGCATCCCAAGATATCTTACTCCCACTCTTGTTTAAAAATGGCAAAACAAAATGTCTCTCCACTATCACTGCCCTTCGTTGCACTGCTGAAATAAAGAACACATGACAGTAACTAGGAGTGAGAGTTTTCTTGGGGCTGGGACAGCGGATGCCACAAAATTCTTTCTCCCAGTTAGTCTCAAAGGTGCTGTAACATTCCTTTGTATTCTGACACAGACGAACATGACATGTCTTTGGTCTCTTCTCCAGCATGAGGACACTGCTGAAGCTCCTACAAAACTCTTCCCCCCGCCAAATACTGGCCCAAACTTGGATTTTAATTGGATTTGCTTATTTTTCTGCTCCAAGTCCATCCTAGTGCTTGCTATAATTAAGTGCCCCAGGTTTGGGAATGGATAGCTTAGAATGGACATGAGGAAATGCAGCCCCTTAAGCCCCTTGCCAGTCCATCAAAGCTCCCTGTAACCCCACTAAAAAAATAAATAAATAGAACAGGTACTTGAGTTTAACTTCTGCCAAGACCCAGGGAAAGCTAAGGGAATTCTTGGGCACATTGCCCAGTGGAAGGCCCCTTCCAACATTAGTTTAACCTTGAGTGAACTGGTTTACCTGGTACCTGCAGCATGCATCTAAAAGTTGCTATTTAAAATTTCCTGCAATGCCCCTGAGCTATATTGGCAGCATTTTAGGAAGCATAACTTGGCAACTCCCAGCTTCAGGTCTGTCATCAGCTGTCCAAGGATATCTGGGGCTGCCTTAGACCTGCTGATGTCTGACAGCCAGTCATCCAAATTTCTTGGTCTCACCTCCCCACTCCACCCATGAAATAAGGTTATTTCAAATTCTGATGCTTAAATTATAACAAAAAAATTTGCAGTTCTGCAGTACTGCTAGTCCCAGAGCCCATAAATCACTCTAGATAATTTACAAGTTTATTTCCTTGTTTTGTCAGCCTCACCCAAGGGAATCAGGATACTTCGCAACACATCGGAAACACAATCCGGTATGTGTGCTAAAGGTTACACCCTATGCAGAAAGGCATAAGGAATTACTAACTAGAATTGAGTTTGGAAAACGTGTAAATGCTTGATTTTTTAAAAAAAAATCAGTCTTGAAATGCAAGGGGCAAATTACGTTGCAGAGACTTTGCCTGAACTGCTAAATTCTAACAGACAAAGTCAGATATAACAACCTCACCAGGAAAAGCAATACTTCCTTTGTTTTTTGGAGAGGGGACAAATTCAAAGCCCTCCAGATGTTGTTGAGCGGCAACTGCCAGTCTGCATGGCTGACAGTCAGAAACAGGCCATTTCTGCACTACCCTGTTATAGTGCTATTATTCCACTTTTAACATCCTATGGAATCCTGGAGTTTGCAGTTTAGGGAGGGACCTTTGAGGCCTCTGAGGCCCCTCCCTAAATTGTAAACCCCGGGATTCCATACGATGTTGAAAGTGGAATAATAGCACTATAACAGGCTAGTGCAGAAATGGCCACACTGTAAACCACAATGCAACAACAGTGAGAGCAGGGATGGGCAACTGTGGAAAGCTACGGAGCCTCTTTAGCACCCAGAAGACCTTTGGGGACCATATCTGCTTGCAACAACAACAGCAGCAACAAAAATAGCAGCCCCCAAACACCTCTATGGGGAAAAGGGGGCATTTTCACTGTGTTTGGGTATTCAAAAAAGGCCTCTCTTGGTGTAAATTGGCCCAGGGGTACTGCAAAATGCAGTGGAGATGCACTCCATGCCCCCAGTCTACATTTTTGAGCATTTGGGGCGAAAAAAATTGTTTTCGAAAAAATTTTGCAAAACTTGTTTTTCTACCCCTGAGGTCCAGGGGGCTTCCAAACATGGTGGAAATGCCCTCCACACCCCAAGAATGCAATTTGGAGACACTCTGAATCATAAACAGGGTGGCCCTTGGGAAGTTCTGGGGACCATAAAAGCAACCTTGGGGGCACACTTTGCCCACGCCTGGGGCCACAGGTTATCCGTCTCTGTTTAAACGACGGCTTTTTAATGAATGGACAAGAAATCAGCCCTCTTGCAGCCTACAGGCAGTATTAAAGGGTGATAAAACAAACTCTCTCATTTCTCTTTTTTTATCTCCCAGAATGCCGTGTGGCAGGAGAACACAAACAAGAAGAGGAAGTCGCAGGGTATGACACACTCAGTGCAACAGGAAAAAAAACCAAAACACCCGTGAATCATTTGGATTTGCAAGAGTTTCTTTAGCACAACTTCCAGAAACAGGAAATAAAAAACTGAAGCTCACAGAACATACTGTAGTACCCCTCACATCAAAGTGGGCATCTGCTGCTTTTCTGTATCTTTCCTCTCTTTGTAAAGTTTCAAGCAAAGCAAAAACAAGCGCCAACAAGACAACTCACTGAGTTATCTCTGCTGCTTTTCACTAACGCTCATTCCACACACCTTATACTCCCACTAGCCATGAGTGTACATGATAATTAATAATAATAAAAAAGCAGCTACAGGTATGCCTGCTGTTATAATCCAGGTAGTGTATGCAAACATGTTGCTGAATGTATTTTATTACAGTAGATTTAACTTTTTAAAAAAACCTATCTATTTTTATTAACTTTACTTGAAAATATCATAAGCAAAGAAATAGCCCTGAGATATTTAATAGGAATGCCTTAAAGCAGTGGGGTTCTTAACCTGTGGTTCATGGACCCTTGGGGAGCCTCAATGTTGTCACAGGGGGTCCACAAAGGCTTGAAAAAATGTTACAAGCTTGGACAATTAAACTATAAAGAAAGAATGAGTGAATGAGAGAAAGGAAGGAAGACAGAAGGACAGACAGGCTGATGGTTATACGTGGGTCTCAAAGTGCAGGAGTCTTTCGCTGGTCACAGACATCATTTGCACAAAGTTTTATTTCAATATCTCAAACCATCCAAGTTATGAAAATAACTGATAGCAAAAACAAACAAAAAAATACATTCAGCACTCTCACTCCTTCTGCATGCAGAGAAAACATGCAAGTGAACAATGCTGAGCTGCTGAGAAAAAGCACTTAACCGTTCTTGCTATTCCATTTTAGCTTGAGTTGAGTCTTGGTGGTCCATGGCAACCAAAGATATACAAAGAGGATCCACATTAAAGAAAATGTTAAGAACTGCTCCCCTAGAGTATTGCTTCTCAGGGTATCCGGACCAGTATTAAATTTGTGCCCAATGAGTACAGTTGTTTCTTTCTTTCCTAAAAACCTGCTGAGGACAGGCAAACACTGGTTCAGGGGCCAACCACCATTCTGAGCAGCACTTCTCAGAGCACAATACAACTTACAAAACTAGCAAGCCAATTTCTTAAAATCCTCATTCCAGCCGTTGCAAAACTTTAAAAAAAAAGTTTGGTTGACTAACATCTGTTTACTGATTTACTAGCAATTCTGTTACTCAACTTTGCCAAATTTCTTTTAAGTCAATCATTAAACAAAAGCACAGTTGTTCGCCCTTATGCTCTTGCAGATAAGGCCATGACTTGTGAAATCACGGCACCTAGAAGAAGCCTCAACCCTGGATGAGTCTCTTCCATACAAGAGATAATGTTTTAACACTCTTTGTCCATGTCTCTGGATAGCTAAAAGCAGAAATACACAAAACGTGTTACAATTACAGAGAATCAGATGATTAGATATCAGAATTCAGACCAGGGTTACGCAGAACTTAAGATGTTGCCATATCTGCTTTCTATCACATCGTCTTATGAAGGTGTTACCACCTTAAGTGTTGGTTATTACCTTTAAAGCCCAATACGGTTTGGGTCCAAGTTACCTGCAGGATCGCCTCTTCCCATACAATCCACCCAGTACACTCAGGTCCCACTTACTTAAACTAGACTAGCAGTGGTCACTCAGAGGACCTTTTTGTCGGCCACCCCTAGACTCTGGAATGACTTGCCGGAAGAGATTCAACAGCAACATATGCTGTCCAAATTCAAAAAAGTGTTCAAGACCTCTCTCTTCCAGCAGGCCTACCCAATCTATTTTTAATTATACTTTTAATAGTACTTTTACCTGCATTTGTACTTTTAATTGTATTTTTAATTACGATATATTTTAATTATATTTGTATTTTAAATGGTTTTGCATTTTAATGATTTGTTTTTAATTTTATCTGTGCTGTATCCCGCCTTGAGCCTTGGGGAGAGGCAGGGAACAAATAAAATAAATAAATTTATTTATTTATTACCAACTTCCTTTCCTAGAAAGAAAGTGCATGAACACAGGGCCGAAGGCAGAAGAGCCGCTCATCACCCCTTCACTGGAGATGCTGGAGTTTGACTCCGGAGACTTGATGCACGGAAAAGATCCCCACAGCATATTTCATCCTTGTCTCACATTCCACCGAAACAACTGCTAAGTGAAGCTGGTTCCGACCCCTCTGAAAAATGCAGGGCTGCATTACCTTTTTGGCAATCTCTGCAAAGGAAGCCAGGAGCTGAAGCAAGGAAGCTCTGTAATTTAGGAAGGGTGTAGAGCGAAACTGGGTGTTGCAATATTAAATCCTCACTGATACTGACCTATTTTCCTACTGCCTCTATTCTAGGTGAAGCGTCTGCAGTAAAAAAAAAACCTTTCCTTTTTGCAAAAACACACATTTTCCTCAAGCAGAAGAACTGACTGACACAGATGCCTCCACTTCCAGCTTAGACACAGCACTGGACCATATGCGTCCGTACCAGCACCATCCTCCCTCTTACAGTCCCTGCACACATGAACAAACGTAACACTCTTTTTAAAAAGGGACTTTAAAACACCGTCACCAAATGTGTTTTTTTTTTTTACCTATTACAAAAGACTATAGGCCCCAAAACACAGCTCCTAGAGAAAATTACCGACATCCAGGAATTGGTCTGCTTTCCTTATAGGCTGTGGTGGATGATGGGCCTTCTCATTCAGAGATCAGGCAATTCTAAGGCATCAGTAGCAACTTCCTTCCCCATATACAAGTTTGTCTCCAACTTTCTGGCCTAAGCAAGCTTAGGTTCAGGAGCAGACACTCCCCTGAACAAGCCATGCTTTTCAATCTATCTTCTTCTAAGCTCAGCTAACATTCCCACCTTCCGCCAACTTGTATCTCCTTAATGATTCCACTGCCTAGGCAGACAACTGTTTCCCCCAAATAACATTGGCAGAATCCAGAAAACAGCATTCTCACATTACACTTGCAGCAATTTGTGGTAAAAGATACTAGTTCATTTCCCTGCAACTCTGTGGGATTTCTGTGTGGTTCTATCCTTCCAAATGAATGTGCTAACACTATGGAGATTTAATCATGTTTGCACTTGGTTTGTGGTTTTATTTAAAAACAAAAATCAATGGGGTAGAGGACACTCAGACACAGGCAGCAGCAGTGAAACTTCATATATGGGCCCCCCAAATGCTGTAGACTAGCCAATTAGCCAGCCATAAAATAGAAGTCTGAATGCACTATTCACTAAGATTAACACCGTCTATTGGCCAGCATTTAGAGCTGTTGTTATGTGCCGTCAAGTTTTATCTTTCATTATGGTGACCCTATGAATGAGAAACCCTGTTACTCACGGCCCTGCTCAGTCTTGCAAACTCTGTGCTGAGATTTCCTTGACTGAATTAATCCACCCGTCATGCAATCTCCCTCTTGATTTTGTTCTCAGCCAGGCTGCAGAGTTGGGATCAGAGTTGCGGAGTCGGAGTCAGAAGCAGTTTTGGGTGGAACTGGACTCGGTAGAAATGTACCAACTCTGGCTTCAAAATAAAAACGTATGATATGAAATGCCTAGTTTGTTGCCTATTTATTTTCATAGGAATTTAGGAAATTTTTGGGGGGGGGTTTGGAAATTTTCATTAAATAAATATATGTTATGCTCTGTCAATCAAAGTAGCTTGATGATTTCAGGGGGTGGTAATGACATGCCTTATGCTACCATTTTACCAGAGTAAATTTCTTATTGCTTATTAGTCTGCATTTGTTGTTTATGAAGGAATCCGTTGGAGTTGGAAAGAACTGCAAAGGAATTGCAGTTGAAGGTTTGGCAGATTGACTCCCGGCTTTAGGACCCACCGATCTGTGCTTTTGGTATCACTAAGAGCACTCGATTAACAATGTGCTTTTAACATACTATCTTAGTCACTTTTGAAAAAAAATACTTTCTAAAGAATCCAAGATGGTTCTCAATTCCCAAAATGATACCCTCAAAGCAACGTTGAGAAGCAAATGCTACTTGTTACACTAAAAATGTTTAATGACCTTACCAGTTGTTATTTTACATGTTTGAGCTCATCTCTATCCCATTCCAACCCCTACTGCTCAAAGGGACGTGGGAGAAACTACAGCTTCCCCGCTCTGTTTGCTCGTGCTCTTTCAGGAACCCAGAGGAGGCACCTGCCCTGTGTCTGGCATTATGGACGCATGCTATTAAGTTTCCCTCATTGAAAAGAAAAGGAACCCTTACTGCCAAGAAGAGAGTGAACTGAGTAGAGCCTTGGCTGCAAAACGAAGAAGTTAAACCAAAACCTCAAATAAATACATTCGTCACGCTACTGATACACAAAGGTCTCATGAGCTTCCTGTATTTGGCCAAAGACGGAGTCTCAAAGAAGAAAGAACTCTCTAACGCGAAGCGCCATCATCTCTCTCTCTCTCTCTCTCTCTCAAGCCACACCACAGACATTATGAGCCGCCAACCAGCCAGAGCATTCTCTTACTCAATTGATTAAACAACTAAAAGACCAAACAGCAAACAAATTAAATTTAACTAAATCTGAGAATTAATAAAACCTCAGCATCTACGCCTCTCTGAGTTACTGGAGGAAAGGCAAGGTTTGTTGTTCCTATTTTCTTTCCAAAATGTGATAACTGATCACTAAATAATAAAAGCAAGGAAGTCACAGCCCTGACTTTGCAAGACTTCAGCAGGGCAGTTGAAAACTGGGGATCTCGGAGGACAGATGGCAATTATTATCTTCGTTAAATATTGTTCCCAATTATTCCAACCTGCCTTTCTCCCCTACTTTCAATGTGGGGTTGGTAAAAAGGAACATCTTTGCCACAGGCTTTGTTAACCAAGGTACGCCTCTACTTGCTTTATTTGATTCTGTTATTAGCTAACTTGAGTCCTACTTGCTTTCTTTTCAAAGCTAGGATATGCATTCAGTGAACAAAGTAATAAATAATTAAAAAGAGGCCTTTGTACAGGAGCTAGGTACACAGCTGTAATGCTGTAAAAAAAATCACTTCTCTAAACTAAGGTCCAAAGTTCATGATACCTTCAGCAGAATGATGGGAAGGCTTTTGATTGATCATCCCACTTGTGGCTGAAAACAGACAGACATCTTGTACAACAGGGCCTAAATACTCTAAGGGCACCAGACTGGGTCTGATCTTGGAAGCTAACCAGGGTCAGCCCTTGTAAGTACTCAGATGGGAGACTGTCAAAGATTGCCAGGTGCTGTAGACTCTATTTCAGAGGAAGGACCTGGCAAAACCACCTCTGAGTATTCCTTGTAAGAAAAGCCCATATGAAATGCATGAGATTGCCATAAGTCAACAGGGGACTTAAAGGCATACACACATGTTATACAATGCACCTGGACGTTAGGGTCCCCCTGAACGCAGAAGACTGGTATCAGGTTGTAGCTGAACCTAACAGGCTAGTTCTTTATGCAAAGAGAGATATTTACTGCAGGGGCAAAGCATTGCAGCTTGAAATGGTACAGCCTAGGAGAAGCGTTACCACGGAATTCTGCGGAACACATAAGATTTTCTGCAGAAGAGACATCCACAGCACAAAATGGATGGCTTTTCAGATTAATGGTGTTCATTATTGGACCAGTTCTTCCTTGACTTGTGCAAACCAAGTGGTACGGAAATATTCATGGGAATCCTGCACAAATATAATTTCAAGGACAGATGGAGAGAAGAGCCATAAGAAAAGTCATTTTGGGGTAGTAATTAATCCTGCTTATCACTTTCCTTGGGATACACTTGTGATATAATGGCTTTATTGCCAGATGTTATGCCATAACAACCTAGCAAACTACCTTGTATGCATGAAAGGAGAGATTCAGTTCCAGTATTTGGGGGATACAATTGAAAATGGAAACCATTTTTGCTCCAAGAAATCCCTATACCTCTTTTTAGGTCCTTGCTGTCCTGCTCTGCACTCCCATCTCTTTCTTTTACACACAGACATCCCTACTGTATGCCTCCAAGCACAGGTCCTATCATCCCAGTTATTAAAGTTCTTTAGATAGTCTACACGGCTGCTCTATGTCAATAATTTTGTATACATCTTAGGAGACAAAAGGGCTGGAGCTCAGGAGAAGAGCACACATTTCTCAAGCCAGCTGGCTTCAGGGTCCTGTTCCACAGTTGAAAATGTCCAAGAGAGGACACCCTAACTCAAGAAGCAAACAAAGGAGGAATTAAGCCAATCCTGAGTCATACTTAGAGGATCCGAAAGAGCAGAGCAGTTCAGTTTAGAGGCTGAGCACAAAAATCAATTCAAGGCTGTCAAGAGAATAATCAAAGAGAACTGTCCAAAAACACAAGCCAAGGTTCAGAAAACTAGAAAGCAGGAGCCATCAGTATGCCAAAGACAGTGGAGCTGTTGTTCTATAGCACAGACACAGCCTGGTCTGTGCAAATTTACAGTCAGAGGTAACTTAGCACAGCTGGCCTTGTTGTCTCAAAGTTTTCCTTTTAAGGGAGCCCAAGCCCTTGCCTGTGCTTTTGCTGCTGTCATTTCAGTCTGCAATGCTACAGAGGATGAAGTAACTTAGATTTCAGGCTGCTCTCTACAAGCGCAGCACATGTTGGTCTGGGCTCTGCTTCCAGGGCAGGAGTGGCAGCCTTGGACTAGGTCCCATTCTCATCTCAGGAGGTAATATGACAGCCAGGTTCAGTCCCTAGCATCTCTGGTTAGAACTGGGAAAGACATGGCCAGTTGGCACAGATTATACTAAGGTAGATGGACAACAGACTGACTTAATGTAAGGCAGCTTCCCATGCGATTTACAAGGGGAAAACCATTGTAACACATGCATTTAATATGCAGTTTGTATGCACTCGTGTGTATCTTGTGCAGCCTTCACCTAAGAGTGGGCCTTTGGATCTTGCTGGATCTAACAAACACACACTGAAGTCTACAGTGGCACAAGATACTAGAAAGATGGTTGCCCCATTGTTTCCTGACTCTGGCAACTATCTCCTCCCCTCATTCCCTTTCAGTAAAGACAGATGGAATGCCTTCAGCCATCTTACTATGTTCTAGGCTTAAGGCAGGTTAAGTTCAGTGCATTGCCAGGAGGAATTCTCACTCTGCTCCAGGCTTAGGAGAATTTCAGAAATTTTCCATGATCTATGCTTACCTGGGCAGTGCATTTGTGAGGTGCCCTATGAATGCAATCCCGTATCTGGTCAAGGTACAGGGTGGAAAATCCTGGGACACAAATGTCAACCATTCACACCTTCCTAAGAATGCTTTGCACATTGTGAACTACTGCCTCAAGGAGAAAGATTGCAAATTTAAAAAAAAAAAACTGCACCAGCTATTGCACAAGCAGCTTATTTAAACACCGCAAAGAGGCTATGTCCGGCCATTTGCTACTTCTGAGGAAAAGAAGCAGGCAAAGGAAACTATTTGAAACTATTTGCCGGCCTGAGGTTAGACCAAAAGTTTGATTTGGGTCAATCTGGATTAGGGAAAGATGTCCAAGAACAACTTGCTGGTTTACTTTATTTCAGGACTTGGCAATCCTGACTGGACAAAGTTCAAAACCAAATTACATTCTGGCCACAGGAAGGTCTAGCGAAGGAGACATCTGGATAACATTTGGAAAGTTCGAACTAGAGAGAGTCCTTCAGAACAATTCTGAAACACTAGGATTTTTGTATTGTTTTGTTTTTATATGAGACAGCTATAAAGCCGCATTTCAGATTGAAGTTTCCAAACTCTTCCTCCCCACCTCTCTCTCCCTCATATACACAATCAACCAAAACACTTGAGTGAAAACACTGTCAGTGTATAGCTAAAAACAGTCAGAAGACACTAATCTGTAGCTGGAGAGTGAAAAAGATCTTAGATGCTAGCTGTTCATTTTCCAATTAATCCCCCCTCCCCGCGCCATCCATGGATACTTTTAAGGTTAAAAAAAATTCCTTCCAACATAATTTGCACTCAAGGATATGGTGCAATTTAGCTCAAAAATAGCAATATTTTACTTCTCAGCCTTTTCATCTGGACCCAAGAAATTAAAAGTATCAGCTTGCTGATATGACAATTGATGGACTGGGCAGGTTTTGTTAAGTGCCATTCAAGACCAGTCAGCCGCCGTCTATTATGATTTACGATCACTGTGTTTGCAAAGAGAATGGTAGGGTTTGGCTTGGATGGAAACTGTACCCAGCGGTTCACAACACTGGTGAATGATGGATTACAGTTTGCATCACTTCCAGCCAGCACGGCCAGTATGACTAGGGCAATGGGAGTTGTAGCCCCACACCATCTGGAGAACCACTGGATATTGCAACAGAACTTACTTTTGTTGAAAACACATACGTCATCAGGCCACTGGAACAGACAAAGACAAGCACCAAAAGAGGAACAGAAGATCAGAAGACAAGGCACAGCCTAGAATTACGGAACATCACGTGTGGTCAAATGAAGCCACGTTTTTTGGAACTGCAAACAATGTTTCTCATAGGTCTTTCCCTTGCCCTAAAGGAAGGATTAAGCATGAAAATTAAGTGTACATAGTTTTAAACTATTTTATTTTCTTAAATCTGTTTTAACTGGCTAAAGCGTTTAACATGCTCTGAGTCTATTTAAATTATTTTTACGGTTTCAGACTGTCTTAACCTATCTATATTTATTTTACTAGCTATTATGATACAGGGTGGGATGGAAGTATTTCAATAAAATAATAAATAAAAATAAACATTAAAATAGTAATAACCTATTTCAGTAAAATCACTGGGGTAACTGGATTAGCAGCCAGAGAAATGTCAGGGCAAACAACAGTCCAGAAACACACTATCTTTGGAGACCAGTGAAGAGACCATTCTGCACAGAGGGTGCCAAAACAGGAAAGGCCCTCCTTCCAATAAACTATTCTACATTTTGATGAATGCAAGGGATTCCAAAACAGCCAGACTGCAGAGAATACCAAATGGCAAGCAGGGATGTATGTTTGTCCTCAGCAGGTAACTCTTCACTCAATTGTCACCTTTCTTCCTAAGCAGCTGAATGAGGAAGTTTCCAATTTTCTGAACTTTCCCATCCATTAAGAGAGCATCAGTCTAAGAGGAAATGGTTCTTTCTCAACGGGAGCACTCAAACCAGTTTTAAGAACAAAATGGACCAGTTTTAGGAGCAAAATGGACCAGCACAGAAAGAAAGAAAGAAAGAAAGAAAGAAAGAAAGAAAGAAAGAAAGGATTTCTCCCTCATTACAAAAGCATTCCCACTCAGTAATAAATAAGTTTCAGTTCTCACTGAAGCTTCAGACTTCCAACAAAATTTCAAAATAGGGCACTTAAGGCAAATCAAATAGAAAAAAAACAAAAACAGACCTGGGATCAACAGCAAAGCCAGCACAGATGTGTTTAATGCTGGAGCCACTGTTAGAAGCTTAGCGACATTCAAAACAGACCTGGGCAAAAGGAGTCTTTAAAACAGTTTCATTAGCAAGAAGCTCTGGGGAGCAACGTTCCCCGTGGCCTCATTTGCCACGTGCCCGGACAGGTCTCTTAAGGTCTCCATGCCCCCTCTTCCTGCCCACCATTCATGCTCACTTGATCCTAGCTGGCTCCAACCAATTTAGTTTACATAGCCCAAATCACAAAATGTTGATCCCTTAATATTCTTCAAACACCTGTTATATGCACAGATCAGATTAGGAAAAAAGAGATATTCCTCAGCATTCACAAAAACAGGTGACACAGAATCCATTTTATGTTATATAGCGATTGGTGAAAATTTTCTCTTGCTATTTTTTTTTCTGATCTCTTGCTATTTTTTTCCCTGATTTTTCTGACATTTGGGCTCTGTAAACAAATTATCAAAATTAATGAAAAATCTGCAAAATCTGAATGTGGGAGAGAAGCAAACCAACACCTTTGCCCAACCTTAACAATCAACAGGAACAATAGTTTTGTTTTGGGTTGTTGTTGTTTTTTAATTACAATTTACCAAAACATTGAAGGTGGGAGGAAAAAACAAACTCAACATATTTCCTATACCCTGGGGCTCAGTTATAAACCAAAATGGAGACAGAAGTCAATATTTCAGAACAAGACTACAGCCATTTCCGCAGTAGACTGTTATAGTGCTATTATTCCACTTTCAACATCCTATGGAATCCTGGGGCTTGCAGTTTAGGGAGGGGCCTTTGAAACCCAAACCCCAGGATTCCATAGGATGTTGAGAGTGGAATAATAGCACCATAACAGTCTAGTGTAGAAATCACCTTCCCTATAGGAAGAAGGCACGAAGAGAAGAACAGATGAAAAAGCAGATCCAGCACCAAAAGAAAAGTATGTGTCTATAATTTAAAACGGTCAAAGGAGCAGAATGTTGAAAAACAAGTCATCAAAAAGTGGGAGCACCTGTAACAAAACCTTTTCCCCCCCCGACCCATAACAAAAGAAACCGCCCTACATATCCCCTCCTCATTGGAAAAGAATAAAATTGGTAGAGGGACAATTCTGGCCGAGCAAACCTCATCCCCCTCCGCCGGCCAAAGGCTGCTGCATCACCACATTTTCAGCCAAAAATACATCGCGGAAATGACTAGAAGTTTACTTCCAGTTTAGACTTTTTCATTTGTGTTGGGAGAGTCACAGAGCTGCTTATAGCAAAACTACCACTCCAGGAGGTATGCTGAAGACTTTTTTTTAAAGTTCTTAAAAATGTTTCAGGGAGCCTGGGACTTTGGTGTAATGGGAGGGCTTGGAAGGGCAAACAAAGGGGGGTACATTTTCTTTTGTTTTTGTGGCTGCGCTGTGCTCAATCCTGAAATAAAATTAGCTAGAGCAAGTTCAGAATAACCAGGCAGACTAACAGGGCGTGAAACAAATGAAGCACGGTGAACTTTTATGCTCTTCGACATTGACAGTTCCCTTCCTGAAGCCTTCCTCATTTCAACCAGACAGAAGGCTTCACTTCCCTGTATACGCAGAAATGTCAACAGCATTTTAAAGCAAAACTCTAACCCGCTCCCTTTGTCTTAGGCAGGATAAGTATTTGTGACTACACTGAACGGTGCAATCTTAAAATGTCCCCTCGGAAATAAGCCCATTTGTGCTCACAGAGATTTACTCACAGGTAAGTGCATACAAGAGCCAGTGTGGTGGATGGTTTGAGCTTTGGACTACAACTCTGGAGATCAGAGTTTGATTCCCTGCTTGGCCAGGGAAATCCGCTGAGTGACCTTGGGCAAGCCACACATTCTCAGCCCCAGAAAACCCCATGATAGGTTCACCTTAGGGTCATTGTAAGTCGTAGGTTCATAGTTCACAACACTGAAACCACTACATCATGCTGACTAGCATGATATAAATTATACCATACATATACATATACAAATGTTTATATAAATCATAAGAAAGGTGGATGAAAGTGAAGGAAAAGGGAATCTCTAGGTGCATATTGGAAGGAGCCTTCAAGCAGAGTGGTCTCTAGAAAGCTCCAAATATTTTCCAAATATATTTGTTTTCACTCAGGCAAGGCTCTCCTGATTGTCCTGTTTCACAAGTGCCTAGTGCCAGTTCTGACTAAAAAGTCTGTTGACATGTGTTGAGCTGCTCTCTTTTTTGCAGGGTAGGAATCTATCCCTATTATTTCCATGTTATTTCTGCCTCTGATACCAAATTTTATGTTAAAGAAATGATGCTCAAAGTACATCTACTTTGTTGAGGCAGATACACCTCTGTGTGTGTGTGGTGTGTGCGTGCGCGTGTGCTGGGGAAAGAAAAAAAGTGACAACGTTATGCCTAGACTGAGCAGCTGACGAAAGGCCCTCTTTCCATCCCAATTGCCACTGCCCTGGCCTCGGAGGGAGAGAAGAACAGGCAGACACAGCTTCATCACGCCTGGGCCCAGAAACAGAGGAAAGACCCTCCCTCCATCCCAACTGCCACTGCCCTGGCCTCGGAGGGAACGAAGAAGGGGCAGACACAGCTCAGAGGTGGATCTAGGATGGGACAAGCAGGGCACGTGCCCCAGGTGCCAGTGACAGAGGGGTGCAAAAAAAGAAGTGCAAAAAAAGAAGTGCATGCAAGGGGGTAGGAAGGTAGGGGCACAACTCCCACGCTTGCCCTAGGCGCTGTTATCACTAGATACACTACTGGTATAGCTCCTTCCTGCCCAGGTCCAGCAACTAACGAAAGGCTCTCCCTCCATCTCGCCTGCCACTGCTGTGGCCTCAGAGGGAGAAAAAAGCAGCCAGCATCTGCTGGACTTCATCCCCTCTCCGGGCCCTTCTGCACTACAGTATTAGAATGTTATTATTCCACTTGTAGAACTCTGGAGTTTGCAGTTTACTGAGGCCAAAGAGCTCTCTCCCTAAAGTGTAAACCCCAGCATTCCACAGGATGTTGGAAGTGGAATAACAGCACCATAACAGTATAGTGCGGAAAGGTGCTCCCATTGCCTTCCTTGTGGGTCTCTGCCTTTTTAGATAGTAAGCCCGAGGGCAGGGAACCGTCACATTAACAACTGTAAACTATTCATGCAAACTGCCATGTCCACAAATGGTGATATATAAGCAAATGAGGAGGAGGAGGAAGAGGAGGAAGTGGTACTAGGACTGTTATCATGTGAAAATCCAGCAACGGAGGGGCAATACAGAAGGATCCAGAATAGAGAGTAACAACTTCAGGCATTGCCATTCCACAGGACAGTAACATAATTCCCACTGAGACAAAGATTATGGTAAGGGGAATATCTCTCGGTGGTGGCATTAAGCTTGAGACAGGAGCAAACCATTAACGGCAGCAGCTATTCTTAATTCCCAGACATCCTGGTTTTGCAGAGGCTCCGTTGGAGCATAAACGCCACCGTTGAAACAAGATCCAACCGCACCCAGCTACCCTTTGTCTCGAATCCATCTGTGAGAGACACAGACTGGTACATTTCTATGACAACCGACAGAGGAAAATGGGGAAGCAACGGGGGGGGGGAAGAAAACTCGATATAAGGCAACAGGACTTCCTGACGTCTCCCTCACTCCCTCCTCCTCTCCACCCCGGGATAAGGCTTCACATTTTCTTATACAAAGAGATATCGCCAGCATTTCGAAACCAAACTTGACCCCTTTCCTAAAGGCATAATTTGCCATTAGAAGCAAAACAGATTAGTGTATCTGATCCTAAGAGGGAAGGAAGCCAAGAGATGAATAGCATCTATTACTTTGAATCCTGAACATGTTAAATCAAATGCATAAAATGCAAAAAGAAAGAACTAACAATGCAGCCATCGTGAAACACAACAGGCTAAAATCAATTGATAATCCAAACTAGAGTACACCTATGGAATCGGGGATACACACATCCAGTGGGGTCTACTGGATTTAGGCTCATATTTTTATACAGTAGAATACAGTTCTGATACAGTTAAGATTAAACAAACCATCTGTTATAAAAAAGCAAAGCTAGGGAACATACTTTTCTTGATTACAACTCCTGGATTCTTATATACCAATATTTTGAAACAAAACTCCTGGATTCTCCTAGCCATCATGACAACTGGCCATGCTGATTACAGGATTCTGGGAATTGCAGAATCCTTTTCCAAACTGTGTTCAAAACCATGTGTTAAAAGCCAAAATCTTCCATTTCTTGAGGAAGACCAACAAAAGAAGGGGTCTGAGATAGATCCCAATCTGAGTCCTAAGCCCAGGCCTTTCTATCATACGCATCCAAGGAAATATAATTGGTGCCGACCTTACTGTCTCTCTGATGGCAACTCAAAATGCTTTTCACTCAAGCACTTTAATTGGCTTCAATGATTAATTGCTTTCTTTGTTTGTCTGATAGTTGACCAGCATTTGTTGTTGTTGTGTGCCTTCAGACCCTTTCCAACTTACGGTGACCCTGAAGTGAACCTACCTCCAGGTTTTCTTGGAAAGATTGGTTCAAAGGGGAGGGGGGTTGCCTTTGCCTTCCTCTGAGGCTGAGAGAGTATGACTTGCCTAAGGTCACCCAGTGGGTTTCCATGTACAAGTGGGGATTCAAACCCACTCTCCAAGGTCTTCATTCAACAACCAAACCACCTCGTCTCCTATTTTGAAATGACATAATTATTATATTTACCTTTTTATAATAAAAATAGCTTTTTATTTAATTAAAAGAAACGATAAAGCAATAGCATAGAAATAAACCAAATCCTACGATGAAATTGGTTGCATCATACTGACATAAAACCTGCTTCCTGTCTGAGCCAAACATTTCTCGTAAGACTACAGTAAAATGTAACTCTTTTATAGTACTATAATTGAGGGTAAAGGGCAGATCATATTTTAAACATAATCCTGTGTTGTACACAGATGGTTTTGGGACCCACTTGTGTCTATTTATTTAGTCCATACAATTCAGTGTCTTTGCATCTATGTACATCTAGATATGCATCTAGATTATGCATCTAGTCACAGCTGCAGAGTTAGATGCTACCCCAAAGGTAATCTAGCCAACCTCTTGCCAGCAGAGCAAATCCACAGCTAAGGGATCCCTAACAAAGGGTTGTTCAACTTGTTTACAGATCTCTAATGCAGAAGTTTCTCCTTCCTTCCAATGTAGTCCATGTCACTGTACAACAACTCTTACTGTCAGGAAGTTTTTCCTGATGTTTAGTCAAAAATCTCTTTTCTTCTAGTAAGAACCCACAGGTTCAGAACCCTGCCTTCTGCAGCAGGAGCAAACAACCTCACTCCACCCTCAATATGATAGCCTTCAGCCTGTAGCATAACAAGTATCCCTTCTTCAAGTATGCAGGTCATAATTTTCTTTCATTCTCTTGTCTACCTGCAGATCCCATCAGAATAGATGGCCATCTTTGAAGATGTCCTCCAACACCACAGGCTACCTGATATGAAGGACCAGAACTTTTTTTTCCCCTCCTCCATCAGCCAAGGACCACCACTAAATCTGTACTTAATGCCTGAAATTGTTTCTGGAAATGTGTCAGAAACGAACACCAGTCCAAAGACCACCACTTTGAGTAGCACTGCTCCAATATATACAAGTAGTTTTTAAAGGGAAAACAGCAGGCTGAGAAAGAAGAAATCTGCTTTCCTATGGCTTGAACTTTGCTTCTTGTACATGGAGAAAGCTGTTCCAGCTAATGGAACCGGCATCTTGGTTTTGCTGATAAATTGACTTGGATTGTTGATCAACAAACCATAGGTTTTCAGAAAATACACACACACACACACACACACACACACACACACAATACATTGTTGAAACATGGCATTCTTCAAACATTTGAAGAAGCTTGTTTTATTTATAAGCAGCCATGAAGTAACTGAAAGAATTAACATGTTCTTGGATGTTATTCTCTTACAAACATAAATACACAGATAGAGTTCTCAGTTCCTATCACAAATACAGAGCCAACAAATGCAAATTTCCCAGGTTTCTTCAGCTCTGTGGTTCCATCATTCCAACTCAATACCACCCAGCTACCAGATCTATTAATTTCCAAATTGTTAGCAGGGGCAGAGGGTTTATTAGTGGGGTTAAGACATTAGATTAACAATAGTGCCTGCTGAATTCCTATCCAACACCACCCCAAAAAAGAAAAGTGATAGATGCTGTCAGCAAAAACAAGAGAAGGGCCTGCCAAGCCACAAGGGCTGCCAGACTCATATTTTTAGCCATCTGTTCCCACTCTTTTCCCCAACCCATCCTGCTTTTTCAGAGTTAAAATTCAAACTTTGCCAAGCTTCGCGCCCCCGCATTGACCTTTCCACATTTTGCTTTGTGTTTGCCACAGGAAATGCACCGTGTGGCCGCAGAAATAAGAAAACACCCTTGAAGAAGCAGAAGTGCTGTGGGATTTTCTTTTTTCTTTGCATGTGTGCCAAAAAAGAACCAAATAACAAAAGCACACTGAAATCCCTGGAGGATTTCTCCACAGTGTCCAGTTTGGGTTTGTTTTGGCTCCTTCCATGGAGTTTGACACTCTCAGGCACCCTGCATCCATCAACTCAAAAAGAGTGTTTCATACTGACAGTATTTTGACATGTCCTTTGAAATGACTTTTTTTTTTAATTTCAGTGGGTAAAAACAGATTGAGACATTTTTGCCCCAACACACTACTTGGAGCAACTTGGGCAGCCTAGTTTATATTCCTCAGCCCCCCTCAGCCACAGACAAAGGACAAATGCACACGCGGACTAGATTCCAATGAACGTCGGATTTTTAAAGTCTGGAGGGGGAAAGATAGTTATATGGTAATAATCACTTAATCTGGAAACCCATGGAAACAGTTATAGGGAGAGAAGGGCAAAACTCTGCAGCAGTTCCCAAACTCGGGTCTCCAGATATTGTTTGACTTCATCTCCCAGAAGTCCCAGCCAGCAGTGCCAAAGGTCAGGGATTCTGGGAGGTGCAGTCCAACAAGATCTGAGGAACCAAATTTGGGAACCACTGGTTTAGTCAAAGGGTGCGTGCTTTGCAAGATTCAAGACTTTAGTATCTTTAGCTGAAAAGGATTTCACGCAGATAGGGTTACAGAAGTCTTGTCTCTTCTTGAGAGCAGGGAGAGCCCCTGCCAATCTGAGCAGACAATACTAAGCTATATGGATGAACTGGCAGATAGTAGATAAGCCAACAATATTATGCATCATTACACTCTGCAATGTAAGGGAGAGATGAGCACAGCAGGTAGCACAATTCTGTGCATAATTCTCTTATGTCCTCCCTGCACACAAAAACAAAAGAATACAGGTAAGTAGAAAGTAGGTGTGTTCCTGAGCAGTAGTTATTTGACAGAAAATTTGGTACAAGAGGCAGAAAAAACAGGTTCCACTGCAACCTGGCACTTTTGGTGCAACCTGACACCAAAAGTCTGTATTTCACCATCCCAACTTCGCCAACTTTCCAATGCCAATGCTGCTTTAAAGAAATTTCCAGGTAGAGAGAGAGAACAAGGGAAAAAAAGAGGCTGGGCAAGCATAAACTTTGTAAAAAGGAGCTTTTATGTCAACAGCTTTGTTAACAGAGGTATGCCCCCAGGGTCTATCTTTTGAAATATGGGGATTTATATGATTTATATCCTGCTTTGCTCAACGAGGCAGTTCTCTGTCTGCAGCTCAGAGGGGCAAAGTCCAGTGCAGAGCTGAATTATTATTGTTATTGTTTTGTGCCTTCAAGTCATTTCCAACTTATGGCAACCCTAAGGCAAACCTATCTGAGGCTGAGAGCATGTGACACACCCACAGTCACCCAGTGGGTTTCCATCGCCAATTGGGAAACTGAACTGTGGTCCAGTATCGTGGTCCAACAAAGCCTTACACCACACTAGCTCTCAGAACTGAACTACACGACCTGCAAATTTGGGTGGAACATATAAACTCTTCCAAAAAACAAAGGATTAGAGAAGATTTTTTTTTTTAATTGTATCTGGGGAACAGACTTTAAAAAAAAAGAAAAGAGGAAGGACTGAGATC
The DNA here is from genome assembly GCA_948472985.1 of Iguana delicatissima. Taxonomy (NCBI): domain Eukaryota; kingdom Metazoa; phylum Chordata; class Lepidosauria; order Squamata; family Iguanidae; genus Iguana; species Iguana delicatissima. The sequence continues at coordinate 1,086,951 of CAOKZL010000077.1, read as the reverse complement.
ATTAAGAGCTTCCAGATACAAAAATCCAAAGACTGGAGTATGACAAAGGTTCTGCCCAACAACGTTTACAACATGTCTGCGCAAGCAAAGGCAAAGAACTGAGAACTTGCACACTCCTCTTGCTCCACCACTGCCCAAGCTTTCACAAGGCTTTGCATTCCAAGTGAGCTGCACTGTGGCTGAAAGCAAAAACACAAAAAGAAGCCAAACAGATCACTCACACAAAAATATACTGCTCCCCACTCGGTCCCGCTTTACCCCTTTTGCCTTTCCCTCATTCTCTTTATTTACTTGCAAATCAAGAATTTTTACTCTCCCAATCACTCTGCCCTATCTATACACTATGTGCCAAGACTCCACACAGACAATTTAGGAAAGGAGGAAGTGGATTAGATTTGGTTTCTGGAAAAGGAGGCCCATGTGGGTGATGAAGGAGGCAGAAAATCGCAACAAAAGCAAACTAGCTGCTCCCTGGAGTGGTTCCACAGAAACCAAATAGGCTAAAGCAAACACAGAAGGATGTACTTTCCACTTGCCATGCTCCCAAATACACGCACAAACACACAGACCTACAGATGATTTGTAGACTTTACTGGATGTGACAAAGAATCACAGGACAACTTCCATCTTTAAAAAAATGATTGTTTAAATTATGAATTTTAAAGTATAGATTGTTGTTTTAATGTGTATTGGTTCTATATATTCTTTTCACTTATGTCATTCGTTTTTAACCAGTTTATGTATTTTTAACTGGTGTCATGTGTTGGATTTTAATCTGTTTTAGCTCCCTGCCTCAATTTATAGGGCAAGGCAGGTAACATTATTATTTGTCATCACCATCAAGTAGTTCCTCTCCAAGTTTCAACTCAAAAAGCACTGAGGCAATGCTTTTAAAAAAACAAAAAACTCTGATCTCAACTAAGCAATACTTTGGGCTTAGTTTGATTTACTTAGACCAGGCAGTACCATTCATTTCAATGGGTTTACTCCAGTTGGAACTAAATTATTAGCAGAAAGTGTCATTTCTGGATAGGACAACTTACACAGCCACATGGACAAAGCTAGACAGATCTTTGCCCCAAGGAGCATACAATCCAGAACAGAAAACAAGGAAAGCAGCAGAGAGAAACTGTCGTGAATGGGCAAATACAGTTTATACCCTTCTACACACTTTTTAAAAAATAATGACTTCTTTTGATACAACAAGCACATATACGAAGACATATATACACAGAGCCAATTTCATCACAACCATATCTCTTTTTCATCCATAACTTATTCTCCCCCTTCCCATCCTGCCAAGTCCACCCAATTTAAAGCAGTGTGGTTTAACTTTTGTAAAATAAGATTTTAGAATAACATCTTGCTTTAATTCACTGTAAGCTGCCTTGGATCACACCCCAGAAAAAAAGGCAGGATATCAATCCAAACCATCAATCAGTCAACCAATCAATACAACTACACTTGATCCTTTTAGCTCTGCATTGCTTATGCCAGCTGCCAACAGAACTCCAGCATCTGAAATAGATGTCTTTCCCAGCCGCTGCTACCCGAGTTTCTATTTACAATTTCCATATTTATTTAAAGTATTTATATCCAACCTTTCATCATGGGATCTCAGAGCAGCAGACAAATGAAACAAAAAAATTAAGACAATTCCAGATTAAAACAAAATAATTTAAATTGTATTAAAAAATATTAAACCAGTCAGCAAGTTAAAAACAACTCAAAGGCTATAAAAAATTTAATCATTTGCATTTAATAGAAAATATAGCCACAAAGGGCTACATCCACTTCTATCCAAAAAAAAAAATTCTTTCACCTCTTCGAGTTTTTTCATGTTGTGTGTGTTCAAGTCATTTCTAATTTATGGCAGCCCCTAAGAAGAACCTATCACAGAGCTTTCTTGGCAAGATTTGTTCATAGGGGGTTTGCCTTTGCCTTCCTCTGAGGCTGAGACAATGTGCCTCGCCCAAGATAACCCAGTGGGTTTCCACAACTGTGCGGAACTCGAACCCCCACCTCCAGAGTCATAGTCCAACGCTCAAAGCACTACACCAACCTGGCTCTAAGAGACACGTGAGCATTATTCACTATGCTATTAAGCCCAAGAAGAGGCTTGAAGCATCAAGGGGTATCAGGGTACGAAGCAGTTTAGGTACCAGCACCTGAAATTTAGATTAGATATAAGCTGATAGCCCTGCACTAATACCATCCATATTTTACATTTTATTGATATTCATCAATTTGGAATATTGGATATAAGCAGAAAGGCTGTAATTCACAATCACAGTTACAAGTGCATAGTTATGCATTCATAACTGATTTGGATTCATGACCCTTGCATATTCAATAGTGTAGGCAGTATATAGATATGTCAAAATGTATGTAAATTCCCCACTCCTGACTTACTGGCCAGCAGCAGCTGTACATCTAGGCTACAGAAACTCACTGGGTGACCTTGGCTGCATCACACATACACTCAGCCCCAGAAAACTCTTTGATAGGTTTGCCTTAGGGTCACATAAGTCAGAAACGACCTGAAGGCACACAACAACAACACAGCATGTAGAATTCCATCCCATATTTGCAAATAAATGGTCAATATCAACAAGAGATTCTGGAGACTGAACCTGTGACTTTCTAGATGCAAATCCTGTGTTCTTCCAATATGCCACCGATTCTCTGTTGACCCCAGCGTGGCTTTGCTGAAAGCTTGGAAAGAGACATTGGCCATGCTGGCTGGGGGATTCTGGAAGTTTTGTTGCCAAAAAAACAAAACAAAGCAAAACCTCTGCCTTCTCTTTGCTTAGAAAGTTGCTCATCGTTTCACTTTAATGGCTACCTGCATTGTACAGCTCATGGCCTTACCCTGCTTTGCGATTGCTCATAGCTCTGACATGGCCAAGTGCTTGGTCACATCATTAAGTGCCTCACGCCACGTACATCTGGTTGCAATGTGTAAAAGGTACTTCTTATTGTATACTTATGCCGTGCCCTTCGCAAACACCTCTTACGGTTTGAACATTATCAGTAAGACGGAGAATATAAAGAGAGATGTTCGACTGAGTCAATCCAGTGACACATCTGGCAACACTACTGTTTTGCCCATGATTAACCCTGCCATTTCAAAGCCAGCTCCCAAGCAGAACTTCTGTCTAAACTTGTCAAGGGAAAGCCAAGAGACGCTAGGGACTGAGCCAATCTTCCTATATAAACAAAGCACATAATCCCTCTTTCTTGCACTGAGTCTTGACCTGTCTTCACTCTCGACAAAAGAAGTCGCTGAAAGGATTGACTAGTTGCTGAAATTACAGGACAGGGACAGGATCTCAACAGGCTGCACAAGGAATGCAGAAGACATTCTCCCATATGAACCTCCTTGCGTTTTACGATCTTCTGGGGAGGCCCTTTTCTCTTCTCACTATGCTCATTGGTAGACCTTGTAGGAACACGGGACATGGCTTTCTTAGTGGGTGCTCCTAGACCAGTGGTTCTCAACCTGTGGGTCCCCAGATGTTTGTGGACTTCAGCTCCCAGAAGCCCCCACCACTATGGTCAATGCTCAGGGCTTCTGGGAGCTGAAGTCCACAAACATCTGGGGACCCACAGGTTGAGAACCACTGTCCTAGACCCTAGGGACATTTCCACACTAGATTGTTATAGTGCTATTATTCCACTTTCAACATCCTAAGCTGCAAACCCCAGGATTCCATAGGATGTTGAAAGTGGAATAATAGCACTTTAACAGCCTAATGCAGAAATGGCCAAGGACCCCCCAAGAAGTTAGACTGAAACCCTCTTCATTATCTTTCCACATCCAAGTGAAGACATTTTTTCCCCATCAAGCTTTTGAGAATTGGCTTTTTTAGTGGGAATTCGCCTTGTATAATGTGCCAGGTTTGTATTTCATGTTTTTAATTTTGGTTTTCTATTTTTTATATAATTTTCAATATTTTGTAGGCTATGAATTTTAACTATTCTTATTTTAATTACTGTACACCATCCTGAGTTCCAAACTGGGGAAAAGGCAGAATATTCCTAAGAAACGACAACAACACCACTCACATCATCCTCACCACTGGCTGTGAATGATGGGAGATGCATTCCAACAATACCTGTGGGAATGATATACTTCCTACTCCTGAGATATAAAAACCAGCACCATATCATGCGTTCTGCGTGTGCTCTGTTGGAAGACACTACAATCCCAAGCAAAGATCAACACAGCTATAAAAATGCTCCCTCCTCTTCCTTTTTAGAGAACCTTTCCCTAGATAATCCTCCTCAGACTCTGAGGTCTGCTAGGAACCCCACTCATGGATGCCATCACTGAGAGGGACTTTTATAAAATCCAAAACTTGCCAGAGGGTCTTCTTGGTCGCAGAACTGCAGCTGTGGAATGCTCTTTCCTTCCAAGTTCTGACTGGCTCTTATGTTTCATAGGCTTTTCCTTTTCGACAAGGCTTGGAGTTTCATTTTTTCCCCTGTTTTTAAAATGAAACTGTTTAATTTTATTATTGTGTTCTACTCTGCTATTGAATGGGATAAAGGGCAGTGCAGAAATTGTATAAGTACAGGTGGCCCCCCACAAATGGACTTAGTGGCCCAGGACCCTTGCAAAAGTGGGAAAATTGTAAATATCAAAATGCATGTATGTATCTGTGGGAAAGGGGCTGAGGCGTGGTGTGGAGAGCGGGCGCCAGGTCAGGGAAAGGAGAGGTAAAAAGTAGTGGGTCGGCACGGCGGCCCTATACTTCCTCTCTTCCTCCAAACCAGGTTTTGAATCCCTGGGTTCATCCCATGGGTGACCTTGGGCAAGTCACACTCTCTCAACCTCAGAGGAAGGCTGAAGGAGAGGGTTTGTGGTGTTGAGAAGTTGGGCTGTGAGCTGTCATTATCTGGCCAAGCAGCAGCTGGTGGAGGTGAGTTTTTAAAGGGCTGGATTGGAGTCACCAAGATGGAAGGTTCATCCACAAAAGGAGTGCCTGGGGGGTCACAAATAATCAAATCCAGAAAAGTCAAACCCATAAATGTGGATCTAAATAATAAAATAGACAAAAGTCAAGACATCTAATCAATTCAGAGCTGAACTGATTGAATGATCTCTTGAACTGATTCACAGAGCAATGTTTGGAACGTAGGACATCCCTTCCCGAACCTACCCTTTATAGCTGCTGTGTGTGGGAAAAGCCGTAAATCCATATATAGGGTGGGGAAGTGTCAAGAACATGATAAATGAGGATAGAACAAATACAGATGCAAGCCTTTACGAATTTATCTGATAAGACTAGTGCTGGGCCAGCCCTACCATTAGGGACAGTGAGGTACTGGCTTCAAGCAGCAGTTTGTGAGCGGGGAAGTTTGTTTAAATTTCAAAACTTTAAACTGAAAAAGCAGAGAGTCTAGGGAAAAAGTCAGAGGGAGTCATCCAAGTTGGATTGTGAAGGACCTCTGAAGAACCCCCATTCAAGTTATCACCAGTTTGACTATGAACACCCATCCCATCATCCTTGCTCCTAATTTTAAGGGATTAGTTTGAGTTGACTCATTTACAGCAGCTTGTGAAAAAAAACCCACATATAAAATCTTGGAAAATTACAGTACATTTCCTACCATATATTTAGTAAGAGAACACAGTGTCTCGTCTCTAATCTCCAGCCACTTTCGTTGTATCATGTGTGATATTCTAGTACACCAAGTTTTACAAACCTTAATTCCTAGAGAAACAGTTCAAGAGGCTTCATTTTCCAGTTTCAAATCGAGCTTTGATCTGCTTTCTTCTGTTACACACCACCTTTTGTTGCAGCATAAAAACTGGGAAACCATCTTCTCAACTATGGGCGCTGGGCGGGCATATCAAAGCAGGAAAGCAAACTAACCTGTTTCCATTTCGTAACGTGAACAAGAAAGAAACGCAAGGCTAATATTCCACCAGTGAATAATACAGAACCATCCACTCTCTCCTGCTTTATTCAGACTTCCTCATCCTGTATAACAATTTATACATATGCACATACTAGTCGAGGATAATACACCAGACATGGGCAGCTCTACATATAGCAGTTGATCTCCCAATAATCTGCAGCAAATTGGTAGGAAGCAGGATTCCTGGCTCCCAATTGTTTAGTAATAGCAATGATTCCTTCCCCATCTCAAATTTTACTGCCGAAAAAAGCTGGTTTAGGATGAGCTAGGAATGGATTTTCACTCTACCAAACCATTCAACTGTCCTAATTTGGCAGGGGCAGTTCCAATTAAACCTCCTCCATCCCATTTTTTCAGCTGCTTTTATTATTAGTATAATTTTTATTAAAAGTTTGTCTCGAAAATAACCCCCCATCACACTTCCATGCTTAAATCTTCCAGTTGAAATTGCTTATTTCCATTCCATTACAAACATAATTTTCATCTTACAGAGAGAAGAACAGTTACATTATTTCTTCTTTGATTTCTTATACAGTTATATCCTTACCCAATCCAATACTCTTTTCCATTCCTTCTCAAAGTACTGGATAGATTTTTTTCAGCTGCTTTTAAAAGGTCCCAGTTTCTCTCTCTTCCTCCCGTTTGTCCTCAGCTTATTTCAGTGGCTGAAAACTGAGTTTAAAGTGCAAAAGTAGTTTGTACTCAATTAACTCAAGATGGGGGCGAGGAGAGAGCAGAATCTTGTCCTTCCGAGCCGGCTCAGGCCAAAACAAACTATTGCAACTTCTCCTAGTTTATGTGTTCTTCCTCATTAATAACTTTTGTCCTCTTAACCACATTCTTATCTTGCTTGGCCACAAACGTCCCAGTTTTAATCTGTGAAATATTGGAAGTTATGCCCTTCTCTAGTTCTGATTTCTATGCTCAGCCTCCAATCTCCATTTTGGGATTAAGTTTAACTGCAACCTACATGGCCAGAAGATCTGGACAAAAATTTAGACTCTTCTTTCCCTTGATCAGGTCATATTTCTGAACTGTTATGTTCTGGAGAACTTAAAAGCTTGAACATTTTGCTGATATTTTCGTTGCCCTTAATAAAAGTATTACCCTATTGTGAATTTCGTTTTTACCGAGAGGGCATCACCTTGGGTATTTTGTTGTTGTTTTGTTTCATTTTGGTTTTTTGTTTGTTTTTAAGCCATTCTATTCTGGTACTCAAAAGCAATGCCTGGATTCTGAATTCATTTGTTTTGCATCAGACTCTAGTAAATGTATCTTCAGATTACAGTAAAGCAAACAAAAATAAACACACACACACACACACACACACACACACTGCAAAACAGAAGTCTCCCCATCCCTGGGCTAACTAAGCTATTTTTCTTAGTCTGAGTAATATTTTCTAACAAATAATAAATTTGTACCCAATCACACAGTATGGAGCTGAAATCAACATGCCTCATAAATTCAAACTCGCAATGTTTTCTCCTTCGTGTTTGGATGAGCTGGTGTGTTCTTGCTACCACATTAAATTAGGCGCAGGCTTCCATAGCTCAGGGTACAGATGTTATTGTGTGCTTTCAAGTCATTTCCAGCTTATGGCAGCCCTAAGGTGAACCCACCATGGAGCTTTCTTGACAAAATTTGTTCCGGCGGCAGGGATTAGCATGGCCTTCCTCTGAGGCTAAGAGAGTGTGACTTGCCCAAGGTCACTCAATGGGCTTCTATGGCCAAACAAGGATTCGACACCTGGTCTCCCAACACTCAGGGCCTTTCCACACTACACTGTTATAGTGCGATTATTCCACTTTCAGCATCCTATGGAATCGTGGGGCTTGAAGTTCAGGGAGGGGCCTTCAGAATTCCCAGCCAGAGAGCTCTTGGGCCCCAGCAAACTGCAAACCCCAGAATTCCACAGGAGCAGGTCACCTACTCTTGTACTACCCTGTCAGATTCAAAACTCTGCCAGCTATATTTGTTTATTTAGTCCATTAAGTTATTTTTAGGCCTCCTTTCAATACAACTAGTGGATGGCACATCCCAATCCAGGGACCACATGTGCTCCCCAGGGTGTTTTTGTGCCTTGTGGGGGTCAAAAATTGCAAAAAGGATCCCAAATGCCCTCCTTTGGGAGGCTGCTTCATTTTGTTCTGCAGTAGATACACCCACCAAGTTCTCCTAGGGCACTGCCCTGGTGTACATAAACATCATAAAGTTATCAGTGTAAAAATCACAATAAAATAAACACAAAGCATCACTTATGGCGTTGGGAGGGGGCAATAATGGAATTCATCATACAAATTAAGCTGACTAGTCTGTACTGGAAGGAATCAACAGACTTTTTTCCAATGCAAGATTTCCTACCTTTCCTACCTTTTATCTATGGTTAGAAGGAGAGGAAGCCATGCCACTGTTATCACCACATGAAGAGAGGGCTAACATGCAAAGCAGGGCCATGGGATCACAGGGAGGTTAGTCTGGAGAGAGAGCCCAATATCACAAAACGGGTTTCACAAATCCCTCTGGGAAAATACCATAGCTCAGTGGCAGAGCACATGCTCTGTGTACGCAGAAGGTCACAGGTCCAAATCCCCGGCATTTCCAGTTATAAGATCAGGGAGCAGGTGCCGCTCAAAAAATCTAACCATTAAAAAAAAATTTCCCATGATCCCAGAAAGCTGATGACAATCAAAATAGACAACAGCAGGCTGACCAGTGGTCTGACTTGGCTTAAGGCAGCTTTCTGTGTTGTCCAAGCTGAGATTTTAAACTTGGTCTCTCCAGCTAACATCTCACATTGGTATAGTTAATGGTGGGCTAGAATAAACAGTGCTGCAGGCCATACTGTGAACCTGAACCAAGAAGCCAGTCTGTGTTGTACATATATACACACACACACACTAGCAATACAACATCTGCAGGATCGGTGGTGGGCTGCCAGCCACCCCGGTAAACACGATACCCTTCTGTGATGCCGCAAGAGCCACAGGAGTTTGGCACCCTGCCTCGTACAGCGGCTCGTTTTCAGGAAACAATTCCTGGCTCGCTAGGATACGCACGAGTATTCTCGCCAGCTGAAGTGACCAAGTGCCCCAGCTGCTCCTGCTAACCCTAAAACCTCAGTATCATGAGAGATAATCGCTTTCAAAGCAATTTCAGAAAGCATTCTTTTAAAATGCATTCAGAGAAATTTTCCCCAAAAGTTTCTGACAGTCTACTATCACATTTACAAATGCTCCACTTCCAGGCCAAGGAGGAACTAGAAAGTTAATCTTGACCAATTGCTTAAGGAGAAGAAAAATTAGATGATGGGGAAAGTGGGGGTTACAAGAAGAGAACAATATGAACTGCACCACCTAAAAAATTTAGTGAATGGGGTAGGACAACTGTACTAAGGCCACTTCTGGTAGTAACCCTGATCTCTTTGATTGGAGACGTCTGCTGGGATTAATTGTGGAGTCTTCAGCATTCAGTACACAAGGCACTGAGCTACGTCCCTTTGGTCCCAAATAGTCCAAACTGTTCATAAATCCAACAGGGATGATGACGCAGTGAACACTACAACTCCTCAAATTAATATTTCAAATTACTAGAAATTGTAGAACACATTGTATGTTGAACAATCCATCTGTAATCTAGGTTCAGTGAGCTAATGCTTTGTCTTTGGTGCTTGGCTTCTAAAGAAATCAAACAAATGAGCTCACACTCTTAGAGGCCAGTTCCTGGATGGCGCAGCTCAATCTCTGCTCCCTCCCTCTTGGCAGACGTACAAGACGAGGGTGCACAAACCATCCTAACCCTTTAGCATCTGGGCCTAGATGTTTGCTCCTATGTCAAACAAGGAGAACAGAATTTCTAAATATTGCTCACCCAGGTCATCGTGGAGTAACGTTGACTGAATTTGCCGCTCTTATAACTCCTTGGTTTCTTCCTGGAAGTGTTTTCATGCAGTTCTAATTAAATATTTCCTATCAGCCCTTTCCGAGAGTTGGTGTATCTTCCTAATAGTACTACAGGCAATATAGGTAAGACCATGCATGCAGAAAAGGAACAGTCCAATGTGGCCCCTGAAATATTTGAAGATTCGAACTCCCCGTAGCACATCGCCATTGGTAGCTACAACAGATCGGAGTTGCAAGCTAAAAAATGTGTGAAGTGTACACATGCCTCTGTACAATGTGAAGTTTCAATTTGTAAAGGCAAATCAAAAGGCCACTTTCATTGTGCTGGAATACATATTGCTAATCAAAGCAAGGTGAATTCTTTTGTTTGGACCAGTATTTTAATTTATATTCTTTCTCTGTTTATTCCTATCTCAGTCCCCTGTAACTTTGACTGTCTTTTCTGTGTTGAACAAGAATTTATAAGCAAGGACTTGTGGACTTACAGATGGGAGCAAAAACCCACACCTTGTACCCTGTAAAGCAATAATAGTAATAGTGATAATAATTGCAATTCAGTTCCTCAGATGCATGTAGACTGCAGCTCACAAAACCTTATGGGGGAAAACGCTTCTTAGCCTTCAAGACACCACTGGACTCTTTCTAATTGTTTTTGCTACAACAGACCCAGAAATAACATATACCCTCCAACTGTCCCAATCTGGCAGAGATGGTCCCAATTAATCCTCTGTCTTCCTCCTTTCTCAACTGTTTTTAAAATATCCCAGGCCATTTCTGCACTAGCCTGTTATAGCACTGTTATTCCACTTTCAACATCCTATGGCCCCTCCCTAAACTGGAAACTCCAGGATTCCACAGAATGTTGAAAGTGTGATAATAGCTCTATAACAGGCTAGTGTGGAAACGGCCCCAGTCTCTCTCTCTCCTCCTCCTCCTTTGTCCTCAGTTTATGTCAGTTGCTGCAAACTGAGTTCAAAGTGCAAGAAGTAATTTCCATTCAATTAACTCAGGACGGGAGGTGAGGAGAGGTGGGGATGGAAGCTTCCCAGGAGGTTTAGGCAAAACCAAACTGCTTCAACCTCTCCTAGCTTATGTGCTTTCCATCATTACTAACTTTTGCCATCCTGAGCACACTCTGATGCTGTTGGCCACATACATCCTGATTTTCATCTGTGACGAGTCTGGGGGTACGATAATTATATTAATTGTTTGGAGGTACAATAATTTGGGGGTACAATAATTATATTAATTGACATTTTAGGTTGTTTTCTTAAGCAGATCATTTTGAGAAGTCTACTGTCGAAAAAAGCCCTGTAAAAGTCCTGAAAACAAACAAGAAAAACCCAAGAAAGAGACAGCTTGAGAAACCCTTCTTCATAGAAAATTCTAATTCTGATGGACCTTCTGGTATTTAATTGGCAATTGCATATCATGGAGGTAAAAATAACATTAAATACTGCTAAGATCCTAAGATACACTTTTTATACATCTAGATTTTAAAATGGAGTTTTGCGGGGAGGAATGGTTCTGTAGCTTCAGGTGAGAAGCCGCAGAACTATTTGTTTTCCAGGCCAGAAGCCACAGGCCTGCACTCTTTGGAGGAGATGCAAGATGTAAATGTAATATCATCAGTCAAGAACTGTTAATAAATCATTGTTAAACCTGAACTGCACTAATTGATGAGGTTACATTTCTGTGCTGCACGCATTCCAAAACTCCAGCTGAGTTTAGACCTGCAGCCACAGAGTCAATCCAGGCTTGATCCAGTGATAAAATTTAGTTATTCTTATACTCTCCAAACCTAATAAAAAAAAACCACACCCTACATTTTCAGTGCTATCCTACCTCAAAGACAGGCCAGCTGGAGTGGGTTAGGACAAGGCATAAGGCACCTGTGCCAGCTGAACTCCCCTTTTGCTAGCATAACTCCCTTGTGCTGGCTGATCTCAAAGACCAGCCATCTGAGAGATCAACTGGCACAAAGGCTGAAATCAGCTGGCAAGAGGGCCAGAAAGAGACTGGAGAAAGGGCAGGGCCAACTTATGCCACATCCAAACTTCATTCAGCTCAGAGACACAGCCCCTGTGCCTGCACAAAGTTAAGCCAGGGTTAAGGTTGGTCTAAGTTATTTCCAGCATGGAAACCAATGGGAGCACTCCCAAAATAAAATTCCTGGGTCTCAGTCTGTCCACTAACACCACATTTATCCTGGAAGGACTGAGGTTTGGATTCAGCACAGCTTCAGCCAGTCTAATGTTGCCTCAGCCAGCTATTGGGCCTCTTGCTGAGTTAGGATTGCTAGCCTCTATCTATACTGTGACAAGCACAGGTGTAAAACAAACAAAAGCTACAAGTAACAGAGGAAAGCCCAGATTTAAACGTACAAATCTACCATTGTCATACTTGACTCAGCTCCTGTCCATATACTTTTGTCACTGCTTAACGCCATCCTTGTCAAATTATGAGTGCATAGTTATAAAACAGCTCAGAAACTGCGGAGAACTCTGAACCTGGATTTACCTGCAGCTGATCAAAACCTTTTAATCCCTATATCATGACAGCTGTCTGTCAAATTTTACCAATCACATTCTGCACTAAAGAAACACATAACACCACACCATTTTCCACTGGCACTAAACACTTCCTTCCCCAAACAGTAAAAAACAGAAAACCGACTTGCTTGTTTCTACTGTCCCCACCAAAAATTCCAACTCCAAGTATTAGAGACTTGATGGATATAGAATTAGAAAGTTATTTTAGACCAGAACATTTTTGTATAAAAACACAGCATGCAACAGACTGTTGCAGACTATTTCCACACCTCCAACAAAGTTCAAGTCATGGTTTAATTTCAGCAATGCTTAGTGGGGCACTGTGTAAGTAAATTTTTTAAAAAACACACTCAGCCATAGCCTACACAACTTCTGTTCTGAATTACGACCACTTCACTTTGTCAACAATCTGATAGACTCATGGTCTGATGAGTAGTCTGTGTACTCCCCAAAGCTTGGTGGTTGCTCTTCTTATCATCTGCCATCAAGCTGGCTTCAATACATGGAGACCTTATGAAAGAGAAATCTCCAACAGCCCGGTCACCAAAGTCTTGCACACTCGGGCCTGTGACTTCCTCCATTGAAGCAATCCATCTGTAATGCGGTTTTCTTTTTCTACTACCATCTACTGCACGGAGCCTTATAGTCTTTTCTCCAAAGCTTATGCCCCAGTATATCTGCCAGTCTTTAAGACATCACAAGAGTCCTTTCTGTGTGTTTGTTGCAGCTGGAATTAGAGCCACATGGGTGGTCTGGGTGCATTCTGCTAGCATGGAGTCCTTAGACTTCAGCAGCTTCTCTGTTATCTACAAGCTGCATTTCCCGAAACGCTGAAGAAGTGAAACTAAAAACAATGTATCCATGTCCACTTTTTGCTTCTTTGGGTAGGAGGTTAATGGATAACTTTGTCATCGTGGCGAAATCATATCATGTCCTTAGCATTCACAGATACAGGGTCTTCCAGATTCTTCCCAGTGAAAATATACTTTCACCCTCTGTACTCTTTCTCCCAGGTTGCTGATGTGGAAGCATCCCTCGGTTAACAAAGCAGATACGTTCCTGGACACACTACTTACTTAGCATAACATTTGGTATGAGAGATAGAAACAACATGGGAAGAATACAGGTTAGGTTTCTGCAGTTCAACATGTTTCAGTAGAGATTTTACCCAAAACTAACAAGACACACATGTGGAATGAAATGACCACATCAGGTAAGCCTTGCATAAGGAAAGAGAAACATTTTTAAGCTTCTAGAGACTACCTGGAAGCTTTTTCCAAAATCCACCCAGGGACAATTTTTTCTTTCATCCTATACTTTTCTTATGATTTCCATTTTGGTGGCCAAACTTACAGTTCTGTGCATTTTTAACAAGCTGGAGGCAGCTGACGAAGCAAGCTGATCTGTTCTTCCCTTTTCTCTCTGTATGCTGTTTATTCATACGCAGGCTATTTCCTCATTACACGGTTACAGTGCTATTATTCCACTTTCAACATCCTGGGAATCCTGGGACTTGCAGTTTAAGGAGGGGCATTTAGAATTGTCAGCCAGAGAGCTCTTTGGCGGCAGTATACTACAAAGTCCAGAATTCCACAGAATGTTGAAAGTGGAATAATGGCACTATAAGAGTGTAGGGCGGAAATGGCCCAAGTAGGTCTGAATTTGATTCCTAGAGTTTACACTAGAGGTGGTTTAGGAGTGATGGGAGCTACAATCACCCAGTGGTTTTCCAAGGCTGAGCGGTGATTTGAACTCTAATCTCCCAGAGCTCAGGTCCAACATTCAAACTACTAGGTTACACTGGCTCTCCGCTCCTTACCCTTACTCACCTTCTTTTCCAAGCTAAAGATCCTTAAACATTTTCCAAGATATCAGACCCTAAAGATTATCTGGCCCCTGGGCCATCTGAATTGTCTTTTCTGTGTACATGCTAACTGGGCACAAATTCCACACCCTTTCCTGGTCCCCATCCCAGGTCACAAGAATCAGGACGACTTGTTCAAACTACAGCAAGGCAGTCCCTCGCACAATCATTCTTCAGAGTTCAGGAAACTCCCAAAGAACCCTAGAGGTCAACTCTCTGGGTGAGTGAATTTTGTCACTGCCATGCAAACACATGAATGCTAAGGCACCATGCCATTTCACACACTGCTGCTGCTGAGGCATCTTTGAACAGTTGATAACTTAGGCAACAAAACTGTAATCGTACTCTGTAACATCTTTCCAAAAAAAGCAATCACCATCTTGCCTTTGAAGTTCACTGGAGGACACCATTATTATGGAGCAAATGAATGCTCTCTAGAGCAAACAGGGTAGACTCTTCAATTACATGTAGTAGTGATGGGACTCACACATTCATCCCACACACACACTTACACCTGTTCCCTTTTTTTTCTTCATCTGTAGCATTTTGGAAAGCATGTATCACCCAATGGTGACTCAAGAAACACTTTTCAGTGAAGTCATCACTTACACAAGTATGAACATCTGGTGATTTATCAGCAACTGATTGCTCATAATACGAAGATTCATAGTAGGATTGCAGGAAATAACTTTGCCAAAAGCCATCAAGTTTGAAGCAGAATTAATATTGAACTACAAAGTCTAAATACTCTAAAGACACCAGTTGCCATCTGATCTAAGCAGAGTCAGTCCTGGTTCATACTTGGATGGGAGACCACCAAAGAAGACTGGGTGTTGTAGGCTATATTTCAGGAGAAGGAACTGGCAAAACCACCTTTAAGTATTCTTTGCCTAAGAAAATCTTATGAAATTCATGGGGTCACCATAAGTCAACAGGCCACTTGAAGGCACATAAAAACAAATAGTTTTTGGTCTATAACAGCCCATTCAGTGTTTGAAGTCCACCAAATGGCTGCCTGGCATGTAGAAACCAGCTTTCAGCTGGCTAGCTGTAATCAAACACTACATTCATCATCAGCCATCCATGATTCTGTGAGAGAAACACAGCTCTCTGCCAGAAGCCATACTTTGCATGCAAAAGGCCTCAAGTTCAAGCCCATGGTGTCTTCATCTCCACTTCCTTCTCTTCCTCTTCTTTTAAAAGATCACGTAGCAGATGAAATGGCTTTCATCTCTCTGTGATCAAAGGCTGAGTCACACCTCTCAGAGGGCAACCATAGCTCCGTGGCATAACTCATATTTTGTACGTAGAAGTTCCCAAGTTCAGTCACAAGCATCTCCAGCTCCTCTTCCTTCTTCTTTAAAGGATCAGGTAGCAGATGATGGGGAAGTCCTTTTCCTGAGACCCTGGGTTGCTGTTGCCAGTATGAAGATAAATCAGGGTAAAAAACCTGTGATCCTCCAGGTATTGTTGGGCTGCCAGAATCTGCAGCCCTACCCATCACGACCAATGATGAAGACTACAGGGAGCTGCAATCCAACAACATCTGGAGACCAAAATCCCTTCCACCTCTGATGTAGGTCTGCCCTTCTATAATGCATCTTCCTACAATGAAACTTTTAAAGTAAGGCTCTGGTAGATGAAAGTTTTATTGAGAGACCAGTGTTGCTCTTACTTTTCACAAGAGCATGGATTTAACAGCACTACACCAAGTACATGTGCTATGTTGATTCAACAAAGGGAGCTAAAAAGAAGCAAAGAATTGAGGAGGTGAGAAAGTAATAAATATATGTATATTTGGTGATGATACCAGCTGTCCAATTATGGGAATCAAATCTACCTGATTTTCAAAAGAAATAAATTTTTAATAGATTACTGTTCTCTGGCATTTAAGATGTGTTCTCTAAGGAGGCTAAAGAATGAACAAACACAGGAAGGCAGTCTTAAATATGGGTTTTCTTCTCAAAATGAGTGTCCTACACATCTAAGTCACATGGCTATTTGCATAATAAGGGCAACAAGAATCCCAAAAGCCAAAGCTGGCCTACAAGCCAACAAAGGAATTTAATGAGCACTGAATATCTAAACCAGAGGCCTGTCCACACTACACAGTTATAGCACTGTGATTCCACTCCAACATGTAGTGGCCATATTCTACAGAATCCTGTGATTTGCAGTTTAGGGAGGAACATTCAGAATTCTCAGCCAGAGAGCTCTAGCGACTCACCAAACCAAACAAACCAAAATCCCACTGGATGCTGCCGTGGCAAATAAAGTAGAATCATAGTGCTGTATCTCTTTAGTGTGAAATGGCTCCAGACTTTTATAGTTTATGACCTCTGCAAACTTCTAGTGAAAACATTATTTTTTTAAAGTGTCATAAGGGATAGGACTTTTTTGTTTGTTTGTTTTCTTCCACTCACCCTCCGGTTAGGAAATTTATCAACAACAAAAATTAAGGTGGGATTTTTTCCAATGGCAATCTGTGAGACTTTAAAGTATTGCTTTGGGTGGAGTTGATTGCTGCCCACGATGTGCATGAAACTTGAGCTTCAGATTTAAGCCTGCAAGCATGTCACTCCAGCAAAGTTTGGGGAGCAACGTCCAAACTTAAAGGGTGGGAGAACCAGGTACAAAAGTCCCCACTTAGCCATGAAATACACTGAGCAACCTGATGCTAATCATTCTCTCTCAGCCTGGCTTACTTTGCAGGGTTGTTGTGAGCATAAAAAGGGGGAGAGGAGAGCCATGTGTAGCAGGATAAATCCACAAACTGCAACAAACACAATAGCTACAAGCATTTGGTTGCAGTTTTTTTTTCAAAAAATGTTACTATAGTGTTTATTAGCTTGATACATCGCTTCGGATGCAGACTGCAGTTCAATGTCTTACAAATAAACAAACATTTAGCCTCCTGTGTATTTACTTTATAAAACTTCATTTACCCCAGAGGGAGAAATTTAGGTATGTCCCTCAGCAAGCAGTTATCTGGGAAACAAAAGTTTGTAAGCATTACCTTGCTCTATTGAGACATCAGGAGTTGGGAGGAAAAGCCATCAGCGCATTGTTACCAAGTCAAATTGTTATTGTTGTTGTTGTCCTTGCACAGCAAGGGAACAACCCACACATGAGTTGTGCCGTGACCTGCAACCTTTTTTCAAGTGCCTTGCATTATGAGAAAGAACAGTCACAACAATAAAGCAGATCAGGAAACTATGTAGTGTGATGATTTATATGCCATGCTGACAACCGCGTTACAGGAAACAGCTCCGTTGGAAGAGCACAAGCCAGTCTACTAAACCGGGGGCAAAACCACCTTGGATCCTAACAGAACCGAACAGTCTCCAGGATGCCTTGTCCTTAAATTAAGTAAAAAACCCAGGAATCGGCCTTAGAACAAAACAAAACAATTAGACCTGTGCTACCTACCGTGATACTAGCTTTCCTGTTTCAGCCTCATCTGGGGATTGAAACTGCGACTTTCGACACACAGGACCTGCACTCTTCCCAAAGAGCTGCAGCCCTTCCCACAATAGGAAGCTATTTAATACTGAGTGAGGCCCTTGGCCTACCCAACTCAGTATTTATTATGCATTTATTTGAGGTGTAGCCTGTCTTTCTCTCAGAACTAGTAGCCCACAACCAGATTTTAGAAACTTCTTTAAAAATAAAACATAACACTTAATAATACTGAAACACAACTGAGCAGATAACAATAATTAAAACTGCAGCTAAGTTTAAGAGAAGGTCAATTTGAAAAGTTCAGTGTAAGCGCGCGCGCACACACTCACACACACACGCACCCTTGGAAAGCCCCTTCCTCAGCAGCTGGGGAGCTTGCCAAATGCCCCCCAAGTAATAGAGGACACTGCCTGACAACAGAAGGCCAAGAGGGAGAAAACCAGACCGTCCTCCCCCAGAAGGGAGTTCCACAACCTGGGAGCAGGCCAACCGCAATTCCTATTTGCTAGCTGAGATCCTGGGACTGTACAGAAACAGAAACCACGCTCTCTTCTTTCCACGAAGCACGATAATCCCTGCCGAGTGCATCCCGTCAATCCTTCCATTTTCTCCCTTAATTATATTGGTCCTTTTCGTCCTGCCATCAAACTCAAGATGGCCTCTATGGGCATCCCAGGCGGTCTGCCATCTAAGCCCTGGCTTCAGCAAGGTGGTGGTACTGGTTGTTTTCATTCTTGTTAACTTTATCGATATTTCTTCTTTTCTGCAAAACGAGGGATCGAGGTGGCTTACAAATTAAAACGATCACAATATAGTAGAATGTTTTTGTGAGGGTTATTTTAAATTCTTTTTGTTCTAAAAAAAAACACCCAGTGATTTACATTAAATTGCACAAGTATTATCTCATTCAGACAGCCAACTTCATGACAGTCCTTGTATTAAATGTTGTTTTAATGTTTTGGGGTTTTTTTAAGCATCATGTCCAGAGGTCCTGTGTGGTAAAGGTGGGGGCTTGCGCCACAGTTCAGTCCAAAACTTAGGATATAAATGGATTCCACATTTATTTTGCTATTTTCCTCTTCCCGCTTGAGATTTTACTGTACAGTATAGTTAAAAACAAACAAGCATTAAAACAGAATTGCTGCCGCACCTAGTTTCAGGCCATGCCCCACTTACAATCTTTATAGCATATCGGGGGGGGGGAATTTGGCCCTCATTTGTTTTGGATTTCCAGCTCCCAGCATGTTTGCTCATTGACTGGCTTGGCTTGAACTTCTGGAAAATGATATCCAAAACGTCAGGTAGGTCAGATCCCTGCTATGTCCAATTACATTTCCCAGATTTCCATTTCAAAGCACATCTTTAAAACACCATACAAAATACGTCTTACAGTGTCATTCCTTTCAAATCCCTTACCAAAATCCAATTTCTCCAGGAAAACCAGATTTAAAACCTCCTCACAAGTATAAACAAGTCATTAATCAAGGGCCTACCAGCATTTAACTGAAAACAACTACAGAGTGAAAGCTCTCTCTCATTATTATCCCAAAAGCCTCTTTGTAAGGATAGAATTGATGGCAGAAGCGTAGGGAAGAAGATGTTCAGTGATTTCCTGCCCTGAATTACTTATACTCCAAGAACCTCGTGGATGTTCATTTGGCTAAAACCACCTAGGCAGTGTCTTGTGACAATTAATGGATTAGATTTAGGAAAATGTTTTTCAGTTCTCTGGACTTTTCTTTAAACTTATCCAGCATGTTGTTGTGTTGTTGTGTGTCTCCAAGTCCTTTCTGATTTATGTCAACCCTATCATAGGATTTTCTTGGCAGGGTTTGTCCGGGGGGGGTGCTGTTGCCTTTGCCTTCCTCTGAGGCTGAGAGAGTGTGGCTTGCCCAAAGTTACCCAGTAGCTTTCTGTGGGCAATGGGGATTCCAACCCTGGTCTTCCCAGTGTGCTAGCCCATCACCCAAACTACTACTACATCATGCTGGCAGGCATATACCCAGTAAAACACAACTTCCACAGAAATTGATTCTGCAACCTCCCTGTTCAATAAAGTTGTGTATTCAAGCAAATGTGGTAGAGAGCCTACTACACTATTCTACTAGGAACAAAAGAGAGATAAAAGACTAATTACTTCTGTAATTCTGCAACATGGGTGAGAATAATGAAGCTCTCCAGATGTTGTTGGACTGCAACATCCAGCATTCCTCACCATAAACTCTTCTGGCTAGGGCTTCTGGGACTTGCAGTCCACAAATATCTGGAGAGCTATGTGATTCTCACTCCAGTTCCACAATCTATCAAGAAAATGCACACTCCTACTAGTTTATATCAAACCCAGCCCCATTGGCTTCCTTTGTTCATCTTCCCAGATTACTGCCAGTGAAAACATCTCCATCTTTTGCTAAGGCGCAACCATGCATAAAATGTTTACTTAATTCAGAGGAAAATATGCAGCTTGACCACTTATATTCCACTTGTCTCTTTCGGAAGACACTTCTTGTATACCCTCAAACTACCACATCCGGGACTCCGGGTCTCAGTTTGGGAACCAAAGGGAAGCATTAGGAATGTGAGTCAAAGTAGACATCACAGAGACTGGCCCCTTTTGGTATCTAAAACCATTCCATTCTGACCAGCGTGCAAGAAAAGAATGGTGAACTCTCCTACCATCTACCTGAGGCTTTTCCGAGGCAATCAGAGTGTGTCATCACCAATGATCAAATGCATCATGGGACCCACTAGCAATCCCTGGCACAGGTACACTGAGCATACCAGCAATGATAAGAATGAGGAGATAGAGTAGCTTCCATTCTATGCCTTGCACATAGAATCCCTTTGTGCATTTCTGTGAACTGGACTCAGTGAGGAAGCACAAAGAAACAGGTAGTGTCAACACTACCGAGGAAGGCTGAGCCCACTGTAGATCTCTTACCCCAGCTGGCAGCCTCTGATTCCAGAAATGAGGCTGGCTAAAATAAAAGTAGGAGGATTGACGGTCAAACTAGGAAACAACTGGGAAGGTTCAAGCTTGGACCCAGGGCCAGACAAGTAATGTGATGTCCACAGAATGGTGAGCAGTATGCGCTCTTTGGATTAGCTAGGCCTGGCCTAAGTGTTAGAGATCTGATAGTATCAAGCTTTTGGACTAGCTAGACCTGGCCTAAATGTTGGAGATGTGGCACTACGACTCCTCTGGATTAGGTAACCCTGGCCTAACTGTTAAAGGGTAGGCCTGTCCCTTCAACTGACCAACTGATGCAGTACGCTCTGCCACACTCATGGTCAGAAATGTTGTATTGCAATGGCCCAAGTGTAATGAAGGTGTCTAGCATAGCTAAATGAAAAGGAGGTGAGATGTAATACATGTGAATACCTTAATAAACCCCCACATTGTGCACCAGGAAATAACAAACACACAAGTAGGACAAGTGAAATCTAGTCCAGCTCTGAATCAAATGGGGCATTTGGAGTGGCACATCTCCATGCTCCCCCTGATTTCTTCCAGCTACACTGCTGGCCATGTCAACCGATTCCAAAATACCATGGCTGGAGAACCTCCACTGAAGCTACAGTTCCTTATAAGTTGGAGCTCAAGGGATGAGGGACACACACACAGGCAATCCTATGTGTTCATCCCAGTGATTATCATGGGGAGGCAATGGGGAGGCCTTTGCCATCCTCTCCCACAGAAATCCTCAGAGAAATAATTTTTGTCCTCTCTTCAAGCAGAACCAAGTTGATGGCAATATACTGTTTGGTTTTGGGGACAGATGAAAGCCAGGTGAGCAAGGATACCCCTGGGACCACACTTACAGTCTAAGGGAGGCACTCTAGGCTGTGCACTCTTGGTTAATGCCATCGCAGTACCTGCACCCACATATATTACAATCTATGTAGTCCAGAATCAACGACCAACATACTGTTGTGGTTTGAGCATTGGACTATAATCCTCGAGACCAAGGTCTGATTCCCTGCTCAGCCATGGAAACCCACTGGGTGATTTTGGGCACATCACACACTCTCAGCCCCAGAAAACCCCTGTGACAGCTTTGCCTTAGGGTCACCATAAGTCAGAAAGGACTTGAAGGCACATAACAAGAAGAAGTCCAGAATCAATACAGCATGTGAGCAAAAATGTGGGGAGGTGGTACAGGTCACTTGGCACAGCAGCCTAATATACTTTTTTTCAAACGAATGAGAGCAACTGCTTTTTTTTCCCCCAAGTATCATCCATTAACACCAGTGAACGACATACAAAATGAATACTCTGCGGCTACCACTGCAATCCTGTTAAACAGCAATTCAAAAGGGAGTCCAGCAGGCACTTGAAAAGTGATACTTTCTTAAAAGGGAATTGCTCTTTTATAATATGCTGGACTTTATTTTGTGGTTGTGGTTGTTTGAATGGTGTTATGTTTTAACTGGTTTTTAATTTTTGGAAAGTTTCATTACTTGATCACTTTTGTACACAGTTATTTTTTTTTTCCCTAAAAGGAAACCATGTTTGATTTAACTGTTGTAAACCACCTTGAATCGCAAACTGGAGAAAATCTGGGATATTAACAGCAACAGCAAACAAACAAACAACAGTTTAAAAGCCCCCATCTCATTTCATATGGGGCTTACTGTACGATTCCAGGCTAAGCACACCTGTTTGGTGTAAATTCTCATCCTTCCTGCCTTGATTTGGTTTCCAGACCAACCCTCAATGAAAAAGACAGAGCGAGATTGCAAAAACACACTTCCTCTCCTAGCCACAGTCATTGTGTGAACAAAAACACACAGACAATCGAGGCCTAAGCCATTTTCATCTAATTCCAACACTATGAATCTTCCGTCAAGCCAACTCAAACTGTGTGATTCTTTCCCAGTTCCCACAATAGGCTGTATGCCTTTAGAGCGTTTGTTTTGTTTTAAATTTCTCTGTTAATTCCACATCCACAGTCCTCAGTCAAAGCACGCATGGACTGTTTCAAAAGGAAAGTTAAACATTTTGTCAAAAGGAAAATACAATCATAGACCACCAAGTCGTATTCACAGAAACTCACAAACACACCACATCCATTATGAGATGTTACTTCTGACATTGTCAAGAAAAAAATGCCACTCTCAACAAAATAGTAACTAACTAACAACTGGTATTCAACAAGTTGACTTTTTTTTAATACTAATGTTCATTTCCACTTCGACATCCAAAGTGCTGAAGGCCATAGTATGATTATTCTTTTTTTATATAAAAAAAAATGCTTTCACTAATATTGAATCAATCTTGGGTTGCCTCTCATGCTTTGGTGTTGCAGATCAAACTGTTTCCCCTACAACTCTGACAATTGCTACTTGTCTGTGTAACAAAACCACAATTTCTGTTTAACAATAATCTTTTTTCCCCCAAGTTAGGAGTCTTGTCATGTTATGTTAGGGTCCCATATTCACAAGTGTCCTATGGAGAGCATCAAAAAAACGCCTTGTCGAGGAGCAAGCAAGGTTGCCCATCCCGCCGCCACAGTCCCCGAAAAAAAGGAAAGCAGTTAAGTCAAAAGTTCACCCCCTGACAGATGCTTAAACCAAGTATCATGGGTTCTGGGCCTCATCCAAGGAACAAAGACCTGGTTATTGGGGCGGGGGTGGGCAAGATCTTAAGAACAAAAAAAATGGTTAGACGATTCTTCCCCCCACCTGATGGTAAAAAAGAAGGAGGCACCAAGGGGACGCACAGAAAGAAAGAAAAATCAAGGAACCCAGAGACAACGGGGGAGACGCCTGCCTCCGGCCGTTTCCGCACCGGACTGTTACAGCGCCATCGTCCCCCCTTCCGCGCCCAGGAACCCCGGCGCTCGCGACGACAGCACGCCACCCGCCTCGCTGGCCCCGGCGCCCGCGCAGGGGGCCGCCCGCGGGGTTCCGCCGGGCGCGGGGCTTACCGTGGCGGAGGCGAGGCCGTCCTGGGCCAGGGCGAGGTGGTGGGGCTCCCAGCGGCGGAGGAACTTGGAGGTGAGGATCTTGCTGAGGAAGGTGCGCGGGTGGCGGACGGCGCAGACCTGGATGTCGCCCTCCTGGAGCAGCTTGTAGCGCATGCCGCCGCAGTGGGCGCCCCGCCGGCACAGCCCCGCGCCGCTCCTCGCCCCCTCCGCCGCCGCCGCCGCCGCCGCCGCCTCCCCCGCCAGCAGCGGCTTGCTCTCCTCGATCTGCCGGGGGTCGCCGCCCGCGCAGCTGCTGTGGCAGTCCATGGCCAAGGTCCGCGCCGGCCGGCCGGCCGCCCGCCTCCCCCGCCCCGCTTTCTTGGGTGGTAGAAAAATCCCCCCCCTCTCTCTCTCTCTCTCCCTCCGCCGACGGTAGGTGCTCCGCTCCACTCCCCCGGGGCAGAAAACCCTTCCTTGCAAAAACGGAAGGCTCTGTTACAAGGCGGGAGGCGGCATCCCGGCGCGGGCACGGGGGGGGCGCTGGGGAGGGACCCCGCAACACGCCGGCCGCGGAGAGGAGGCGCTGGCTGGAGAACGGATCCCGATGGGGAGCCGGGCGGGCGCCCGCTCCGCTTTCTCCCCGCTGCGGGGCGGCCCTAAAGGAGAGCGCTCGGGCTGCCGGCTCGGCTGAGCGGAGCCATGGTCTCGCGGCAGCGGCGGGCGGGCGGGGGCCGGTGGGCGGGAGGGGAGAAGCACGAGGAGGGCCTCCGCCCTGGCGATCCGCCGCGCCGGTGAACGTCTGAACGCGGCGCCGACGCGTGTCGCGGAGGCAGCGGGGCGGCGGCGGCGGCGGCTTCGCCTCTCCCGAGGAGGAGGAGGAGGAGGAGGAGGAGGAGGAGGGGAAAAAGGGAGAAGGAGACCGTCGCGGGGAAGCAGCCCCGGAGCGCCCTCCGATTGGCTGCCCTGGTCATGTGCGGCGGGGCGCTGACGTCAATGCCAGGCTTTGCAGGGCTGCCTCCCCTGGCCGCGCGCGCTCCGGAGGCAGGCTGGGGCGGGGGGCGGGGGACGCCCACCGGGCTGGCGGCCCCGCGCCCCGGGGGAGGCGAGCGGGCGGGCGGGCGGGCGGGCCGCAGCAGCAGGGGCCGCGGGGGTTGCCGCCTGGGGGACGCCCGGGGCTTGGGGAGGGGAGGGGAGGGGAGGGGAGCTAGCCAAAAAAAAAAGGGGGGGACGTTGGTCACTTATCATCCGGATTTAAAGAAATAATAATATGCTTCCCCCTTCTAGTCTTTGCAGCCGGCGCATTTCCTATTTTTAACTCGCGTGGGGATAGGGTGCCTTGGGATTTTTTGAATGGGTGGTGTGCATGTATATATATATGCACACAGTGTATATACACACAGATACACGTATGTGTGTATACACACATGTATGTACATATGTGTGTGTATACACATACAGATACATACGTATATGTATATAGATATACACATATATACACATACAGATACATACATATATGTATGTGTGTGTATATAGATACTATGTATATACACACATATATGTATATGCATATATATATATATATATACAGGCACACATATGTATATACACACATGTACATTATAT
This sequence comes from Iguana delicatissima, assembly GCA_948472985.1. Taxonomy (NCBI): domain Eukaryota; kingdom Metazoa; phylum Chordata; class Lepidosauria; order Squamata; family Iguanidae; genus Iguana; species Iguana delicatissima. The sequence continues at coordinate 1,061,711 of CAOKZL010000077.1, read as the reverse complement.
ATGCATACATGTATATATATGCATATACACACACATGCACACACATACCTCTGTGTGTGTGAGAGAGAGAGACAGACAGACAGACAGACAGACACCAGGCTGCTTTATGAGACAGAGAAATATGAAAACACACCTGCATAAAATAACCTTGGTTGTTCATAACTAATAATGAGCTTTTCAACTTACTCCCCTCCTTTTACAAGAGAGATCCAAAAGAAGATATTGATACAGTGCCAAATCAGAACTGCAGAATGTTAAAAGAAAGAGACATGTTGATGGTTATTGCATGTGGTCCATTTTTTTAGGGGGAGGGGGCCGACCAGCCCCTCCCGAAACTGCAAACCCCAGGATTCCATAGGATGTTGAAAGTGTAATAATCGCGCTATAAGAGTGTCGTGCGGAAATGGCTGTGGTCTTGGAAGCCATTTTGAAGCCCTCCACGCCTTCCATCAATCTTTTTTGCTCAACGAAAATGGCCTGTCACTCCTTGACGTCACCAGCGGTCGCAGTTTCACACTGGGTGGTTTCAGGTCTCCCAAAACTAGAAATGGAAATTTCCTTGCACCTAATGCAGGGACTTAATGCAGACACAGTAATGCCTTGTTCTTTGTATCCTTTTGCAATAAAAAAGAGAGACAGCAGAAAGGTGGAAGGGATGAAAAAACAATTATAATCATTATTAGTTTATGGATTTAATTGTTGCATGTTAATATTGTAGACCATTCTTTATTTGAATGAGTTCTCTTGTGAGATCTGTTGAGAGGATTAGGAAATTCCATTGCAGTTTTAACTATTATCTCCATAGCACAGATGGGGAACTACAATGTGATTTTTATCAGGGATGTACTCAAAGATATATTTAGGTAATTTCCACAGGAGATGACAGAGACAAAACTTTAGATGGGCAGAACAGTTTGGGCAGTGGTTATTATCAAAGGGGTTTCTCTGAAAACTGTTTTCAAAAGCAATGGCAAAAATAACCCCAATTTTTCACTAGAAACATTTTAGCTGGAAAGTATATTGTGAAGCTTCCAAAAGCAGCAGATCAATTTAAAATAGTCAGCCCTCCAGATATACTGGGGTTAGGGTCTCAGGAATCCCTCTAAAAGTGGAAAAAACACACATATCAGAATGTGTGTGAGCGTGTGCCTCTAGCCCCAGCAAATGTGGAGGACCAACTTACTGGGATTCGCTTCCACGCGTGGTTTCCCCGACTCTTTCACTGGGGATAATTTGAGTCGGCCCGTTTGTAGACCATTGAAGAAAATCTCAGAACCTTTCATTCTTCAAGTTTCCCCGTCTTGCTCCATCTCTCCAAGCTGATGTTCAGCCAGAGATAGCAAGCCTATTTAAATAGTTTGATCTCACCCCAACTGTCATGAATCTGCCTCAGAAAAACATGACAGGGTCTTGGGTTGATTTACTTCACTTTCAGGTCAGGGTGTGTCGCCGCACTTTTGTGGAAGAAGGCATAGGAAGTCAGCAGCCGGCTGTCTGTGTTTGTGGTGGGCCTTCTGAGCACTCTTCTTTCTCTAAACATAAGCTCACTGAAATGCTGGCGGCTGACTTATTACCCCAACTGCACTAACACATCATCTAGGAAAGGGTGAGCCTCTTGTCTCTTTAGTTTAAACTTCAGACTTTATTGTTGCTTAAATATGGCACTGGCAAGTGTAAAAACATCTCAGAGGATGACAGAGTTTCAAATACAGGCATATCTGAGGCTTTGCTGAGGCTAACAGTGCTCCTGACAAACTTCCTTTTTATAATGTTTATGCTCATCCAGCCCCTCTTTTGCACCTTGTTCTCTGTCTAGCTGGACTTTTTTTTAGCCACATCAGAACTGGAATGATGGTGAAGGAGGGCTAGAGAAACACAGACTTTTGGTGTCAGGTTGCAGCAGCGTGTCTACAGTAAACTATGCAAAAAAAAAAAAAAAAACTTGAGTTGGGGAAGAGCAGGATTCTGTTCTAGCCAATCCTACTGCAGCTATGTGCCTTCCTATAAAAGCCAAGGTCAACAGCAGCTGTCTCCAAAATCCAAAATGGTGATGGGATAGGGAGCTGTAAAATTTTATATTTTTTAAAAAATTTTATTGCAAAAACATTCTACATGGGAAGAAATAACACAAAAACACATCATTGCAAATGCTACGACTATTAAACTAAACAAACTAAACTAAACAACTACTAACTACATAACCGAAGCTTAACACACACACAAAACTCAAAAAGAAAAAGGAATAACAGGATCATACAATAGAGTTCCAACTCCTTAGAGAACAGATACCTATACTTGTAAAAAAGATACTGTACTCCTTCTACTAACTATAGTTCTTGATTATGTACTGTACACCTATCTATGTAATGGCATCCCCCCCCCAAAAAAAGACTTGAAGCTACATTTATTCTTCATATCTAACTAGTCCATAGCTCATTTAGATATAAAGATTGTAAAAGTTCATAATAAGTCAAGCTAACCTATTCAAAACCCGATACTGCCTGTCTCCCCCAACCTCTTTTAAATATGCTGTAACTGTCTCTCATCATGCCTTAAATGGCTTCACTGAGCATTATCTAACTAACGACTTTAATTTGTCTAGCTCCGCCATGTCGAGGAGTTTCATCATCCAGTCATCTTGCAATGGGAGCATGGAATTTTTCCACTTCCCAGGACACAGTATTCCCCGCCGCTGTTGTCATATATTGTATAACCCTTGTAAAATTCTTATCAACCTGATTGTTTTTATTGGGACTAATGGACAGTTGTGAAATTAGACGAATTTTAGAAGGCTCAGGAAAACATGAGAGATGCCAAATGTACACAGCAAAAAAGGACTTTCCAGAGCCAAATCAGGGCAGAAGGCAAGAAGTATCAGTAAAGAAGGGGTGGACGAGGCAATGGTGGTGCTAAATGGTTCCAAAAATGAGAAATGTTTTCAGAATTTGATATTCTCCTATCAAAACAAGCCCACTGGATGAAGGAGGAGGAAGCGCTGGGGCTCCCAGGCTTATTTTACTTTCAGCTGACAAACTCTGTCCTAAGAAAGAAGTATATCACGCTCTCTCATGAGGCCTCTCATATGGTCTTTTTTAGTAAGAAGACTTCCCTTTGAGGCAGCTGTGGGTTTTTGTTCTTATGTTCTCTTCCCCAACAAAAGACAGGAAGTTGTAGGACAGCTGCCTTGTGAGGAGACAGCAGTGGAGCGTTGTGGGTTGCTTTTTGTGTATGGGAGGGATGAATTATTTGCTCTAGCACAGAGTGACTCCCTCACTCCAATTTGCAGTCCATAAATATAAGCGAGACCATTTCAACGTGTTTTTGGGGTGGTGAGGATTTACAACAGTGGTTCTCAACCTGGAGGTCCCCAGATGTTTTTGGACTTCAGCTCCCAGAAGCCCTGAGCATTGACCATAGTGGCTGGGGCTTCTGGGAGCTGAAGTCCACAAACATCTGGGGACCCCCAGGTTGAGAACCACTGATTTACAAGGTAGAACCCCATACCCTCCAAACATTTCACAGAACCAGGACACAGGTGGTCAAGCAACATCACAGGTGACAAAAGTTATGAATGAGGAAGGATGCACAAGCTAGCAACGACTGCGGCAGTTTGATTCTGCCTGATGGGAAGGACAACATTCTGCCCCTTCCTGGTTAGTTAACAATGCAAAATGACTTTTGCAGTTTGAACTCACTTTTGTTGCAGACACTGGCTGTCAGTGCCAGGTGACAGAGTACAGGGTCAGCAGGAGGCCATTCACAGTCAAACCGAGACACTAGCAGTAGGTACAGTTTGCCTGTTCATGGTGGGAAGAAATGTCATCCAGAAATAATCCAAAGGTCCAGGAATCTGGCAGTCAGTCCAGGGTCAGAAAACCAGAACATCTTAAAAGCAGCTGAAAAAACTAAAGGAAGGGGATTAATCAGAACTGTCCCTGCCCAACTGGAAGAATTGGAGAATATGGAGCACACGCAATCTAGTGAAAGCGGAGAAATTCAGTCCCTGTTCCCTCTCTCCCGTCCATCCTAAGTGTTCCCATCCAAGCACGTTTGGCTTATATTTGATGATCTGTGGGAGTAAAAAACTGACCAAGAGGACAGTGAAGATCATGCAACCTTCCAGATACTGTTCAGCTATGAATCTCACTAGTCCAAGACAGTATAGTTGCTAGTGATGGATGGGAATAGGGGAGTCCAGCAGCATTTGGAGAGACACCTGGTCCTCACCCCTGACCATAAGTGTGTTGGAAATTAAAGCATCAGTGTTGTAGGAAGTAGCCTGAATTCATGGGGACAAGAGGCAATAGACTGATAGCCCCAGTGGTTTTCTCTGGTGCATTTTCTAGATTTAAATATAGATTGCTATGCTTAGATGTCATTTCCTTCTTCTCCCAGTTAGCAAGGGGAAAGTCAGCACCATAATGAGCAGATGTATTCACACAGAAACCAGCTTAAGCAGCTTTTTTTAGACAAAATCTAAGTTCTCTTGTTTTCTTCTTCCTCTCTTTGGTGGAGCTCCTAAAAGAATACAAACACATTTTTTTTCATCTTACTGCTATATTATGTTTGTAAGTTACCTTGAAAGGACATTGAACTATGAATACCTAGTGTAACTACTCCTGTTTATTACGTAAAAGCTCATAGCATCCACCCTCTGTACTCTGCTAGGATAAATATCAAATATTTTCATACAGAGGAAAACACAAGCAACTGTTATTTGCCTTTGAGCTGTTGGAAATTAAAGCACCAATTTGGTAACAAGTAACCTAAACCAGCAGAAGTGGAGAAAAGACAGTTCCTAGTATTTGCTCTCTCTTTTCTAAACCTGTGCATACATTGCTATGTGTAGATTTTCCTTCCTTCCTCCTTTCTTGGAGATTGTTTCCTCCACCATCTTATCACAGCTAGCTAGAGGGAGGCAGCACATGGAGTCTCTATAATGGCTGCCCAAGCAAACTTGTACACATGGAAGCCACCTTTAGAGGCTTCTGTAAAGTTTAGGAACTCTGCACAATTGTACTAGATTGTGGTTTTTTTTACAAAAGGTCTTCAAGAAAATGCATGCATGCACAGGAAAACAGAGAAGAGAGAACATCCTTTGTGTTTGTGCAGAGATTGGGCCAGAAGTACAACTTCCCTGACTGAGATCCTAAGAAGAGGCCCTTCAGTCTCTCCACTGTCGTAGGCCATTTCTGCACCTCATTGTTATAGTGCTATTATTCCACTTTCAACACCCTGTGGAATTCCTTGGGGTTGTAGTTTCCTGAGGCCAAAGAGCTGAGAATTCTAAATGCCCCTCCCTAAACTGCAAAGCCCAGGATTCCTTAGGATCTTAAAAGTGGAATAATAGCACTAGAACAGTGTAGTGCGGAAATGGCCATAGGCACAGTTAGTAAGGCTTGAACACAAGGGCTTCTCAGTGGCTGCCCCTAGGCTCTGGAACTCTCTTCCCAGAGAAGCCAGCCTGGCCCCCTCCCTGCTGTCTTTCTATCATCTGTCCAACAGGCTTTAAAACAACATTTTATCTTTTCAGGATAGGACTAAACTGTTTTAATATTGTGAATAATTTAATTCCATTTTAATGTTCACTTTTGATATGTTTTCAGCTATATTGTTCTTTTTTAAAAGTGTAAGCTGCTTTGAGTCCCAGTTTGGGGAGAAAACATGTTTTCATTTCAGATATAACATAATAGGCAAGCATGAGCAACTATCGTACTGCTGGATCAAATTGAAAAAGACTAGATTCATCAGCAGAAAATCACAAGGAAGTTGCATGCAAGGGGCAGCTGTGAAGGAAGGACTGATCTGATCACATTTCACAGATGCTTCTTGAGGAATCCACACATTATCAGACGGCTGAGTAAGTAACTGAACCCAAAGCTATGTGGCTTCAAGAAAAGAAAAGAAAAAGACTCAAGCAGTTAGAGGAGAGATTTGTTTTGGGGAAACAGGACTTTTGGTAACAGAAGCAGCGGCTGAAGTGAGTCAATGTTTCTATGAAGAGGTAAAAACAAATCCTTCGATGTTCTCCATGTAAGTACGTACTGTTGCACAGATGGCTGGTGATTCCATTTCAGTGGGACAGTGAATCCATTCTGGGTTTTAGTCTGAACTTTAATAGCACTATGCCTAACCAACCCTAACCCAGCACCTTGGACAGCTCAGAGCCCAGGGTGTGTGAATGGTTTGGATCCAAATGGACTCATGCTCGGAACAGAGCAGTGGTGACATCTTCCCTGCCAGTGGATGGTGTGGTGTGGCAAGGTCCTACCTAGGAGACAACAAAGCTGCAGAAAGAGAGAATGCTTCAGGACCTCAGACTAGCTGCCTCTACGCCTATGCCTCCTAGTGGCATACAATCATTTGTCCAAATGTTGGTGCACTTCTAACGACATTTCTGCACAATACTGTTATAATGCTATTATTCCACTTTCAACCTCTTGGGGAATCCTGGGGTTTGTGGTTTCCTGAGGCCAAAGGGCTTGCTGGCTGAGAATTCTCAGTGCCCCTCCCTAAACTGCAAACCCCAGGATTCCATAGGATGTTGAAAGTGCAATAATAGCACTATAACAGTGTTGGGTGGAAATGGCTTTAGTTTCTGACAAGATACTATGCACTATTGGTTCCCAGATTTTGGTCCTCCAGATGTTTTGGACTTTAGCTCCCAGAATTCCTGACTGTTGACCAAGCTGGCTGGGGTTTCAGCTGGGGAGCTGAAGTCAAAAACACCTGGAGGACCAACAGTTGGGAACCACTGTTATACACATCTAAGGGTTATTTTAACTTTAGCAATCGTGCATTTTAGCAGATGTGTCCTAGTTATCCAAATCATGGGGTTTATTTAACACAGAGAGAAGTAAATACACATACACAGAGGCACACACAAAATGATAATTCTTTGGGGACTGGCTTCTTTGCAAAAGGCACCCAGTTAAAAATGTAAATGAATTCTAATCACAACTTAACTAGGTCATAAGCAATAGAAATCCAGCATATTTCAGTCATCTCAGGCAGTGACTTAAATGAACACAAAACAAATTATGTTTCAGACTCAAGTAGAAATTGCATAGTTTTTCTTTTTTAAAACAAATATTTGCTGTTGCTGTTATTTAGTTCCAGGGACTAATTGTTAATTGTAGTTCTTGGTTTTGTTCTTTGCTGATGCCTTTAGCTTACTGTAAATGTGTCTTACCAATTATTATTTTATTATTTTGTATGGTTTTAATATTCTTCAAGTCACTTTGAGTTGTTCCTTTTTGTTCTACTTTTAGCTGGTGCAGAAGGAGAAAAGGAAGGTATAAAGTTCATAATTAACTAAAAATAAGCAGAAAATTTAGGAAACTTCCCTTTTTTTGAATTCCTAGAACCCTATCTCCAACATGGTCAGTAACCACATCTTTCTGCTTTCTTCCTCTCCCAATCCATTTCTAGTCTCTGAGCTTGCAAAGAGTTGTTGCCCTTTCAAGTGAGGGCTGGGAGAAGTGAAGAGCTAGGCGACGGCTATAATGATGATACAATATTGAAAATCAACACAATTAAAAAAAAATTAGTTTGCCACTCCAAAAGAGGAAGGTTTTCCAACTTCTTCCCAAAGGAAAACCAAACAACCTTCTTTAGGGATGCTATTACACAAAGGAGGCACCATGGCTTAAGCAACAACTTGCAGTTAGTTCAAAAATTAGCCTCACAAAATGGCAGCCAGTTAGGCAGGGTCTCCACTAATGGTCTTAGAGGTTCAATTTCTGTAAAATAGTTAATTCATATTGTTTGAAGTGATATTTCTTCTGCAAGCAAAAGAGCCCCATTCACTTGCGAGAGGGGGATATGAGCAGATGCAGGAAAATTCCATGGCTTGCAGGAGTAAACCAAATCTTGGAAGGGAGAGGTGATAGTCCGCTGAGATTAGATTATTTAATGGAAATAAATTCCCCTCCACCTATTGTTGGAAGTGGGAGGGGCAGGGAAGTAGAAGAGAGGATCCTGGGAAATGACATGGCTGGCTGCTTTGGGCCCTGAACAGATCTTTCCATTCTGCAAAATTTAGTTGCCCATTGCACAGATGTGCCTGACTTTGTGCCTTTCCTCACTACACTGTTATAGGTGCTGTTATTCCACTTTCAACATCCTGTGGAATCCTGGGCGTTGCAGTTTAGGGAGGGGCCTTGAGAATTCTCAGCCAGAGAGCTCTTGGGCCTCAGTAAACTACAGATCCCAGAACTCCACCGGTTGTTGAAAGTGGAACAATAGCACTATAACAGTGTAGTGCAGAAAGGCCCTTTGTGTACGCAACCTACAGTTTTTCATTTATCATCAAGTTTATTTTGGATCCTGGAAGGATACAAGTATTTGCCCACTCTGTCAATCTGTATATATATGTGTATGATTAATGTAACAGAAATACAAACATCTCAAAATATTTCACCTTTTGTCTGATGTGATTCAAAAGTATTTATCTAATTTGTAACTATTTAAAAGATTACCCTAGCACTAGAATAGTCTTAACAGTCATCAACTGCCAGGAACATTTAACAAGCAAAGAGAAAAAATTTCCCTCTCCTGGGAATAATTGGGCGCAGCTTTGGCAAAGTATCCCAAACATCACAGACATTTTCTGTGGTTTCCCACTTTTTACCAAGGAAGGAATGGTTTCCGTTAAGCCACATCCATCTCTGGTGAACGTGCTTGTTGGCTGGTTGGAACTGGAAATGATGAAACTGAAAACAAGTCAGATTCTCTGGAAAAGGCAGAACTGCTTAGAGGGAATCCTGCAAGGACCAGAGATTAAAGTCAACTGGAGTTTTTAGCAACTTTTTATAGACTGTAACTTCTGCAAAAAGTGCGTCTGAAATAATTTTTTTCTGGAAGGCTCCTCACTTTTCGAGGGTTCACTGTTTCAATTCTGCTTCCAGGGATTCTACAAAAATAGTACACGTTGCTACAGAAAAAGAAATAGCAACAGAGGACTCCCAGTATGGATTTTCCGGAATGCTGAGCCCTTTGCCATTATGGTTCCCTTCCAGAAAGGTGGGGGTACCTGATGTTTGCAGTGGGGGGCACTCCAGTTTATCCAAGGGAAGCTTTCTCTCCCAGTGTGATTAGCAGGTGTAAGAAAACAGACTAGAACCTCAGTATGTGTGTACACACACCAGTCTAAATTCAGTTATGAGTCACAACTAGTGTGGACATGTTAAATTAAGACTAGGCAGAATGCAGCCCATGGAAGACATGTACCTCCCCAGGCCATATTTTGGTCTCTAGAACCTCCAGGGTGTCAAAAACATTTGTACTGAAAGGCCCCCAAATTATCCCTAGATTGTATGGGGAGGGCATTTCCATTCTGTTTGGAGCCACCCCAGTTCCCCATAGAATGTCTTTTAGGGGCCCAAGAAGGCCCACAGACATGCCCCCATGTCCCGTAGAGATAGTTTGGGGGTAAAAAGTGGGGTGCTTGTGTGTACTCATGCATATTTTTGTGTGTGCTAATGATCCATCTTGTTCCAATCATGCATCCAGCTTCACAGTTGTGTGTGAACACAAAGGTACCACGTAGCTCACAACCGACCTCACCACTGTGACTGCTGAAGTATACTTTGGACTTTGCGTAGCAGATTGTAGGACAAGAGTGAGTTTTTGAAATGGATCTTAAACCAGAAGAGCAAACACCTTTTGATGATTGAAATCTGTGGAGGACAGGCTATTGTAAAGTAAATCTGTAGAGCATGCAACAGGCGTCTCACATTTAATGCTTTTCGGATATTGGGGATGACAATGCCTTGGAATCCCTGACTATTAGCAAAAAAAAGGAGGGGATTGGACTCCACATGCTTATAGGGCTTACAGGGCCAAATTCTATTCTTTTAAAAAAGCCCAATGCATTTTGACCTGTTTATAAATTGCTCGGCCTTCTTCGGGGTCATAAATCCAACAGAAATTTCTGGAGTTGCTGCTGTACTCTCCTTAAGAACCGGACTGATGTGTCTCTTTTTGGATGGAGCACAAGATGCTATGCTTTAGCCCTTTGTGCAATGTTTAAAACACACACTTTACAGCTGCCAAGTCCCAGGAAGGGCTGCTGCCACTTACTAATAGGGGGAAGACGGAGCAATACAAGCTCTTACAAGCTCCAAGGCGAAGTGATAAAAGAGTGCACTCCATTTTTAATAAGCATACTCCCATTTCCTTCCCCTTCTAAGCCGAGACCATCCACTTCATTATCAGACGTGCCTCCCACTGCCCCTACTTCCCACAGGTAACACAAGTTCTTCTAGGGCTTGACAGTTGCATGGAGAGTTGGGGGAGATTTTGGACATTTGCACAAAGAGCTACAGAAAGAGCCCCTCATGCTCTGACCAAAGAGAGACATGCATGTAAGCCAAAATGACATTTGTCATAAAAGGATTCTGGCTACTATGTGTCCTGCTGACAGCTTTCTCCTGCTGGACTGGAGCCTCTTTCCTTAGCATCCACTCTGAAAATTGGAACAAACGTGGCCAAGGAACAAAAGAACATGGTCAAGATGGCAAAAATTATTAATAAGGAGGAACACACAGACTATGAGAGGCTGCAGCAGTTTGCTTTTGCCTGAGCCTACTGGGAAGGGCAAGATTCCACTCCTCCTTTCTTCTACCACTAAGTTGAGTGCAAAACTACTTTTGCACTTTGAACTAAAGTTTGCAGTAACTGAAGTGAACGAAGTGGGAAGAGGAGAGAGAAACTGGTACATTTTTAAAGCATCCAAAAAAGTGAGTACAGTGGAGGCTTAATTGGGACTGTCTCCAAATCAGAACAGTTGTAGAATACATATTCAGTTTCCTGAAGACATTTTGTTGCCAGAGGCAAAGGAAAAGATGCCATCCTTACTCTACATTTCCTGTACAGAAACTCACTGGACTGGCAATCAGACCTTCCTTCAACATTGGCAATGGGATAGGGTCCTTCACCCGTTTTGGTTCAGGACGGATGGTGTTCCTCAACAGAGGGGAAAGGGCCAGAGATTTACGAGGAACATGTCCTCAGCATTTTCTGGTTTTGCTAATGCGAGGCCTGGCCCTCAACTCTGATAGTTTAGCTCCACCCCAGGGCAGCATGAAACCAACCTGTGATCCTGTATTCTGTACGTGTGTGGGGAGAAGAGTTTTCATTGTGACCTATCTTCAGGCAATCCTGCCTTATCAGGATCATGGGAGTTTTATGCTTTGTCACTGAAGTGTAAACACTAATCGTCCATGGACAATGGTAACCAGTGCAGCAGGGCTGATAACTGCGCACCACAGCTGAAAGGGAGGCAAACGTGTTTTGACTTGCAGAGAGAATAAACATGTCAAAGTCCTGATGGGAGGCACAGAGGCCTGCAAGCTTCCACAGTTCCTGATGGCACTAGACAGCGGCAAATACAAATCACTCAGCTGGAACCAAAGCCGTTTCCCCGTGACAAAAACAACCATACAGCAAGCCTTTGAAGGGAGGACTGGCAAAGGAATCAAAAGGAGTTGGGCCACAGTAGTGTCAGAAAGCCTTTGTGAAACCCTGCAAGGTATTCCCAGGTGTGGCATGATAAGGAAGGGAAAACATGAAGCTGTACACTGGGGCATGCTGGGTTCATATCTCAACCTACCCATTTCAAGGTGGAGGATTATAATATTTCTTTATTTATTCAATTTATGGGCCACTTGCTGTATCTGGAAGAACAAAAAAAAAAAATATTCACAAAGTGCTTAAGAGGACAGGATCCAGAGAACAAAACAGACATTGGCGGGAATTCAGTATGGGACTTATGTCTTTGTAAGTGGACTTGCATGTGCATTAAACAGAATTGGCAAGTTTTGCAATGAGAGCCAACATGGTGTAGTGGTTGTACTGTTGTAGTAGGACTCTGGAGGCCTTTGTCAGAATCCCCATTCAGATTCCTCCTCAGACCACCAGCCCTGCGCATGGAAGTTAATGCAAATGGCTCTCCACCCCGAAAGAGAGGTGTCTATGGTGAGCATCACATTCCTGAATGAGATTGTTCCGGGAACAGGTTGATAGCGCTCCATGGCACAGTCCCACTGTGGGTTTGCCTTTCAGGTAGGGTGGGAAATGTTTGCTGAGGCAGTTTTTAGGAGGTGGTTCCAAGATAGCAGATGCCATGTGGTCACTGAGATGCCAGTGGTTTGCCAGGGAAGGTGACCTGAGAGCCCTTGCAGAAGGAACGTCCAGCAGGACTCCACTTCTCCCAGATTTTCTTCCTCTTCCCTTTTCTTGAGATGGCTCTGACATGCAAGCCCGGAGCTGGCTTGTCCGGGTGATGTAGGAAAAAAGACTGGTTGATCTAAGGGAGACCCTGGCTATTTCCACACTAGCCTGTTATAGTGCTATTATTCCACTTTCAACATCCTATGGAATCCTGGGGTTTGCAGTTTAGGGAGGGTTCCAGCTATCCTTCTTGTGCATCCAGGTAGAATGGAATGTTTTTTCAAAGAAAGCAGGGCTGGCACATTGCTCCCCACCCATTTTAGTTTCACAACAGTCTTATGAAATAGGTTTACTCTTTAGGACAGTGACTGGACCAAGGTCACCAGCTGAGATTTATGACTGAGTGAGAACTTAGAAAGGGATTCCTCTATCTTAACAGCAGTGCTGTAGATATACACGGCACTGGCTCATTGTTTGAGGATCTGCCTCTGTGTTATCATTGCTTGACACATTCCAGGGTCAATACATGGCACTAAAACCAGCTCTCTGACCTTACTCCCCAGTTGAGTTCAAACCTTAGACTCTAAAGCTTTAAGGCGTAGAGGTTCACATAATACATCCTGGTGCTTGCTTTCTTACCTCATTTGAGATCATCAGACTAATAAATGTTTAAAAGGAGAGGTAAACCTAAAAAGTACGCCACCCATTTCATTACTGCTGATCAAGGATTATGGTGTTGTAGTCTTAATATCCACTGATAAGATAAACAACTGGTAAGGGCTCATAAAGATACTTTGAGATTAGACCATGTCTGCGTCATTCACCTGGAGAACCGTGTGAGATTGGTTCTGAAACCGAGAAGCCTTGCATCTGTGGAACAGAAAGATGGTGCATTTAAAACTTAGCATGTCAGGCTTGTAAAATGTTCCAGGGTTGATGCAATAGTTGACTTGTGCCGGAACATACAGAGTGAAGGTAGCACATTTCCCTGAATGGAAAAAAGATTCAGTCCTTAACCAACACTCTATAAGCTGGGATGATTTTAGAATCAATCAGTCAGTCCGTCTTTCTCATTCTCTTACTTACTTTCTTACTTACTTGCTTTCTTCTTCTTCCTGTCATATAGGCAGTTACACAACATGACTCAACTGCAATCCACTTGTTTGTGTTTATTCAACTTATCCAGCTAGCCTCACCATTTCAGCTTCTGTGTTTTTCCTTTCTTCAGAACAGCCGGGGACACCCTGACATCTTTGCTCTTCTGATAACTGTATCTCAGAGTCTGTGCTCTCTGTCCTGTTCCTTTCTGAGATGATCAAAGGTACAACAAGAAAGGAAAAATATCCTAACACAGACACACCCCACAAAGTACAACTTCTATTATTAGTATTATTAGTATTAGTATTCCTGTGTCCCAAAGAAAAAGGATCTGTAATTTCCCATCCACTGTGTAGTTCATGAAAAAAAGGGGTTTTTCTTCTTTTTATTTTGGTTCTTTTTGCAAAAAACTATATACTGAAATTTGATCATTGACCGGATTGCAATTGAAATAAAGATCACCAGCCCAGGAAGGAACCAGCAAACCCAGAATTGCATAATATCTTTGCCAGCTGCATCAGCTGCCGAACTTCCTGCAGATTTCTTGAGAAGTACCCAGGGTGGGTCAGTCCTGTCTTTTTGTTACCAGAGCATGTCTCTCAGGTTTGGCCCAAGCAGGAAATAACATGCAGATGTAGTTTGGGCCCTCTGTCTTTTCATGCCATTAGAACCAGGATAGAATACTGGTTAAGAAGGGGAGCTGGGATGAGATCATTTCAAACCCTCACCTCAACCACAAAGGCATTTCCTTGGAGAGAGGCTGCTGTCCCCAAACTCCCTCATGCAATTATTTTGGACAAGGCCGGCCCTACCGTCAGGCAAAGGGAGGCAGCAACAGATGCAGGGGGTCTTGAAAAGAGATCAAATGGTTTTATTATTTGTTTTGCTTTCGCTGTATTTTTACTGCTGGGGTGCCCCATGTGCCAAAATAGCTTTGCTATGCCCTCTGACCTGAGTAGGGGTGGTGTGGGAGCACTCTTTCCTGATCTATCTCAAGCAGGGCCAAGGCCTGACTCTCACCTGCCTGACAGCCACTGTCAGGACTAGTAAGGTCAAACAGAAAGACTACCCAAGCAGTGGTTAGGGTTGGGCATTTGCAGTATCTCTTCCTGAAAGGATGGTCTGCTGGCTCAGAAGTAGCATTTAATATACCAGCACACAGGATTTGTACCAGCTCCAGCCCTCTCTGTAGCAGCACTGTGAAGAGCACCCTCCCGAAGGAAGGCAAGTTGGCTCTACCTCTCTTGACTTTCCCGCGGGCAACTAAGATGGTGGTTTTGCATGGTTCTCAGTCATTGAAATGGCTCTGGCTGATTTAAAGGTCTTGTTTTAAAATCATTTTAAAGGAATGCAGTTGTATAGGGACGTGGGGGGCGACTGGCCCCTGGCGGCAATGTCTTTGGGGTGTCTCAGCCCATAGCCATGCCGCCGCGCACCGTGGCCATGCCCCTGCACACAGTGGCCACACACACGCGCACAGTTGCCTTGCCCCTTGTGCCATTGTCCCGTCCCCTCTTGCCCCCCCTCCACACAGTCCAAGCTCCGCCACTGAAGGAATGCTTTAGCCTGTTTACTTAAAAGAAGATTTTTTAAATTCATGTATTTAATTGTTTTTATTCATTGTGCATTGCTCTGGGGCTGTGAAATGCCCAAAAATGAACTCTAGGGGATGAGGAGGCCATTTCCATCATGTCTGGAGCCCTCCACCAAAAATAAAAATAATGTTTTGCCTTAAAATGCCCAAAATATCCTCTAGGGGCCCAGGAAGGCCCCAAAACATCCCCCCATGTCTCCTAGAGGTCATCTGGGGACACCTTTTTTGCAAGAGCAGGTGTGGGGGTACAGCCTTTTAAGGCCTCCTGCAGGGCTAATGCAGTCACCTAGTCTTCCACAATTGCCCACCTTTGCTTTAAATGAATAAATACATATCCACGTGATCTAGAAACAGTGGCTCTGATCAGCAGTGTCCCTCCAGGGTCTCAAGTGGGTTGCTTTCTCATCACTTGCTAGCTTTTCCCTTTCCAAATTGGAAAAACAGCAAGCGAATCTGAAACCTGAGGTGTGCAAAGCATGTGTACTATGAGAACTACAGAACCTCTTCCTAGGTATTTTTCCATGGTTGAACTTGGAGAAAATTTTCTGCTACCCAAAGATGAACCATAGGGGCCATTTCATCTGGCAGGGAGGCAGCAGCCACCCCACATCCTCATACCACATTCATCTGACTGCCTGTTCAGAAAGGACACTTATTTGTCAAAAAGGGTCATTTCTGAATAAGATTTTTTTTTAAATGGGCCACCTTTTTACAAAAGAGGCACCTCACCGAGAAAATTGAGGACCTTCTTATGGCTTTTCATTTTCTCTCTCCAAAGAATTCCACAACAGCCAGTGGAAAAGGACGGTCAAGCATTTCATACTTTGTCACCTTCCCTCAAAAAATGCAGATGAAGTATCTGACCTCTCAGAAGCCTCAGAAAAACTCAAGACTTGTTTCATTCTTTTCTGTGCTTTTGCCACAGACTGCGGGAACTGTGAGAAGAAGAAATAAAAAAGGGTGTTCCCCCCGCCTTGCCATATGATTCCTATCAGGACACCCAACTAGCACAGCTTCTGCAGCTTCTATAAATAACCGCAAAGCTATTTTTAAGCCTGTGGCGGGAGTTGCAAAGCAAGTGATGTGCTTTGAAATGCTAACTCCTGTCAGAATGAAGGGGATCCAGGCTACAGGGAGCGCATCGCTAGACATGCCCTACCTCCACGTGAGAGGGACTGCAGCCTATTTCCTCACATGTCAAAAAGACGCCGAGACACATCCCGCCTGGCCTCAGACAACTCCAGCATCTCCCTCATTCATGTCAAAAAGCAGCTTGCCTCGTTTCTTTCCATTCATCCACTTCATTCACGTTATTTCGCCGCTTTTCTCAAAGAAGCAGAGAAGAGGAGGGGAAGACAGAGAAATAAATTTTACCCAAGGGTCATTTTTCCACCCCAGCAGTTTCACGAAGATCTGCGAGGTCAGATAGCATTCCTTCAGCGTGTCAACATCCTGCTACCTCAGTTCACATGTTATTGTGTGCCGAAGATGCTGCTGTTTCTGATGAGTAAAAGAAGAACATTTTGCTTTAACTCATGGCTTTCAGCTTGGAACAATGAGAGGGGTACATTCTGAGATGTAGAGAAAGTCTGTCACACTGGTTTCAAAACGTAGGAAGCACATTCAGAAAAATTTCACTGCGTTTTAAGATGTCTGCTGCTGCACCTTGATTTTTGGTGCGTCAGGAAACAAAAGAAGAATGTTGCATGTCTTCTTTGGAATGGCTAACAGCCTAGAGCATGTGGAGATCCAAGAGCAGCCCTGTGATTAAAGCATATTTCCATACATACAGCGCTTGCTCTAAGCAATGTTGTAAATAACAGCTGATGTGGGAGTGATTTGCACATATGCATGAAATAAATGATCAATAACATCACATTTTAATATCTGAGTTTTATGGAAGAATATGCAATAGGGAGCACTTGGAAAACAGCAATCTGTTTGGGATGCCTAAACATTTGGAAGAGGAAATTAGTTTTAGGAAAGGCTTGTGACAATTACGTTTCATGCTGGTCCAGAAGTCTCATAACAAGACGTTTCAGAAACTGGCAGCTCTTGGCTCACATCTAGGCAACTGAGCTCTGCTCTTAGATCCCTCCCACCCCACCACACATTTCCAATTTCAGGAGCCAAAAAGGAACATAGTGGGAACAAATCTAGGGGTTTTAATAGACAACAAGCTAAGCATGAGTCAACAGTGTGATGCAGCGTCCAAAAACGCCAGTGTAATTCTGGGCTACATCATTGTGTCTAGATTGAGGGAAGTAAAAGCGCCACTCTATTGTGCTTTGGTCAGACCTCACCTGGAATTCTGTGTCCAGTTCCAGGCACCACGGTGCAAGATGGATAGCAACAAGCTGGAATGTATCCAGAGAAGAGTGACTTTATCTATATTTTATCTATATGTTTATATATATAGAAAGCTTTATTTTGCATATGTATAAGAGGTACCATTTCAAGCAGTCACTACATTTTGCTAAAACTGAACAGCCCAGACATACAACAGTAGGAAAGATGTGCCATGAAGAATTTTAGATTTGGGGAAGTGCCATTTCCTACTCCACCACGCCAACAGTCTATGTCAGAATGTTGCCCTTTCTCCATAATATACCTGCCTGTCTGAATTCAAAAAATCTTTGCTGACTGATGGTATTAAAAGTAGTAGGAGTCCCACGCAGCTTCCCCAGGAGGCGCATTCCAGAGCCCAGGAGCAGCTGTTGAGAAATCCCTCTCTTCTGTGCCCACCAGATGTAGGGCACACTATTAAACGGGCTTTATTAAAAATAGTTCCTGATAACCTGTTGGAATTTTTTTTAAAAAAAAACTCTGATGGCTGACAAAAGGACAACAAAGGGAGGGGATGATGACGACAATGACGGCGATATTTATATCCTACCTTTCCCTCAGATTGGGACTCAAAGTAGGTTACAACAGATAAAACCACATAGTTAAACATTCACAGAAACAGTTAAACTATTTAAACTATATAAAAAACAACTAAAACACAAACCATTAAATATACACACAGAAGCACAACGAATATAAACATCCAGATCACTGAACTTTAGCATCTCTGGAAAGAGGTTTCCAGCAGTCCCCACCAGTAATGCCTGTGAGGGTGCCAGGACAAAAAGGAACATATCTCCCAAAGATATGGCAGGTTTTCATGACAGCATAGGATCCTTCAGACAGCCTGGACCTCACCTGTGTAGGGCTTCAGAAATCATGACACTTTCAACTCTGCCCTCAGAGTGGTGGCCACTGGACCCACTGTAGTAAGGCAGTCGTGCGTTCTCTATAAGGACTGTTCTTTTTAATAAGTCAATTAATCTATGTGCTATGAGTGTACGTAATGCTGTGGTCCAGCCTAAGCACATGTGCTTCACAATGATAAGATCCCTACCACTGACTCTGGCTTCATTATAGAGACTTGAGGATGCTGAGAGTGGAAACATGCTTTTGGTTTCTAGACAGGCATTTGGAGCAATGCTGACCTCTTGACAATATACCTGCTCACCATTTCTACTAAATCACAAGCCCAGTTTGTTGTACGAGCCCCCTTACAGGATCAAAATATCTCATTTACCTCAATTTGTTTTCCAGAAAATTTCCAACTTTGCCTTTTCATTTTGCAAGGAGTAACGAAAAACAAACGAAACCAAAACCAGAAAAATGTTTCACGCAGGAGACAGTAAAGGTACGCAAACCATAAAATGTTTATTTGGTTAGTTCATAAACATCTCTTAAGACAACCCTCCTACAAAATAATTCAAGTTTTCGACAAACCTCCAATACATAAAGTGACTTTACCATACACAAATTTCAGATCAAAATACAACACTCTTTTTTCTTACAGTTTTAAAAACCCGGTCAATACAAACTACATTAAAAAAGATAACACACTTTTACTGGTCCTTAGTACAGTATTACGCCACAATTTGCACAGTGGCTACAGAGCCCTACGGCACAATCCATGTGCTTTAAAATTAAAAACAAAACAAAAAACAAATCCCTTACTTGCCCAACAGTGTACTTAATATGTAAACAATGTGCTACTTAATCCAAGAACCATTTGTACCCTTTTCCTTTTTTCTTTTTTTTCTTTTTTTTGCATTTTTAAAATATGTAAACCTCAAAAGTAGACCAAAGAGAATAAAGGAATTCAAATTTTTTGATTGGCGAGATGCAAGGCGTTTCATGAAAACAGACTGGTGGACGAAGGACATGTGAAATGATCCTGAAGCAAACATTCAAATAGATGGGCCTTGATCCAGCACTCCTAAAACTCTAATTCAGACAGAGAATTCTAATTTCTTCTATGAATGAAGACTGGTGCAACTTTTGCAGGGCAGAACATGTTTTGAGAGTGAAGGATTGGGAGTATCCCGGGAGCGCTCAAGGAAGCAGATCTACAGCATTTGGAAGTGTTTCAGTTTGAAAGGGAGAGCTGGTAAGTTTTGGAAATCTCACCAAGAGATTCACCTTCAAATTCTCAAAGGGTACTGCAACTGGTTTTCAAATAACTGGTTTTATTTTGAAAGAAGTTACAGAAAAGATGTATACACAGGCATTGGACCTGTTGCAACTTGAGTTTAAGGACAGCTGACACACCTATCTTTACATGAGGAAGGAAAATTTCCCCCACAGAGCGCAAATGGTATTCTATTGGTCACTCAAGTGGGAAGCCCCTGTGTGTTTATCAGAGCTGCCGGATCCCAGCCCCCTATTTCTTTTAAGTAATTAACAATGACATGGATTTTCAGGGTTACCACTGTTTTCCCCAACATGATTTTTCAGGATCACACAACTTAAAAAAACAATCAGAAACACCAGCCACTGACAAAACACTTGAGGATATACAAACAGCACAAACAATACTTTTATCTATTCATTATGCATCAATATCATGTTCCATTGCAAAGCCCAGTTTTCACTAATCAATCACAAAGTGCCATTAGAATTGCACATTTTTTCTTCAAATATAACCGTATGAGTTAGCATGCACGACAGTGAAACAAGCTCAACCTTAGCTGTTCTTACACAAATTTTGTATTTAAGTCCAAGATAGTAAGAGATACAGTATCCCATACACAATTAAAATCAGGAAACAGAGAACACAACACTTACTTAACTATGGATTTGTTCAGATGCCATAAAAAAGAGGTCCAACAAGCCCTTGACTATGACAATTCCTTAGCAGAGGCTGCTTGCTCAAAACTTTTTGTTATGGGGGAAGGCAAGCACAGTTATGGAGGGACGGGCAAATGTGTCCCTTTAACTGTTTTTGGGTTGCAATCCCTCCCACTTGTTACGTTGGCTAGGACTGATGGGAATTGCACTCAACCCCTCACGCCTGAACTGTGGGGATGAGATTGCATTTGCCTACCCCCCGAGCTATGGGGTCAGGGTCAATCTCGTATCTGATATAGTCACCAGCACTGATCAATATATGATGTGCAATGGATAAAAGGAATAAGAAAAGGAGGCACAAACAACAGAATTCATAAAACTTGTTCTGCATGCCTTTGTATACGGAGGGTTCCAAGTACGGTAGCTTTAATTTTACCTCCTCCGCCCCCCAAAAAATTCCACCTCAGCTGGAAAAACCTCAGCCTCAGATCTTAGAAAGCTGATGTCAGTCAAAGTAGGCAGGCCATTAGACCTCTGCCCCAGGAATTACTCCACGCAAGACAGATTTCTGCATAATATCATAATTTCCACCAGTTTCGTTTTATCTTCTGCAACCTCCATTCAGCACTGAAATATGTGGGGAAAATACTATGGGGCATCTTGTGGAGAAGTATGACATCTGAACAAACCCTGTTGACCGAGTTGAAGAAACAAAATGTGATCGTGGAGGTCCACAAGTTGCCACGTCCCTTAAGTTTCGCAGAGGGCCATGTTTTAGCACTGACAACATCACATGTATTATCACTAGTACCGGCAATCTACAGGATTTAGTATTGTGAGCATCCTCACAAACAACTTAAGATAAAGTCCCCATCCCACTCCAAAAATCTAAAACTTATTCCTTTGTTTATCTTTCAGTTATTTGGTTTGCACTTTACCTGAACATCTTCTCAAACAGAATCTAGTGGGCACTAATCAGTAGAAGATATGCCTCCTTTATGCCTAGGCCATCTCATCTGATTCCCATACTGTTCATGATTCTTGATTTTTTTTTTAACATTAACCATGAAGATGGCAATTACAACAGCAGCTACAGTAACAAAAGACCGTTTTCTGAAATTCACAAGTTCAACTGTAAATGTTAATGCACAAAGAGGACCTGGTCTCATGATTATGTGTCATGTAAAGTGTTAATTCATTTTTTCTTCACCCCTTGGTTCTGACAAGATCCATGCTATGAGTCTCTCCCTCTACACCAATGATAATATGTTGTTCACTTCTATGATTGTTCTTTATCGCTATTCTCTTAAAGCTGCACTTTATGTCTACCATTCACTATCTTGATACTGTTCATATACAAAATAACTTGATTAACAACCTTACAAACGGCAAATATTAGCCCCAATCTATGCATGTAGATCCCATGGGAGGAAGAGCTAGACCATTATCTTCCCCATTAGAGAACTCTTCTTATCCTCAATGTTATCTGCAATCCCAACTAAAGCAGACCCACTGAATGGGATGTATTTATTTAAGGGTTGATTTTCCAGCAACTAAGTTGCTTAGTGTGTTTACTCCAGCTGGGACAAACAACTGGATTTAGGACCCTGTGTATATTTCTGAAGAACCTGGGTACGTCTGTTACACGTATAGCAAATTGCACAATGACAGAAAATGTGGACTTTGTGCCCACTTATGCCTGCATGCTTCCAACAAAACAGCATTTTGCTTTGAAAGAGGCATAGAAATTGTCAATACAAAAAGAAAAATCCTCTGAAGTTGCACAGCTACACAATGCTAATTTTATATAGTGTGTGCTTCCCAAGAAAGGCCACTTTGAAGAATACAAAAACTGTACATTTCCTTAAATAAACTGAACAAACATCGTGAATGTGCTGGAAACACAAGAAATCTCTAATTACTGTTTGCCCTGGCTAGATACAAACAAAGTAATACAATGCTAAAAATTGAAATTCTAATACGTTGTTCAACTAATAAAAGAAACAAGATATTTAAATGCAAGTTCTTTTTGATCCCATCCAACGAAGGTGGAACACATATTTCCAAAGAAAATTAGGTGCATTTAACTCCCATTAAAGCTAGTGTTGACATGAACACAGTTCAAAAGTGTATCCTCTCATTTACTTCGACAAAGACTATAAGCAGAAAACTTTCTCTGGCTTGTGATTTTTATACGAGCTAAAGGAAAATATTATGCATTTATTCTTGCTCAGTAAAACACAAATGTGTAAACAGGGCAAATGGAATGAAAGACTTGCCCAGTGATTAGTGCGGCAGTCCAAGAGAATTCCCAACCCAGACACAAATGACTTAGCCAATCTACCTGCCTACACACACCTATGTTTGTCCCTTTTCCTAAAGCAGAAAAGCCACAGGTAGTCATTCTGACTGGAATGCTGAATGGCCAGCAAGACCTAACCCAAATGAGGTGATATGGAAGGCCTTACTTAGTGCTTTGATGTGATCACAAGAAGCTCACTACTGCTAGGTACCCTGGCAGAAAACAAAAAAAAATATTTAAAGAGAATTCAGAGAGTACTGCCTCTCATCTGCATAGCCCTTTCTGAAAGTGTACACAAAGTAAGGTTGCATAGCTGTGGAGGCAAGGAAACAGCTGGACAAGGGGGTAAAAACTTCCTTTTTACATGCTCTTGTAATAGCTTTGCTCACTATGGATTTATATAGAAGCTGGCCAAAAGGAGGTATTTACCTGAATCTTCTGTATGTTTGCATTAGTGGTGAGGATAAGAACAGGGTAATTCAAATATCTGAACAGAAGTTTAATGTCTCACAGGAAAAAGGGAGAATAGCATTAATATTAGTAGGTAGAACATGCATGTCAAACTTGCAGTGGCCAGGGTCCATGCAATTTGGGAGGCAATCTGGAGCAGAGAAGGAGAGCAGATTTGCTACTTCAGAGGCAAAGAAATATTGTGGGGATGGAGGTTTCTGGTGGGAAGACATTACAAGGAAGGACTGGATCTCTCTCCCTGTTGTCCCAATACAATCAAGGGTTCGCGATACCATTTAATAATGGAGACAAACAAGAGACGCCTTTAAATGCCACATTTAGTTTGGCTATTTCCTCTCCTTCTTCAAAGGCTTCTGAGTAGCTTGACCAATTTTTGGTTTATTTTTCATTAGCCTTCTACCCTAACTGGAAAGAGGGGGCAAGGCAGCCTGCTTTTTCATAGTTTAGGACTTTTTGAAAAAAAGCAAGATTAACAAACATTCAAGGTAATCTTTTTTGAAAAAACAGTCACCTAACTGTTTTGGCCTAAATCCAACTAGATTTGGTTAATGCCAACTAGAAACAGACCCAATGACTCAATGAGAACTTTGCTAAGTCAACACTTATGTAAGTTCTTGGAACTAACAACTGGATTTATCTGATGCTTCTTGAGAACTGAGATGCAATTTGAGGAAAAGGGCGACAGAAACCATGAATTCTGCAGAAAGATTCCTCACATACATGGAACACTTCATTTTACAGTAATACACAGATTGGAAAAAAAAGCAGGGGGAAGACTTCAATAAAAGGTAGTTATTATATTTAATAAAAAGCATAGATAAAGATACAGTAATTAAATATGGACAATTTTCCTTTTCTCAACTAACAACTGACAGAAGAATGGAGAACTGGTCACTACTAAGAGTCTTCAATGAAGTAATGATAAATTTAAACTTTTCAAGCACAGTGGTCAAGAATTCAGACGTTGTGTCAAAATAGCACCTTTAAGAATGAAAAGAACAAGGCCCTTGGTATCAAAGCAGAATAGAACATGGACTAATCATACCAAACTGAATGAGGAAAGTGTGCTTGCACACATGTTAACTAATTATTCTGCTTTTCCTGAGAAGCAAAAGGCTGGGAGTTCCCAATTTAACCTGTATGTATTCTCTCACTGGCTATAGCTAATTGTCAAAACTTAAGTGAATTCAGTATATTTGAAATCAAACATAACAAGGAGCAGAATGGTGAACTACATTTCTACATTGGCAAGCTAACTTCAGCTCTACATGGAGTTCAACCAATTGATATCCTGCCTCCTTTTCAACAGAAAATCTCAGAGAGTTAATAAGATAAAACATATGGATCAATGCAAACCAATAGAAGTTTTGTTCTCTCCAGTTGTTTTGCAGCTGGGAAGTTACTGAATCCGAGAGAAGGGGGCTCAAGAGTGATTATACACTCAGTGATTCCTCTAGTCCTCTAGGTGGTTTTGGACTTCAGCTCCCAGAAGCTGCCTTTGCCCATAATCAGTGATTCTGGGAGATGAAGTTCAAAACTCCAGTGGGAAATCATTGCACTTGAGCTAATGAAGAGGAATTAACTCTCTGCACTTGGTGAAACTGGTGCACCTTTTCTGGGTTTCTTCTGCACCATCTCTCCCAGTTGGTTTCCTATCAATCAGCAACTAAGCACCAGATAACTACCAAAACATACAACCCTGCTCTCAATACAGACATGCTTGTTTCTGAACAATTGGCAGAAGCAATACATGCTATTTAAGCTGAAAAATTTTCTTATTTTGTTACCTATGGAGCCTACAGATAAACTTCCATTAACTGATGAACTATTCAGGAAAAAAAACTGCATTCAAATGATAACTGGTCTTATTAAGATGTACTTCTATACCAAAGATTTCAGGCTAAGATTTGACCCAGATGCTCAAGCACCTAAATAGGGCAAATTCTAAGACAGACAATTCTAATAAAGAGCCTTAGAAACAATTTATTTAATGCATCTTCTGTACACTAGGAATGCTTCTGGAAGAGGCTTCTTCTGCCTTGCAAGCCTCAATTGTTAACAGAATTTTACATAGTGTCTGGATGCCCAGTTTTAAATTTTCCCATGGTTTCCTACTGCTTCATCCATTTTTTTTCTTTCCAACCCCCTCCTCCAATTCACTAAGTAGAGGAAAATGGAATCATTGTACAATTCCAGGTTATGAGTTCATCACAAAATAAACTGAGTAACGCTCGGTCAATCACCCTCTCATCCTGACCTGCCTCACAGAGTAGTTGTGGGCAGGTGGAACACCATATATTCCACCTTGAACTCTTTGGCAGCATATAAATGAATTAACAAAACAAAATGTCTTTTGATCAGTAAGGCTAGGAGCCCTCTGTCTCGAAAACACCTTTGGTAAGGGCTCAGAATGGACAACTATGTTTTACATCCAAGCAATGAACATTGCAAGAGAGCCAGCGTGGTGCAGTACTCTGATTACAATTCTGGAGAGCAGGGTTCAGATCCCTACTCAGCTCTGGAAACCCACTGGGTGACCTTGGACAAGTCACATGCTCTCAGCTTCAGAGAAAGGCAAAGGCAACACACCCCCATCAAACAAATCTTGACAAGAAAACCCCATGGTAAGAGCACCATAAGTCAGAAACAACCTGAAAGCACATAACAACAATGAACATAAAATCTGTAAGTAATCTGCCATTGGGGGATTCTGGAAGTTGGTAGTCCAAAAATGTTTCTACCCTCTAATTTCCCTTCTCTGCATCTCTTGAAATTGTATACAGAACATTTTACCAAAAATAAAGTATCAGTGAGAAATTCCTGCCTTTCTACCTACCTTTAAGGCTTTTTAAGAACAACTAAGATATTGACTTCAGAGCTATTTAAGATGCTTAATGATTTCATCGTATTAGAGAGAGAAGACAGAAAGAACAGGCTAGTTTAGGATTAACTATACTTTTTTCAGCATGCTTACTTAAAATCTGCTCATTTTGTTTGATGTTACAATACAAAAGCAACCTTCAGGAAGGAGACTTCACTATTGTATTAGCTTTACTAGGCACTTGGAAATGGTTGCACTAGTTTTGTATTCTATAAAGGAAAATCAACATTGTCTCTAACTAACAGCAGCTAGCAAGGTTCAACAGCTAGAAAATATGCAGCCATTTTAGAATCTCATGGTACTTTATCCTCTGTCAACATCCACACAGCAGTTCATGGGGTCTTCTCAGTTGAGCTGCATATTTGTCACTCTTGAACTGAAAGCGAGTTCTTTGATGGATACTGCTGGAACCCATGAAGAGAAGGAACGGCAGACAAAGTCATAATGTATATTTACATTAGGGTACAGGGACAAGAAGGATGGTAACTCAACACAGGGAAGCCATTTTTCCCCAGTGTTCTGGTTAGAGATGCAGCAGAGTCCTGGAAGGGTACAGAAATTCACACATTCAAACCCTACGGGTAGCTAATTTGGACAGCCACCTCCCCTTTTGCTAGTGCAAGGGCTCACAGATCTGCCAATGAAGCCACACTCTTAGACATATGTAGGTGGACAAGCAATACTTTCCTGCACAAGCATTGATGCACAAGGCTGCAAAAAGCTGAACGCTGCATGAGTATTCCCTTCTAAAATTCCACATGCTGCTAAAAAATAAAAACAGATTAATCTCTTAAGAAGTTTTTAAACCTGTTGATAAATATGCCAAGATAACAGTACTGATGGATACTGACTGGAACAGCAATACAAGCTTCATCATGTGATGAGATGGTACATGCTGTAGATAAAGTCATGCTCAGTTACAAGTGGGTTTTTTTTTAATCCAGCCCTGTTTCTGTCCGTATCAGTACTAATCTAGTACTAAAGGAACAACTCCACCTCAAAATAAGCCAAAATCCTTTAATAGGCTTTTTAATTTCTAAAAAATGGGGGTGCAAGGGACTGTCATGCATAGAATAAAGATGAATAATGGGTTACAGTGCATGAGCTGCATATCTGATTAGCACTTCTTCTGCCTTTATGGCAATTCACATATAAAGTTGCTTAACCTGAGATGTATATGCTTCCTTCTATGAGTAAAATCAGGAAAAAGTTGAATTGCGTTGCCTATGATCTTACTGTTTATCAGGTACGTGTGGATATTTGGGACCAGCACTTTGCTTTTCCTGGCTTGTCTTTTGGCTATCAAGAGTGCTGCTCCTTCTGCCACAACTCACAAAGGAGAGCCCTTCACGCACCACCCTCTACATGCCATCTAAAAACCTCTCTCCTCTCAAGATCCTAGTCAGAAAATTTATATACTGTGAGTGATGGCCTTCCAGTTTAAGAGGAATGGCTGGCATGATGCTCCAATGAACTAGAGAAGACGAGCAAGGGAAGGAAGCCCCTTTGAGCCCTGTGTTGATGTCTTTTCACAGGTCCAGAATTTCCTCCCATGGAATGGATCGTTTCCTGGTTTTAAATATTTATGCAAATCAAAACATGGTCATTTACTATTTTAATGCATGGCACTAGAATACTATTGGGACAGTAGAGTCTCCATAAGCACCACAGGCAATGATGTTTTCCAAGGCAGTTTTGGAATATAAATTAAGGAAAACAAAACATAGTTAAGACCCTGCAGTACCTTCTTCATTTAAAAAAAAGTTTGAGATGTATAATGTATACCTACAAAAGAATTCAACTATCCATTTTGCAGGTCAATTTTGTTTAAGCATATCTCTGCTCTAAGGGATGCAATACCTGCATAGAAAAGAAACTGTTGGCACTTACAGCTGTTTTTTTTATTGCATACTGCATTATGTGCTTTCAGAAGCAAATCTGACCCAAATACTGAGCAGAGAAACTGTTTTAAGGAAAAACAAATCCTTCTATCTGCACGACTAGAAGTTGCTTTAAGCATTTACAAGATACTCTGTAAAGAATAGAACATATCGGCCTCTCACTTTTGACTCCTATTTGTGAACAATACAATTAATGTTGACTACATTTTCAACTACAGTCTCCAAGGCCATTCCACTACCCTACTAAACAAGCTTTGATTTCTATTTTTTGTACCTAGAAAATAAAGTATTTGAATAAGATAAACACGTAGGTTTGATTTGCATCCTACAGTACATTTATTACACAATGCCAATGAAGCCAGGAATTAGGCAAGTATCTGAGTTCAACATAACAGCAGATCCAACAGTGGATTTCTACTGATGGAACAGCAGAATCCAGCAGAAAATGAATGGGGTGATCTTCATTTCCCATTTCTCTGTATGACTCAAATACCTGCTCCAGAGAGTTGGGAAACCCTCCAGGGCTGGTTTAAAGGTATCTCTGAAGGCTGCAGTTGAGGAAGGGAAGGGAAGAGAAAAAAGTTCAACTGCTTTGTTGTCATAAGCAGTCGCACCATGTTGGATTGAGGCCACAGAGAAGGGACAGCATCGCCCCAGTCCAAAAGTTAGCCAAGTGATCCTACAAATTGATGTAACCTTGAGACACACAGAGACCTTTCTCTGTTTAGCTACTGCAGAATTCCAGATGTGTCCCCTGAAGCCAGGTAATCCTGCTATGTTAAATGTCAATTCCTTTATTAATACTCAGAACCAGAGCTTACTTCTACTGAATTACAGCAACTTACATTGTTCCCATGTTGGCAACCCATTCTCAGTCACATCCTAACTACACATTGGCCCTCTGCGCAACAACTACATTTACCCAACCACATTTTGCCATGCTGTGGACTACATCTGGCAATAAGCAATGCTATGCCACTCCAGAGTGGTAGTTGCATCCCAGCTTAAGTATTTCCTATACAGAAAGATGAGTCTGCAGATAAAAAAGAAGAAAAATATTCTACTTTGCTATCAGCTACAGATGTTGTTATCCTCTTTATTTTTTTAAAGAGAACCCTGCACTTTGTATTTAAACAAACAAAATCAAAGCCCTTTGAAAGTGTCAGTGGAATGAAAATAAGATTCTTGTTATCATCATTAGACTCACAGTATAGAATTTTATTTCTGGATAATGGATGCTAACTTTAACCATTGAAAATATGCTCAGTGCAAGATGCAGGTTTTAGAAGTCAGTACAAACAACTGGGAGACCCGCTGATGTTTTGGAAGACAGACAGCCTTGTGTCAGAGAAAGAAAAGATGGCTGCCTCCTTGCAGTGGTCCAACTATGCCGTCTTCACAGACGAGAAATTCCAAGGGGGCAAGAAGCTCAGAAAAGCAAATGTGAGTTCTGACTCCATTAACTCATATAACTAGAAAAGGGGAAGGGAAGTATGGTTAAATAATTTCCAGTGAACCAGCACCCCTAAAATATAATATAATAAAAATGAAAATGAAAGGGACAAAGGTATTCATTGTTCCAATGCATTTAGAATCTTGTAAATTAATACATCCTTAGAAGTGCAAAATAACAAATTCTTTATTCAAAATTTCCCTGATACTGGACCATATTAACTAAAAATACCCAAAGTATATTGGAGTAATAAATATTAGTCAACTCTATTGCTATACTGTTTTTAACTCTTGGTAGTCTAGTAGCAGTTCCCTTTTTGCTGGACTGTGGGTTCCACAAATACAGCAAACTACTCATAATTATCTTATCTTGACAACTTTTTCTGTATTACTGTGAACTCCTTTGACCCAGAAGGGTCAACTGAAGAGACATTATATGTAAACCAAACAAAGGACAAATTACAATAAGGGATCCAGTGAGAGCTGTTTTCTAGGTTATCTACACAGCCACTTCAAGAGGATCATAAATGAATCAGAGGAGCCCTCTCCCGCCCTTCATGTCCTGAAAGTGTAAAACTAAGAATCTCCAAGTCCCAGCAATGTTGGGAAGGAAACAGACGACTCTGGCTGTTTTGAGGTGGAGTAGTGTGCCATTTGCAGCTGAAGTAGAGAAGGAAGCAGATGGCAAGAGAGGATGGAACACTTCAAGTGGAAGCGGCGAGTGGCAAGAGGGTGGAAAACTTCTGAAGCTGAAAAAAAGATCTGTTTATAGCATTATAGTATATACTATACAATAGCACACAGCAGCTCTCATGAGGGACTTCCCTTCTTAGGAGTTGTAGCTCCACTGTTTGAGGGAGCCAAACCATGTTTCTCAAGTGTGAAAGGCTGAGGGCCTTATCACACTACCTTGTTATAGTGCCATTATTTCACTTTAACTGCCAGAGGAACAACCTATGGAACCCTGGGATTTGTAGTTTAGGGAGCAGCATTTAGAATTCTCAGGCAGAGAGCTCTGCCTCGCTAAACTGCAAATCCCAGAATTCCACAGGATTAAGCCCTGGCAGTTAAAGTGGAATATAGTGCTATTAGCAGCATAGTGTGATAAGGACCTGAATTCTGACACACACACACACACACACACACACACACACACACACGGTGGAGTGTCAAAGTCTGAGTTCTGAGATATGTGTATCTGAGTGTGTGTGTGTCAAAGTCTGAATTCTCATACACACACACACACCCCTACAGTGGAGTGTCAAAGTCTGAGTTCTATATGCATGGAATACATTGTTTTCTAAAAACAGAGTTACACCATTTGGTAATCTTATTAAAAAGGAAAGCCACCAGCCGGTCAATATGCAATAGCTGCACTGAGCCTTTGCTCAAGACTGCAGTTGTATGCGCATCCAGATAGGAGTTGTGGACTTACCAGAACTTAGGTCTACGTCCGCACGACCACTCCCTCAGTCTCTACGCTCAGCAGAAATACTGCTTCAAACATGTCCATAGGCCTTGCCTGGATCACACCAAAACTTCATAGCTTTTAGAAAACCTCTTCCAATTTGGGGGCAGCAGTCTTGTTTTTTGGTACTGCTTATGGCCTCCCTTTTCAACGTCCTCCAAGACAACAACAGAAACATCTCTGAATTCATGTTAATGTAAACAAGAGGAACACCTGGGCTAACAATAGTCACTGTTGAGATTGTACAACTTTCCAGAGCAGAAAACACTGTCTTGTCACAGTATGTGTGCTCTAAAAGTTGCAGACAGTGGACCTTTTCAACAGTGTAGCCCCATATTTTTCTGTTCATTTGTTTTTCTATTATTGTGTTTCACTACCAAAGTAACAAAATAAAATGTTAAGAAGTGAGGTAAACAATGTTATTACCAGAAAAAGATTATCATGCGTAATGCAATTAAATATTAAAAATCTGTGAGAAAAAAAAAACTTTTAAAAATCTTGGAAAAAATAAAAATAAACTTCAAAATAATACATTCTAAAGTTCATTACAGTTCGTTGTACACAGTAAAACTACAAGTTAGAATGAGGTCATCTGTAAGCCAACTTTTGATTCCTAACAAAGTAATACATTTCAGATTCTGCTTAGAGAACTATTTAACCGTTCCATGCTACACTAATCCCGAAACCCCAGTTTTTGTATCTCCCTCACATTTTTCGCACTGGTATAATTATGAAAATTATCAGTCCTGTAAACCTGCAACAACATTCAAGTTGTTTGAAAAGATACTTGTAGTAACATTTGTAAATTAAATTAAAAAAAAGTAGAAAAAAATGCTGCACACTCCATTCAGTGCACTGGTATTTCAACCGTGGAAAGCACAGCCTTCCCGTGCCTGCACTGAGTGGGCGGCTATTGCAGCATCTGACATCCACACATTGGCTGTGTGCTGGTCCACAATGAAAGCTTTAGATCGCCTGATCTATACAAGTTTTTTTAAAAAAATCTGTGCCATCATCAGTCTTCCATTGTCTCGTAATGCTTAGCTCAGTTTAGTTTAGTCCATTATAAATATATTTTTAAAAGATTTTAGGAATGAAACACACCAAAAGAAATATGACATATGTACAATGTTATCCTTTCAGGCACAGACCTTACAACTGTGAGGAAGGCCTTGAAGTAAAGGTGCAATTGCCCATCTCTCTCCACAGTGGAGCTAACATCCTCTTTTGGGATACTAGTGAGACTGGTTTTCATGCAGTATTTCTTATATTACCAATAGTAACCAAAATCAGCACAGCACAGTTATTCACAACCAATCCCCTTGTTGAATCCGCCCCTTGCAGATTCCTCCACTCTTTTCCACCCCTCTTTCTCTAGGCTTCCTTTTTAAAATCCTCTGCTCCTCATCTGAAGCAATTATTGCTTCATTAGTATGGTTTAGAATTTTTAGATAAGATAACTCAAAGGTGACTCACTCTGACCATTTATCAATGTACAACGACTTGAGGCTTAAGCACTTAAGCAGCTAAAAGAAAAGTTAGATCTTTTACCATACTGAAGCCGAGCGTACAGTTTTTGTTTCTGCTGCAAGATGTTTGTTTCCCCTTATATAAAGCTAATTTGTGGCCTTTCTCTCCCAAGCTCTTCCTGTCTCCTCAACTTTCTGAAGGTCTCTCAGGGTGAAGGGATACGGATGCGGAACAATCCCTGCTGGAGCTGCAGCCGGAAAAGCTTGCAGTTCGCAATCCGCAGAGCTGCACATCCTGTTCGCCGAAGGTCGGATTGCGCCAGGGGTTTAGTATGATGCCATGTTCCAGTGCTTCTTTTAAATTCTCGCACATAATCGTAACTGGTACCTAGTAAGACAGAGATTAGGAAACAGTTTTACCCAATTCATTTGATACAATTTTGTATTTAAAAAGGCACCCAGATGAAAAGATGACACAGAAGACATACACACATATGTTCCAATCTGCTCAATCTTGAAGTTTGGCTTTAGGTGTGGAATTTCATTTTAAGTAAGAGAAATAAAATGTGTGGAAACAGTTAAAATAAGGAAATCCCCTGGCGAGTTTCAACGGTTAATTCCACTTAAAGTAGACCAGTTGAATAAAAAGGACTGACATACCATTCAGCAACTGATTCAGTGGGCCTACTCTAGCTGCAATTAGCAAATGGATTTAGACCACAGAGTACACCAAAAGTGTAACCACCAAGAACCTTGAGCCTATAAGCTATAGGTACTTGTGAGCTAATTTCTAAAATTTTTAAAAATACATATACAACTGACCCGCCACTTTCATAGATTTCTCTTTTGCAAATTTGATTATTCACAAGTTTGTAGCTCTCCGCTCCCTCTCCCCTCTGTCTCACACCACCATGCCTCACCCAGATTTCCAGAGCCAGCAAACTCAACCTGGCTTTAGAATCAGCCGGTTGTGACCCAGACCCTCACTCCACTTCTCCCCCCGCCCCTGCCTCCTATCATTCCAACAGCACTCTGCTTGGGGCAGGATTGTGGCATGTGCAGTAAGAGAAAGCAAGGGCTGATGTGGCTGGGAGGATGGGAGACAGGGAAAAAAGAAGAAGCAGGAGATGAGCAGATGAGGAGACAGACTGGCCATCACTGGAGGTGGTGGTTGCTTAGTCCAAAGAGGCAGATGGGCTTTGAAAATCTTATTTGCAAACATTCTCCTTTTGCAAGGGTCTCGTGCGCCAATCCTTGTGAAAGAGGAGGGCCAACTATACACCCGATAAAGGAAAAACAGAAGCATATTTATTGTTTAGCTTCTGACCTGTATCCAGGTCCCCAATCACATAAATGCTAGCACCAATGGGCACAGCTCCATATACGAATGAAGAACTGGCTGGGATGCACAAGTTCTGATCGTTCAGGTAGATCCACCTGCAAGAAAAGGCAATATTTAAAGTGTGATTTGCAAAATTATTTGGGCAACCATGAAACACATGGCCTGAAAGCCAGTTGTTCATCCCAAGCAGAGTAACCTACTGAATCAATGCAAATGGAACTTAACTGTTGGTTTGTGTTTAAGGATCTGCAGCTTTTTGTGCCCACTGTGAGAGTTACTCACTGACAAACAGATCACAATTCCAATATCAAGAAACCAGAAACTAAACTGACTGGCCAGTACATTGTAGTAAATAGATGTAGTTCTAAATAAAATATTCTAATTATTTGATAGTTCTTATTGAGTACAAACAGAGGGCTACATACTGTCTAACAAGAATTACTGAACTAATCAATGAACTTTATGGAAGAGCACCCTCTTCTGGCAACAGAAATATAAGCGAAACCATATTTACAGACAACCACTGCAAACAAACATGATTCTGGCATTTATTTAGCATGGCGTCCCTTGGTCACCTCAACACATTTGCTGGAATTGATATCCATCTCTTCAGAAGCCTAATTCACATTCCAATTACACAGTGTCAATCTGAGACTCTTAAATGTATGTTCAGCTGCGTTAATACAGTCAGCCCTCCACATTTGCAGGTCTCGCTTTTGCGGATTTGATTATTCACGGATTATTTACTGTCTGCTCTGCTGCTTCTCTATGTCATTTTTAACAGGGACTGCAAGCCTTGTGAGACTGAAAAATTGCAAACAAGGCTGGTAAGTCCCTATCAAAGATGGTGTGGGGCAGTAGTGGAGGTGGCAGTCAGCCCCACCAGCCCCCCACTTCTGCCTGATGAAGGAACCCTGATGCCTCAAAGGAATCCACGGTGGGTTGAATATGGTGATCACACTTTTTTTGTGTGTGTCAAATATAACTTGAGAGGGCTTAGAGTTATTCACTGCTTTTTTCACTTTCATGGGGGTCCTATGCCCCTAACCCTAGTGAATGTGGAGGGATGACTGTACTATTCAATTAAAGTGCATGTGTTGAAGAGTAATAACCAAATTACAAATTGCTAGCTGTTACCTTTTAAATTCATCATGATAGAATTCTGATTTACATGTCACCATCTCACTGGACTGATTATCATCACGACTTCTCACCCCACCAAAGACATAGAGCTCTGAGGCGACTCCACACGCTACAGCTCCAAACCTGAAAAACAACGTGAGAGATGAAACATATGTGTTGCATATTCCTTCAGTAGTTTAGTTTTCCTGACACTAAGCACAATTTGGCAATCTACTGATATTTATAATCAGCAGTAATTTTAACTATTAAAATTAGTATTACCACTGATACAAGTTTTTTAATGTATCCTTCTCATATAATGAGATACATGCTTCTCCAAAAAACCTTCACTCATAAAATAAAGATAAGGTAAAGCAAAACAGTTCTTCAACTGAAAAGCTCAATTTTACAGGAGCTTCAAGCTACTGGATATCAGTTGGCCTCTGATTCCCACTTTTAATTCTTCTGTGTATCTCACATATATCTCTCCCACACTCCGCCCCAAAACCTATCAGCCTTCTCTCTTTTCCTTCATTTTACCATTGGTGAAATTATTTTAAAACATTAGAGTTTAATGAGAAAGCTGCAACACATTTCAAGAATGGGAAAAGGGGGATAATATAAGTGAAGTCCCTGCATAATAACCATAGTTGAAACTGGGGACATCTTTAAAAAAAATAAATAGCATGCACACACAGACACGGGAGAGTTCTCTGGGACTGAGCATCTGCCTTTTGCTCTTGGGAAAGGTTATTATGCACCTCTGAGACAAAAGTGAATTTGTCTTCACTACAGCGGACATGAATGCAATTGCTCCCCCTCCATCCCTTACCCCTTCGTAACTGCTTATCAAAATTTAATTTTCCTAAGACAGTGTTATATGTAAATGTTACGAAGTAATTAAAGAAGAAGAATCATTTTCTATAATAGATTAAAAGACATAGAACCTGTAGATAATATAAGTGCAAAACTTGTCAGGAGGAAGTCAATGTATACAATAAGGTCGAAAGATTAAAGAAGATTGTATGTTTGTAGTTATGTTTGTTGACTTCAGTTTACTTTAAATGTTTAAGATTTTGTTTTGCTTTTTATAAAAATAAATTTTAAAAAATAACTGCTTATCAATCAGTTGCACCTTCGTACGCTCTGAATAGGTGCTTAAATAAACAGCAGCATAAGGACACTGCTATTTTCATCTGTGGATGGTATGTGGGATTCAAATGATTATATATGAAATCTGGGCATATTATTCTAATACTTCACAAACCTTCTTTCTTTTAGCGGGCAGATAGCTGTCCACTGCTGGGTCCTTGGGTCATAACATTCAACAGATTCAAAGAGCTTGCCATATGAACCACCTCCCATTGCATAGATCTTCTTTTTCATAGCTGCATAGCAACCAATCTTTAAAATTTAAAAAAAAAATCCAACTTATTATACACAGTAACACTAATTTAATAACAGAATTATGTACAGGTAATAAAGTAATGAAGAACAAATGCATTACACAATTCATTTAAAATTAATGTATTTGTTCAGAGAACAGCAGAGGTTCTCTCACATATTAACCAGCAGATGGTTAGAGAATGCCACTGCTAATACAATGCAAACAGAATATACAACAGTCAGTGAACTAAATGTTTTAAGGACTGAATGCTATCTAGAAAGTATTTTATTAACTGGAACCAAGCTTGTTCTTCTGAAATTCAGCCTTGTTCTGTATCAGCTTGAGCCTTATCCACCTATCTGCCATCCTGGTGAAGAGTTTAGTTCAACAAAATTATCTCTTAACATATCTTGCACATTTTTCCCAGCAAGGAAAAGAGAGGGCGGAATGAGGGAAATACACAACCTTTTCTTTCTCTGTATTATTACACAAGGAATATATAAAATTTTACTTTCCTGTATAATGTAAAAACAAAACAAAATATCAGCACTGATAAAACTATGACAAGGCTACTGTCAGGTGGATTTGTAACTGGTTGACTGACCGTACCCAAAGGGTGGTCACCAATGGCAGATACTCATCCTGGAGAGAAGTGACTAGCAGGGTGCCACAGGGTTCTGTCCTGGGCCCGGTGCTGTTCAATATCTTCATTAATGACTTGGATGAAGGAATAGAGGGCACACTGATCAAATTTGCAGATGACACCAAATTGGGAGGGGCTGCTAATACGCCAGAGGACAGGATCAACATTCAAAAGGACCTGGACAGATTGGAGAGCTGGGCCAAGGCTAACAAAATGAATTTCAACAGAGAGAAATTTAAGGTCCTACACTTAGGCAGAAAAAATGGTATGCAGAAATATAGGATGGGGGACACATGGCTGGCTAACAGTACGTGTGAAAGGGATCTAGGAGTCTTAATAGACTACAAGCTGAACATGAGTCAGCAGTGTGATGCGGCAGCCAAGAAAGCCAATGCAATTCTTGGTTGCATCAATAGGAGTATGGTGTCTAGATCGAGGGAGATATTGGTACCACTTTATTCTGCTTTGGTTAGACCTCATCTTGAATACTGTGTCCAGTTCTGGGCACCCCAATTCAAGAAGGACATGGATAAGCTGGAGCAGGTCCAGAGGAGGGCAACCAAAAAGGTGAGGGGCCTGGAAGCCATGCCCTATGAGGACAGACTTAGAGAGCTGGGTATGTTTAGTCTGCAGAAGAGAAGGTTGAGAGGGGACATGATAGCCACGTTTAAATATCTGAAGGGATGTCATGTCGAGGAGGGAGTGGGCTTGTTTCTCCTGCTCTTGAGACCAGGACAAGGAGCGATGGATACAAGCTGCAGGAGGGGAGATTCCACCTGAACCTCAGGAAGAACTTCCTGATGGTCAGGGCTGTCCGGTAGTGGAATGTGCTGCCACGGAGTGTGGTGGAGTCTCCTTCTTTGGAGGTTTTTAAGCAGAGGCTGGATGGCCACTTGTCGGGAGTGCTTTGAGGGTTTTCCTGCATGGCAGGGGGTTGGACTGGATGGCCTGTGTGGTCTCTTCCAACTCTACATTACTATGATTCTATGATTCTATGTGTATCTTAACCAATGTAGAAAACAAAAACACGAACGTGTCAGGTGAATCACAACTGACCAGTATTTTTGGTCATGAATTAAGCATCTTTAAAATGCTTGTTTGTCTCTGCAGTGTGTGTAATCAACCTCAGCTTTCTGATCTATTAACAAGTGTTCCTGAGTGTCTCTTGGAACCATGTGGCAGAATACAAAAAATATAAGATGTGAAATTGTCCAAATCTGAACGAGTGGATTCTACACGAAAAAGACAGAAAATGCTGTCTGCTTCTAAGGTAACTGAAAAATTAAACAGGCAGGTGTTACCTTATTGAGCAATGATCCTTATAACATGATAATAACTACAAATCCTAAGACTAAGACTATTACCCATATTCTTCCTTTTCTCTCTCACCTTTCTCTCTGACCTACCTCAGTGGCAGAGTACATTCAAAAGATCCCAATGGTAGCCCTAGGTATCTCCAGTATGGACTGGGAAAGAACCCATTATGAAGCACTAGAGAGTAACTGCCAGTCATCTGAGTTAATACTAAGCTAAACGGGCCAGAGATCTGAATTGTCACAGGGCCTCATCCTATGTTTCTTTCGAGCCAATTTCTTGCCACGTTAAAATAACTGCACAGCTCAAAATACCATTTTGATATTTACAGCTTAACACTCAACAAGAACAAGTATGTGTCTTTAAGAATTGCTCCCCAAAGTTTTCTCTCCTTTCCACTCGATAATATCCATTTTCATCTCATGTCATGTTCATCAGATTGCAAACTGGGTATACCAGCACTGTACACCAGTTAAACATATGACACCATTTATTATGTCTTAGTCATTTTAAGTATTGTGAAAATGAGCAACACAGGATTACAAGCATGTTTTTTCAAAACGGCTTTAGAAAATATTATCTTATTTTATTCTTTTAACTTAGCTTAGTTCATACCTTTCTAATCATAGTCAGGTCTGGTTGCTTTGTCCACGTCTTACTGTAAATGTCATAGGACTCCATAGAGATGAGCTCCCGTTCTCCATCCTCACCTCCCAGAACATATAACACCCCATCCATTTCTACCAAACCAAAATTGTGCCGTGCCTATTAGGAAGAAGTAACATGCATTAAGTCCACCTCTTTAATTTTAGCAGAAGTAATCTTATCAGGTTTTAATAAAAAACCTTTACTATGATATATACACAAGCAATGGACAGCATTATGACACCACTAGAGCCAACAAATTTCTCTTGTGTAAGCTGTTCTGGAAGAGATCTGATCAGTGTCATTTAGTCAATCAACGGGCTGGTAGGGACCACTGT
Organism: Iguana delicatissima; assembly: GCA_948472985.1. NCBI lineage: Eukaryota > Metazoa > Chordata > Lepidosauria > Squamata > Iguanidae > Iguana > Iguana delicatissima. Next base: position 1,022,980 of record CAOKZL010000077.1, on the reverse strand, counting down.
TAATTAAAAGGAAACCTTACCTCATTCATTGGTGGTAAAGAGCTCCATGAATTGGTATCTGGATCATACTTTTCTCCAGAATTTAAAGTGACTTTATTTTCATCTTGACCTCCAAGTACAAACAGGAACCCTTCTGAAAACAGTAATTATAGAAAGACTTTAAAATGCAAGTTGCATTGGTAGCAGCATATCTAGCTGGTGTAAGGATTTAGAAGAACATAGCCTAGATGTACCAGACTAGAGGGCCACTTCACCCAGAATTACATTATTTGTAATGGTCCAACTAGGTGTCTCCAAGGAGCCCACAAGCAGGGCAGGAAGACAGCTACCTGCTCCTAATATTGAGTTCCTCCCAGGGACTGGTATTCAGTGATATACCATCTCTGAACATGAAGGCTCCACAAAACCATCAGATCAACAATCATCATGACTGCTTCTTTTTCAACAAGAATTAGGGTTTGCAAATTCAAGTAAGTTTTAGTACTTCTTTCTTTTTATTCCTTAGTCTTTCAAGCCCAAAGCCACAGGGCAACCTATCTCTATTAGGATGGCTACAATATGGGATTCTTGTTTACTTATAGTAGACTAACAATTTTACATAATTTTACCCTAATGAATAGTAGTTAAAATACAATATGGGCAGTTTTCTTCTGCATTTGGTAGGAGAAGACATCAAATAAGATCCCAGCTGTTCCACAGTGAAAGATTCCAGTAAGAATATGTTTAGAAAGCATTTATCAGACACTGAACAACACTTCTAAGGCATGAAGAATACTATCAGAATACGGGCTTTTCCCGCATAGCTGAAACTGTATTTTCATTGGTCAAGACCATATACATTTTTCACATAATATAAATACATACCAGCATAGTTATGCCAGATCCTGCAGCTGTGAAACTAACTGCGCAATAAGCAATGATGTGTAATGGTCACCTGGTGTGCAATGATCGGCTCCCCACCCACCAAGTCAAAAAAAAAAGGGGGAAGGACGGCTGTGCCTTGGCCCACATAATGATTGGATGCACTCTGGGCTGCACTGCCTTGTGAAGAAGCGCAACTCTTTGCACAACTATTTTTATGCTAGAGTGGTGCCCAACAGTTCCTTCCAAGAAAGTTCTTTCTTAAAAAGCTAGTCATACTTTTACATTTAATACAACAGTGAAGGCTTAACTGAATGCAATTTTCCTTGTTAACTGTTCTGTGCCTTCAAGTTGTTTCTGACTTTGGATGGCCCTAAGAGGAACCTATCACAGGGTTTTCTTGAGAAGATTTGTTCTGGGGAGTTTGCCTTTGCCTTCCTCAGAGGCTGAGAGAGCGTGATCTGCCCAAGATCACCTGCCCAAGATTCTGTGATGATTCAAACCCTGGTCTTCAGAATCATAGTCCAACACTCAAACCTCTCCATTACACTGGCTCTGTTTCCCTACATATACATGTTCACAGACTCTCTCTTGCTCTGCATACCTATTACCCATCCCTCCTTCTCTATATATTTCAAGTGGTATCAACAAAGCCTCACCAAACTTGGCATTTATTCAATTTTTCTCTTCGCTTTTCCTCTAAAATGTAAGGAGAGCCACCCACTTAACTACTGAAATATTCTCCAGGGCCATGATCCAAAGGAGCTGTAAGAAGCCATTTAGCTTTGCTAATAGTTAAAAGCATTAGGCATACTTCATTTTGCATAAGAGACAAGTAAGATTCTTTCCTACCTGCTGAAAGTACCCCATGATTTATCCTGGGCATACTCAGAGGGGCTAGTTCTATCCAGAGTTGTCTGTTAGGATCATATAAAGGACACATACATCGCATTGCTGCTGATGGTTTCCGGGATCTGAATAGGGAAATGGTAAAAATTAATTCATCAATATAGGACTGTATTTCATATTTCAAATTTGAAGTTAGAAAAATCTAAGAGTCAAAACTGTGTCAGTTGGACAAGCTACTGAAACTAACCTGTATTTTGGAAAAAACAACAATGAACTACATACAGGGTGGGGCAACTTCCTGTCAAGCAATATTTCCTTTATTTGGAAGATTATGTCATTTGATTCCAGCTCATACAACAAGCACTGATCAGAAACCTCAAAATGCCAGGTTACAGAAGAAAAGGAGAAGAAAAAGAACAAGAAAAGGGATCTGTTGGTTTGATGTAAAAATATTCTATTTATATCCTTTACTTCCATCTGAGATTTAATTCTGATGTGTAGGTAGAAGGAGAAAGTTGCCATGATAGGTTTTTCTATATTGTCAACATATGTTTAAGATACGGTTTGTGCATTTTGATCTTCAGAATGCACAACCCATAAACAATATGCTTGGGATCGTTTTATTATCATTTTATTAAAGGACACGTGGTGAGGCCGAGCTCGCATTATAGTCAGTTGTTTAGTCACTTATTGCAATCCACAGGTACAGAAGTTTTATATTTTTTCACATTTAGGCTGTGCAGGAGTGGCAGTTAGTACGTGTGGCCAACTGAGCAAACAGTCATTTCTTCAGATACGGCCGCAAGGCTAGTTTAGAGTTGATACTTTTAATGAAAGTTTTCCCACAAAATATAACTGTACAGACTGAAGTATTATGAGCTCTCCAGTTTTTCTACAGAATTAAATGATTTTTTGCTTAAGTGCAGTGACGTGAGAAGATTTTCAAGAGGATTTGCGAATATGTGAAGACACATATATGAAGTGACTGAGAAATGTTATTTATGCAACAGAACACTGGGGCAGTCAGTGACATTCTGTGTATTGCAGATACACAGGAACAAGTATTTCTCAGGAAAGTTTACAGACTTTGCCATGTTTAGTGATTCTTTTAAACAATTAAATGGATCTACATAGATTGCAAGGGACAATTTTCTTGGCTTCACAAAGGGGGAAAATATGTCTATTCCTTGGCATCAATAACTTTGCTAAAGGGCTTGATTCAAAGAACTGTGAGCAGAAGGGAAACGGCTATTATTGCTGTTCCATAAAGTTTGCACAGCAATTTGTGCAAGGTTTCACATACTATAAAGAGGCAGGCTCAACACCAAGGGTAGAAACTGCAGCATGGACCAACTTTGTCCCTTCTGATGGACTGCACTGCTGCATTTTCAGCTGAAAAATGGAACTAGAGGACAACTATTGTTCTAGTCACTAATACTACTTGAGAGAAAATGGGGTGCTGTGGCTTGAGAGATTGGGCTGCTGAGGGGCCACAAAGCTAAACGTGCCCCATAGGCTATTCCTTCCTCCTCACTATTCTACAGCACATATCCACATTTTTACTTGTGCAAAAGGCTGTGCAAGGAAAAAAAAACAGCTTGTTTAGTGTATTGTGGCTTACTCCTGTGCAAAGATTACAATCACCACCCTTTGATGAGCAGAAGAAAACTTCCATGTGTGGAAGTGGATCCAATCCAATTATTATGCCATTTTTAAAAACTGCAGAACTGTGCTGTACTTTAATCCTAAATATAGCCATCTACCAGTGAGAACAGTAGGGTTCTCAGAGCAACTTACCCTCTTTCTTCACCACCGACAGTCACAATGCACTCTGAATACCCTCTGGGTTTGAAAGAAGCTAGCATTGCTTCTCCCTGTTGGGGCGGAGTGAGTGGAATGTTGTTGCACTCTTTGACAATCTCCCGTACTAAAGGTTCGCTCATCATTTGCTCACGCAAGTAGGCACAGTCTAGTCCTGATACCCACACCGCTGACATTGCATCCTTCATGTGAACCTGGAAAGCCAGAACGATATTTGCAAAATGAAACAAGCAGATCAGAAAATAGTCACATTAGCATATGGCTGCATGAAATAAGTAACAATCTTGTCAGTAAGAAAGACTCATGAAATCCGAGAAGCAGAGGGGCAACTGAATATGATTTCCAGCAGTTAGGGCAGGTCTGGAGAACTCTGCGTAGTTCCTTCCTCTTCCTTATGATCAGCAATTATATGCATTAGTAGAACAGAGGATACAATATAAGAATTAAGAAAACATGCAATTCCACTCAATTTACTTAGTTTACATATACATAGTGCAGAACCCAGATTTTCTTGGGGCAGATTTTGGATAGCCTGGGCACAAGGTTTTAATTCAATCCAAATGCAGGAAGCAAACTCCAACCCCCATTCTGAAGTTCAAAATGCCCAGGAATGATGAAATGCTGAAAAATCTATTTGCAGCTGCTTTTGCATAGGTCTCAACTCTGTACCTTTCTTAATTCAGGATCATGGGAGATCCACCTGATCACTGCTTCAAAAACATGTCTTTCGTTCCCAACATTCAGTTTCTCCAAGGACAGCACTTCTTTCAGTTTCTGAGGACTTAGTTCTAGGAACTCTTCTGTACTGCTGACATCCCTGAAGTGAGTTTCCAGATATTCAGAGGCAAGATAATGGACATGGTGCAAACAATAGTGTAGAGCAAAGTCCCGGATTCCAATGCAGTTCTCAGCAGCGATGCAACCCTCTAAGAACTCACAACACAGAGTTTTTAGGTCTGTAAGCAACAACAGATCAGCAGCTTGTACAACGTCCTGGATAGTGTCTTCACTTAGTTTGATCTGCAAAAGGTTTATTAAGAGGAAAAAAAATCTTATCATCAGGATAGTGGTAAAAATTTCCAAAAGTCAAGTTGTCAACTTCCAAATTTGAGAGAATAACACTCAGGTGTCTGCTACTGCAACTGAGGAACTGCCCCCTCATTGCTGTGGTGCAGTTTTGCAACTTCTACAGTGAATACATAAGTACCCCTGAAGATGGAGGCTGCAGCATAATAGCTGATTCAACCACAGCTATGCCCTTCTTCCTTTCTAGGTGTGCTCACAGTTTCATTGCCTGCACTATATGTAGCACCTGTACCATTTTTTTTTATTATCTACAATATAAAGTGCTTCATGAACTCAGAAGTAACCAACTTGAGCCCTGTACTCTCCACTGTGAGTGTGGGAATATGTGTGCCTCCAGGAGCTACTGGAACGCAAATCAAAGCAGCATTAGGCATACAGACAGAGGAGTGATGGGAGTTATCCATCAACACATTGAGGGCCACACACTCCCCATCTCTAGACTTAATGCTCTTTTCTCATGAGTCTTCTGCCCTTAGATGTGTACCTGGACACACCACTTATGTTTGATGCACTCATGACTTGAGTGAATGTGGTTCAGATAACTCCAATCATACCTTTCTGCTTAAAACTGAAGTATTTTCTTTTGGGAAATTCCATTCCTTTTTTTTAAATGTAAGAAGCCATAGTAGAAACACCATAGCTATGCAGTGGTTAGAACCATTAACAACGAACAAAGTTAAAATGAAATGGGTATGTTAACAACTCAAGAGTACCCACACAAAGCAGATCAACATCTCCAAACCAGTTCTAGGTACATTTCGAAAGAAACTACACCAACACAAAAAGGGGAGGGGGTTGCTATTGTAATTTAATCAACAGAGACATGTCCTGTATACTACAAAATCTGATTATAAATGAGCCCACAATAGTGCTGGTGTGCTGTTCAAAGCAGACAAAATAATAAAATTTCAATGACCCTGATAACATGTTTTTGCTAAAGGACAGCAAGAGTGCTAGAACGCTTTGAAGAAATGATCAAAGCATTCTAGCATTCTTAACAAGATTCCCAGGACTCAGCAGGTATGAGAAGGACCATGAAAAACTAACCGGTGGGCCACTGGGCAACTGTAGTCTATCTTCTGTCCATCTTTTTCATATGAGATTTAAAAGCGCAAATCTGATTAGAATTCCTGAAGTACAGAGGCATATAGGATTAACCTTGTTAACACAAACCTGACCACTGAAGATGTAGTCTAGTATCTCTTTCATGGTGTCAACAGATATCCCTTCAAGTTCAATTTTATACGTAGAGCCATCCACCTTTGGAGGATTATAGTTCAATTTTGCTCTGAAATTAAAAGAAATTGTTTGTTTTAAAATGTGATAGAACCCAGATCACTCTCTCCCTCTCTCTCTCTCACACACGCAAACATTCAAGCTCTTAGCGTTCAGAATAAGTTGACATTTATTTGACCTTTCATACACAGAAAGATGGAGAGAATGCCACTGGTTGGGCTCTTTGATAGTATCATTCAAACCAGCATTAAGGAAGAGAGAGTTAATTTTGACATGTATCAGACATTTAAATCCTACAACGATTTCTTATTTTGTGGACACACATTCCATATCAGCCTAGCTGATCCTGTACAGAGGATTTCTACAAAACCATTCAAAATGGTGCAAGGATAAAGTTTTCCAAATTCAACCAGTTTTTGGCAATACCAATCATATAAAGGATGATCGCTTTAGGATGGTGAACAGAGGATCACACCCTTAATAGGTCATGAACTACATGATCAAGCCCAATAATGACTGGCTCCACCACAATCAGGTTACAGTAGAAATTACCCTACACCCATCTGAACAACATATAGGGGCAATCACCTTATAACTGTCTAAAATGATGAAGGAAGACACATCTACTGTACAAGCAGGGAAACAGGGAACGGAAAGGATAAACCCAGTAATGAGGTTGAATTATGGTTTTTTTTCCAATATACAGTATAGTTTCCAAGACAATTTTATCCCTTCACCCAGCTCACATGAATCCTAAATTCTGGAGATCTTGCCTTGTTGGCTTCTTAGAGAATATCTGCTGAACCAGATGTATCCTAATCTAATCCAACAAAGCAATTCTCATGTCCATGTATGATTAGAGATTTAGTGACAAAGCCGGGCTGTGGGTTCTACCACATCACAACACAGTAGTTATAAGAACCTGCAACAAGGTCATCATGCTTCAGCTATGTAATTCCTAAGATAAAAAAGAACACTTAAGTTTGGAAAAAAACATGGCAGGAGTAGCAAAAGGAAGACAGATATTTAATGTAACAATTTCCTGGCTTATTCATATCTGCTTTTCTTTTTAAAGGAGTAAAACCCACTTGAGTAGTAGCTAGCAGCTTTTGAGGAAGAGCTCCAGGCTTGAAACAGTAGTTTAAGATGTCTATTGGCAAACTGTTCAACTCACAAGTAAGGACTCGACTCATCTGCTCATTCAAGCAGTAAGCTTGGAGACAAGGACGTTCTTATTGTATTGATCAATCAGAGGAAAGGGAGGGGAAGTACCAAGTCACCAGCAACAAAATCTAGAGGGGAATCTCTAGTATGAAGCTACCTGAAACTGAATGCGGACTGATTCAGCTATTCTCAGGATACTTTTCAGAAGATTACATTTATACAGATAAGACACAATCAAAAGGCTGCTATTTTTAAAATGTGTGTTTCATGCATGGTCCATCTGATCTGATGCAAGTCTTGTTAATCATCAAAACAGGTTTCTTGTAATATTTAGCCTAGTTACAATTTCATTTGACTTTTATTCTGCTTTTCTCCCAAAACGGGGCTCAGAGCAGCTTGCCATATTAACCATTACATAATTATGAAACCTACACCTCCCCATCAGGCATTAAGTCCACTTACCAGGCAGGAAATTCAAACCATAAAATGATAATGATGCAAAAATGTTTGTGTTATCACAGCGGTTCTCAACCTGTGGGTCCCCAGATATTTTTGTGGACTTCAGTTCCCAGAAGCCCCAGCCACTATGGTCAATGCTCAGGGCTTCTGGGAGCTGAAGTCCAAAAACATCTGGGGACCCACAGGTTGAGAACCACTGAGTTATCAGATACGTAAATCTATACATTGCTCATGTAAACCAGTCAGCAGAACTTAAGGTTGCGTAAGAGGACAACCATTTTGTCACTAAACACATCATACAGATGTAGTTAAAAAAAACTGGAATGAAGAACCCATTCAAAAATAGTATTTGCCACTTGAAATGATACTCCGAAAACCTGTATAGGCACTACAATCTAAATGAGACCTTTCAACCCAATATATGTCTTGGACACTCATGCATCCCCTCTCCTTCACCACAATGAGGAATTAATAATTTCATAATTGGGCTATTCATAATTTCATAATAGCATCTTGGCCAAAGCAACCAGACTGTATATGACAGCCGACCCACGTCTTTAAAAGTGGCGCTTTCCCAATCACAAGTAAAATAGAGGGAAGATGCAAAACAAAAACCACAAAAGAAGCATTTCATATGTTCATCTCTGAAATCTTCTCTCTCTGACACTCTTACTATCACAACTTCCTCTATGCACCAGCTGAAGCCATACGCAGTTAACCCTCCACATACATTCATTAGGGCTAGGGGCACAAGATGCTCACAAATATATATATATATAAAAAATAATTTGAACGTTGGACTACAGCCCTAGGAGATTAGAGTTCGAATCACTGTTCAGCCATGAACTTGGGCAAGTCACACACTCTCAACCTCTGAGGAAGACAATGACAAACCTCCTCTGAACAAATCTTGCCAAGAAAACCCTGTGATGAGGCTGCCGTAAGTTGGAAATGACTTCAAGGCATACAACCGCCACAAGTGCCGCTGAAATTTTTCTTGCTGTTTTTGGTCCAAACCTATTCTGTACCCAGTTACAACTAAGCAAACTTATTTCTAATTAATTAAATACCGCATGAAAATTTGTAAGCTGCCGGGAATCTAGCTTTCCCCGTCAACCCCAATTAAGTCTTTCTTAATTGCTTTGCATAAAACAGAGCTAAATCTAACTCCTCTACTGTCAAATTCCAGCTTTGCTTCATGAACCGTCTGAGGACATTATACTCCATATCAACATAAAGAATCACAATGCTGCACTGCTATCAGACCCTCCCTTCCAGGAAAAAGACCCCAAGGTTTTGTTCTTTCCCTGCCCCTTCCAGGTCACACCCCAGCCCTTCAGCAATGTACATTAAAGATATGAGCTTTCACCACACCCTCTTCTGGGTGCCAATTTTCTGAGAGTTTTGCTTACACATTCATTTTCAGGTGCTTTGTATAAAATGAGCAATCTCCGAGCTCAAAGGAACTAAAAACAAATTCTTGCAACACTTCTGTATAAAAACCCATGCACTGTATCCTTATTTCTTCATCCCACAACAGCAGTTACAATGATTTATATTAGTTTCCATTGTTATTATATCTTTCCAAGATGCATTCAGGGGATAACGGTGTCATAGAAACTAAAATGTCTCTAAATAAATCCTCAAAATGCAGGACCAAAAAAAAAAAATTCTCTCCACATCTTTTTTCACGCTCACAGGATTGAGTAACATTACCTTCTCACGCCTACATCCACATGTAATTCACTGTAGCTTCATGTGGAACTAAACAAAAGGCAGAATTTATATCTAAATGTGGGCATTTTTTAGAGCCACAAACCAGGATCCCAGATTCAAACTCGACAATAAGCTACCCATTTCTAGCTAGTTCGACCCATTCATGCAATGGCATGCAAACCAGGTATCCAGGACTTATTATTATGTGCCAGTGCAGCAATCTGAAACTGTTCCATTTATTCATCGTAGATGTCTTCCAACACCATCCTCAGACTGATGACTCAAAGAATATAAGCTAGGTTTAAGCTCATAAAGCAGTCATAGAAAAAAGGTACCCTTGCCAAAAAAGGAGGAACTACCTCTCTTGGCAGCCTTCGAAAGAAGCAATTTATGAGAGGCTGCAGGACTACCTTGTGCTGTTTAATCCTTTTTTAAAAAAAAATGCTAATCTGGGCTTCTGGTTTTGCTGTTTCTTGTTTTGGAGAGTGGTTCACAATCTATATAGCCCCTGAGGGTCTCAGGGCACAGAAATGGTCCCTGAACCCACCAAAGTGGCCCACACCATCATAAACTCATGTCCACATACCAAACATTCATATACACGAGTGACTAAGCAAGTGCACGCTTTCTAGTTTGTACCTGGAAGTCAACTGGACAAATTTTTCAACCTGACATTCGGTAAAGGTTTAACAATCTCGACTACAACTGGCCACCCACTTTTTCTGGGTTGAGCATTCTTGGATTTGATTATTTGCAGGTTATTTTATTTAACTCATTCAATTAATGTATTTTAAGAATTTCTACTGTATTTGCCCTTGCCATGGAAAAATTTTTTTCTTGTGGGCCATGGAGATGTGCTGGAGGACCTGGAAATTTTAAGAGAGCACACTCTTCTACGCATTGCTAGGTCCTCCAGAATGACTCTATGGTCTATGGACTACAGATATGTACTGGGGCACCTGGAGATATTTAAAGCAGTGTTTTCCAGGTTTTTTTTTTTTTTTAAAAAGCATTCCAATTTTTAAATTTTTACTAATGGTTTCTCCATTTTTGCAGGGGTCTTGTGCCCCTTAACCGTGCCCCCCTGCAAAAGTGGAGGGCTGACTATACTATCAGTATGATTTCATAGGTAAAAGCCAAACTAATGTTCCTGCAGCTGACCATGTCTCACTTTTAGCTCAATTTCTGAAATAACATGTTGTAAATTACCTTTCTAGACATGGCACTGTCTGGACTGATAGCACTGTAAATAACCATTGCTAAAAACATACACAAAACTGAGGCAAGCCCCTTTTATTAGGTAGCTATTTTGAAATAATGTTCCACTGCCATCCTGTAGCCTCTTCAGAAAAGGGGCATTTACTCTGGAATTCTTTTCTTAAACAGAAATCACCTTCCTGAATTATGCAAGTGCTTAACAGAATCATACAGTTTCCCTTTGACTTCAAGCTAACCTAGTCTATGAAGAGCAGTGGAGAAGAACTAATAGACATCTATCATGAATTTGCAGAGGCCAGTTACTGGGCAACTAATGGAAGAGCAAAGAATAAAAAGGTCTCAGAAAAGCAACCAAGAATTTCAATTAAGGCTGTGTTGGATATTCAGTGCCTAAAGTACATATTCAGTATCTACAAATTAAAAGGGTAGCAAACACAGTACCAGTTTTTCCAGAAGAAGAGGATAAAGCTAGAGAAAATCAACCACCACTTTCCTGAATCAGTATTCCTTCAAAATTACAGACTGCCATTTCAAAGATTGCAACTTTTCAAAAACTGAAACAGGACCTACTGTCTGAAACAGGGTGAAAGGTAAGATGGTCAGACTGACCCATTTAACAATTCTAAGCACTAACAGGCTTACAGAAAACTGCTCAGGTCCAGAAAATGGATCACCATGCACCCAAGATTCTGGATGTAAACAAAATGATTTTTTGCTTTGTTTTATTTGAACAGCGGGCTTTTATGCTATGCTACAAAATTTCAAAACATTTCAACAGACCCACTACATCTATTTGGTGGTCCCCAGAAAAAACAAAAACAGAAACAACTTCTGGGTCACTTCTTATTACAAAAAGGCCCATATTGGGTCTAAAATGGCCCCAAGGGGGAGGCAAAACATGGCAAAAATGCCACCATATCTTCAAGAGCACATTAGAGAGCATTTTGGGGGGCTTTTTTGCAGGGAAGAACGAAACAGGGAATGCTGCCTCCAAGGTCCAACGCATTCCCCAGCCTCTGACAGTTGCCTACCCCTGTTCTATTCCATACTCATGCCCAAAAAACAGATTTTTATTTTTTTTTTGGACAGGTATAAATATGGCTTACACCACAGCCTTCAGATTTCACAGATAAAAACCAGAATTTATGTGGCCAAGCAACATCAGAGTGTGGTCCTAGAACAGAAACACATATTAGAAAAAAGGATGTCAAAATTTTACAAAATCCCAAATTAGAAAAAAAAATGTGTTCATCTGTGCAGAAGTAAAAAAGAGGAGTAGTGATATATGGAAATACAAGATTGGCTCCTGAAAAAGTTGACAATTTGGATGGTCACACTGTAGGAGCAGAAATTCAAGTACAAGAACAGGTTTTGGTGATTGGCCTTCATGCTCCTAAAGAAAATAAAGTGTTTCTCCCCACCAGAAACTACTGGGGGGGGGATGGAATTTTCATATGAAAGAATGGATTCTTCTAGGAGACCAGAATGGCATGACAGATTTACATCTTGACAAGAAGGCTGATAAAAAGAAGAAACAAAACCTAGGCAAGTTACCAAGGAGTTTCAGTATGATCAAAAATCTTGAATTAGTAGACGTTTGAAGACATCTTTATTGACATGCATGAGACTTTACTTTCTTTTAAGAAAGATATAAATCTTTTTCAAGAACCGATATGCTCTTAATGTCTAAATCTCCAATTCCTAAGGTTAAAAGATGGAGAATTTACCCAAGAATTTTGTGGACCATAACCCAATATTGATGCAAATGAAGAGGAGACCAAAACAATTTAACCAGAGACTGAATGATTTTTTTGCTTAAGAATGATGTGATAGTGGACAAAGCAAAAAGGACCTTAAAAACAATTTTTGAAGAAAATTTAAATAAGGGCACTGATGTTGTTTGGGATGTAAGTAAAGCTGTTATATTGTATAAAATACAATAAGCTTCAGAGCTGAAAAAGTCAACAGATACAAAATGAGATTTTAGGCACAATTACAAAGAAAGAAGAAGAACTCCAGAAAGCTCTGTTCAAAGCAGCATTGGTGAACAAGATAAAAAAATTTGTAAAAACAACTTTCTATCAATATAGTCCAAGAGACTGAGAAAAAGATAAGATATGCTAGACAAAAATATTTTGGACTTGCTAATAAACCAGGAAAATGGCTGGCATACAAGTTGAGAAAAGAAAGAGAAAAGAAGAAATGGATTCTCAAGATGAGAGATGGCAAAAAAAAGACAACAGATGCTAACGGAGTGAAAAAAAAACTTTTTCCAATTTTATTCAATGCTGTAAAGAACAAAAAATTTCAGAAAAAGGACCCAAACTGGAAAAAAGATATTCCTGATTCTGCTAAGAGCAGTATGATTACATACTGAATCCTGCAAACCAACAACTTATCATAGTTTTCACGTAACCACTCAGTGAGAAGTTTTTGCTGTTCTTTTGATGCAGGGCAAGAATTTTATCAGTTCTACAACTGAGGATAAATCTGGAGCAGTAAAAAATGTTAACACCCTTCTCATTCCTTTGCAGGACAAAACAGAGAAACCTCTAATTGAGCCATTATCTCCACATCATATTAAGTTACCACCTGGGAGATTATCATCTGCACATGGAGAAATGGGCACTACCCTGACATATTATGACACACGCATTCTGTAGCATTGCTTGCAGTTCAATTAATTAACCTTTCAAAAATTGTAACTAATTTAGAACCATAATATAAAATAGCCAACCTGACAACAGTCCCATAGGAACTCATGCTAATCTATTAATACTGAGCAGAAATTAGGACAAGCTAAAAATAAAAAGCCATACATACTTCACACATACCTCAGGCCACACATCTGCACGGCTATTCTAAAATTCCCATTTACACAGACACACTCAGGAATAAGCAGGTTGGAGTAAATACTCTTCTCTTTCCTGCTAAGAACATACTGCAGATTTTTTTATAAAGCTGTATTTGCTATTATTTTAAATAGACCTATTCTTCTATTTGGGAGAGTTAAACAGTTTATGCAGGGTGAAAGCAGCCTCATCTGTATTCATTAAATTCACATTCATCCCTTTAAGGCATGGTTCCCCAAGCCCTGACTCTCTAGATGTTTTTGACTACAACTTTGTGGACTACAACACGTTAAAGTTTAATTTATAAGAGAAATAACTATTAAAAATAAATGGTTAACATACAGGGACTTGATGCAGGTAGATAAAGAAAAATTTTGAACGAAAACAAATGAGGAATTGATTCAAGAAGGTTATGATCTTAGATGGTGTGTTTATAGGCAGTTAACTGAATGTTTTAAAATGGATAAAAATTTGTTTGGTTTTGATGTTTCTACATCATGTCTACGTCATGCAGTGGCGGGGCTATGGTGTATGGGGGAGGGCAGGCGAGGAGCAGCCCCCCAAAAACTGCTGCTGGGAGCGCACCATCCTCGTTGCCCCCCCGTCCCTATGCCAGTGAAGTCATGTTTGTACCCCCTTTGTGTTAAGATTGTTTTTAGGTCTGTGGTTTCTCTTTTTCCCGTATGTGTTGCTTTATAGTTTTTAATTTTTTAAAAAAATTTAAAAATATTTTCTAAAAAAAGGTATAGTCTGATAGCAACAGCCACCTTTTCCTCCTAATTTCATGAGACCAGCTGCTGAGAACACAAAGCAAAGACATTGGTGGTTAGGATCAGCGCTCTTTTCAATCTGGGGTTGTCTTCTGTTTGTTGGCTCTATGGAGATGTTTTCTTTCTTCCCGATTTTTTTTTTTTTTGGGTGTGTGTGTGTGCTTTGTTCACCCGTAATTTGGTATAAGGAATATCCTGAAGTTCACAGGGTTCTTCTCTTTTAGCAACCAAGGAAGCTGCATAGATTTTATCTTATTTTTCCCCTAAGTGCTTCTGTGCTATATTCCAAAGCTTTATATTGTGCCTTTCACTGTAACTTACCATCCAGGAACCACTTACGGGGCTAGGGCTTTCTCCTAAAAACTATGACTTTGATCCTCTCATAATTTACCCTAGCAAATTTTGGTTACAATAATCATTCACTTGTTTCAGTAATTTGTCAAATATGATTTCAATATACGAAATCATCTAAATAAAGCAATATTGAAATAACCTTACCACATACCCTTACTAGAAAAAATATGTGGTCCTGATAGAAAATCCACTGTATCGCTTACATATACATTGGAGAACAGAGGAGACAAGCTACAGCCTTGACAAACCCCTATGGAAGTTTTAACAGGGTTGGATAATTAGGGTTTTAACAGGGTTGGATAATTAGGCATGGATACCAAAGTGAATCCTTAAAACATCATTAATGCAAACATGTTTGGTTTACTCCAACAATCTGCTACCTATATTCAAATTAATTCGCCTTCTCCACAATGGATGATTAGTGATGGGAGTCAAATGCAGCACATAAATACAACATACCGATTGCCAAAGGTTCCCTTAGTATGTTTAGCAACAAGCTGTTGTAACAAAACACGCTGATCCTTAGTTGAAAGTCCTGGTCTAAATTCAATTTGTTCAGGATCTAGCAAGCTGTTTCAGTTTCCAGATCTCTAACTTGGAAAGAGATGTCTTGCATAAAGTTTTCCTATGACGTCAAGCGAGCTTGTTCATCTATAATTGGCTGAAATATAATAATCCCCTCTTTTGACAAGGGCTAAAACAACTGAAGAGGTACATTCTCGGAGAAACTTCCCAAGCCTATCTATATACGTAAATAAAGTGGTTAACCCAGGGGCTCACCAACCTTGAAAATCTCTAAGTTCTTTACAGCAACGATTAAAAATTAATAATTTGAATATTCAGATAATTTTTAAAACCAAGTAAGCAACATGAAGTGTCATCTTTGCGGCTGACTATGATAAATTTAAGGACAACTCTTCCTGAATTCCGCTGTCTGTGAAGAATTATTAGTCCCTAGGACCAACCGTTTAAGCACTGTAACAATGTTTCCTCCTGATGTTGAAACAGAAAAGCAGCTTTTATCTCCTTGGCACAACTGAAATAGAGCAACTATGATTTGCTATTATGAGCATTAGGAACAGGCCTGCGTCCTCCCTACTCCTGTTTTAGGAAGTCAAAAAAAATAAAAAATAAGAGAGACAGGAAGCTACCCTCAAGGGTGGTTACAAACACCGCTTGTTGTTACTTCTCAATAAGCAGACAGGATCTGTTAAACCAGTTTGTGCTCAAAGCAAAGTCTGAAAGAACAGGTGCTTACTTGTAACTGTGGTCCTTCAAGTGATTATCTCTACACTCACAATTGGAGTTGTTTTATGTCTGTGCAGAACCACTTTGGAACCTTGCAGAATTAAGCAGAGAGTTTTAGCAAGAGCTCCTTGCACTTTATTGCACATGTTAAGCTGAAGCTCCTGCCTTTTTTTTCCCAACCCCTGTCCAACACAGTGGTACCTGAAAGAAGGAAGGCAAGACACACTTGAGAGAGGGAAGCTGCATTATTCACAGATGATCACTCAAAGAAACACAGTTATTGGTAAGTAACTACAATGCACCCTCTACTGGCATGCCTTCTGTACACATGAATGCAAGGTTGCACATAGTGTCACACCTGTTAATCAATGGATGTGATGGGTATGTGCTCACGCAGGCACATGCACATTGTGTCCGTTGACTACAATAGGATGCAACACTTGTGTTTTTTGCTTAAATGAGGGTTCCCACGATGGAACCCCCACATATACAAAGAGCATACTATACTTCCTCATCATTGTCTTTGTGATTCACACATATGGGAGACTGGCAAGGTACACTCACTGGAGACAGGGAAGGGTATAAGTGCAGAATTGACATCAAAAGTGTTTTGCCAAAACTCACCTTTCTTCCACCCCTCAGCTCCTATGAGGGACAAATGTTTAGTGCTGTGCCCAACTGGATGCCTTACACCTCTGCTAGGAAAGCTGCCAAAGCAGAAACGCATTTAGTGGAGTGGCTACATACGGTTGGTGGAACAGGCTTCTTAGCTATCTTGAAAGGTAATTTTATTGTTGCAGAAGTGCATTTGAGCTTACTGAATAACAATCAATACTGGTTATGATGTTTTGGGGACTAAATACAGTAGGTCCTCTGCATCCATGAAGGATATGTTCCCAGACCCACTGTGGATGGTGAAAAACATGAATAATAGTGAATGCTACTATTTTGTTTGCCTCCATCTTCTTGGTAACTACTCTGATCCCTCCCCTCTGGTCAGGTGAGTGTGCCAAGGGCTTGACCACCAGCTTCTGTGCAGTCACCTCAGCAAGCAATCATGCCAGCAGGCTGCCTAAGCCTGGAAGAGCTGAAGCTAGGGAACAGGAGCAGCTGGCCAAGGCCTTCCGGGCTGAAGCGGAAGGAGCCACGCCATCTAAGAGACCTAGATGGCATCATCGGAGAAATGGTGGTGTGCGGGTGCAGGAGGAAAAAGACACCTCAACAGCCAGCAAGAGCAGAGTTAGTAGTAAGCAGTTTGCCCTCTGCGGCTGGGTAACCTCTGAACAGAATGAGCAAGAGTGAAAGAGGGGCAGAGCTAGTGCACAGGGAGAGTGATGAGCAAGTTGCCTCTGCTCTCTTGTGTGGATGGGGAGAAGTGAGGCTGATGGAGACAGGGAAGAGGGAGGAACAAAGCACATGGGCAGACAGTAGTAAACTGACAGGACAGGGCAGCCGAAGGGAAGCAGAGCCAGCCAGCCTGCCGTACACTGCCAGAAGGCTGGGCCAGAGGAAAAAAGGGAGAGGGAGAGAATTAGTGCAGGATGGAGATGGACAGAAATAGAGGCAAGGGAGACAAGAGAGGAAGGTGACTGGGGACAGAAGGAGGACAGGAAGGGTAAAGAGAGCTGCCAAGGAAAGAGAAGGACGGGAGGACTGTGATGGACATAGAGGAAATGCATCAGGACTGCATCGCACAGCAAGTAACTGAAATTGTGCATACTAGTCAATGGTATGCATATACTGGTTAAACATAGGATAATGAGCACTGCTGATGGTTTCCCCCACCTGTGGAAAATGTTGTTTGCTACAGATGGAGCTGGGCTCTCTCTGTGGCAGATGTAGGAAAACTTGCTGAGGCTGTTCACTAAGACACTGAAAGTACCTGGTGAGTTGTCAGTATCCACAATGTTCCTGTTCATGCACCAATCCCACAACTTTACAGTCAGATCAAGCCATGAAATCAAGGATCACATGGATCTGATGGGCTGTACTCCTTACAAAGTAAAACAGCTGAAGAATCTGGGAAGTGACAGCCTAAGATCTGTCACTTGAAAGAAAAGCTTTAAACCCTGTGGAAAGCAGAAAATGTCTTGTGATGATTGCAGTATGGATTTTTGTGACTTATGACAAAACCTAGATCTGTAAGTAGTGCAAGGGTCAAGTCTTGGAATAGAAGAATATCAACCAGCCATCCAGATATGGGAAGGGAGGGAAAAAGACACTATCCAGAGATTGTGAAGGTAAGTCGAAACAACAGTTGGGCCAGAGACTGGAATATCTGATGATCGAAACTGAATCCAAGGAATTTTCTACATATCAGTCAGATGGACAAATGAACGTAACTATCTTTCAAACCTTCTTTGGCAAGCCCATCTCCAGTGTTGATCTAAGGAAGAATAGTTGAAAATCCCAGAATTTTGGGGGAATAACATAGGTGGTATTCATGTCCATGACATCTAACACAGGGCAGATCACACCACTGTGCTTTGTAAAGAACAATTCTTCCCCAGCCCACAAGTCGGGATGAGGAAGGGATTCTGGAGACAAATGAAAATCTCAGCCTGCAATTCATGAGAAGGGGAAGCTGAGCAATAAGTTCCAGCTGGTGGTACAGTGTAGAATTCCAGTGCACAGCTGAGATGTGTTAACAGTCAGTACACAGGAATCTATGGTCATGTTCTCTTTTTGGTGAGAAAAGGCACAGGTACTTACCAAATGCTAGAACTGAGCCAGCGTGGATCAAACAGTGTAAAAGGTTCTATTATGAGCTACCTGACCTGCATAATCGTCGTAAATTACCTTGACAGATGGAAAGTTCTTTGAATTGGAAGGTCACTGAGAAACTGGACAAGATGGTTTCTGAATAAATGAGATATCTGATTGAAGAACATGACTGATGACTCCAGGACTGCTGACATTTAGAAGAGGGCTTAGAGAAGGTATGCACCTGCCCATCTTTTGTGTTGACATATGCATTTTTTTGTGAGCATGAGGTCCAATTTGTTGCTGGTATCTGAAGTGAACAAAGGCTGCTTACCGAAAGGCAGATCCTCTACCATACAACTGAGATCACAGGGAAGAACTGACGATTGATACCAAAAGCATCAACGAGCTGATATTGTTCTTGCCATAACCTTGGCTTCACAGTCCACTACATGTTTAGAAGCACTAATCGAGAGACTGGCAAGTTTGTGAGCTGAATAGAGTCACACCGTCCTACATGAACAGCTAATACACTGCCATGCATCCTTGATCATTTGCATTCCTGAAGAAGCGAGTGACAGATGAATAAATCTTACGACAACTTCAGCTAACATGCCATTTCTAGATCTCCACAGTGCTGACAGTGGTTTATCGTTATTTTGACAAACATTCACAGCAACAGAATTTGGCATAAGGTGCTTACAAATGAATGGACTCTATAAAGATTTTGTATCCATCTTGAGGTGGATACACTCACGGACTGGGTCTTCCAGGAATCCATAGCAACATAGAACAGGGAAGCAAGTATGGGCAATGCCACAAGTATTGAGGGTTGTTTTTCAACCCATTTAAAAACAAGTCCCAACACAGCAGAGGAGCCAATTTGACTTTAAGTTCCAGAGACTGCCATCTGAATTAATTGTTCTGCATACAAATGAACATCATTTGTTGAAATGTGTCAATTCTGGTTCTCTTTCAGCTCACTTTCCCTACTAAACCTTCATCTGAAACAGTGAAGGAGTAAACTGAAGTAAATTAAGGATATCTGTATGGAATGGATTGTGGAACCACTCACTCTCCAAATATTTTAGGCTTTAACCTCTAGAACCTCCAGCAAGCATAACAATTGGTAAAAGATTACTGGAATTGTAGGCCAAAATTTCCAGAGGACCAAAAGTTTTCTGTCTTTGCTACACAAGACATTAAAAAAATTCAAGAATATTGCACTGTGAAGATAGATTAAAAACAGTCACAGCATATTTCCAGAACTCTAATTGTGAGAGGTTTAACAGCAAGTTATCTGCATCTTTACAAACCTACAATGTTCCAGGGATGTTCTGGGAGAAGACGGATGGCAACAGCTATCACAATATTATATAAGAGACATCGTGCAGCTAGGAATTGTCAGGCCATTTTAGTTCTCTTTCTCATTCCCTTGCTCATGGCAACAGGCTTTTTGTCTGGTTTTGGCCTCTCCCTTTCTTAATTAGTCATGTGAGGTGACATTCCTTTTACCTCCATCAGCATTTCCATTTCACCATTCTATCCAGGGCGCATTACATACACTACAAAACTGCCCTATTATAAAACATACCTTCAGGAGCACGAGTCTCCTTACATAGAATTCTGATGTATTATTAGAATACTATTAATAGGATGCTTATGTAGAACGGATTCCAATCCAAAAATACTTTACTTAATGTAAAATTATGTGCTGCTACTCTTACTAGACCAGCCTTACCATAATTCACTCAGTATTTCAATCAAAACCTTTCTCACATTTTAACAACATCCTTCATGTGACGTTTTTACAACTCAGATACACTGAAGGTCCAGTCTTACAAATGGGAGAACAAACCTCTGAACTAGATTTCAAAACCCAAGCTACATTAGCAATTACCATGGTCTGTCGGGGTGAAGATTTTCCCACATGTGAGTCCAGTGAAGATGCGGGTATACAAATGAAAAATAAATCTGGTAAATAATTTACCTGAACTTCTGTCATGAAAACTTACAGAAATAACTTGTCAGGACAAAAGACTATTTCAAATGAAGCTTACTCAACAAAAAAGTATCATTTTTCTTCATCTGGGGCAGATATGCAAATAAAAGCTTAGATCATCTGAAAACATTTTAGTTGTTCTATTATAATTTTTCTGCCAATGGAAAACTTGCAAAATCATTATTTCACCAAATCTCATTATGAGATGGCGAAGTCCCACTGGACAAACGACTTATATTTTCTAAATTCATGCTAATAATAGTGAAAATGTTCTATCTACATATATATGGGAGGTCATAAACAATATTAATTAATTTTATCTGCTGTTTAACCCACTACCTACCAGAGGGAAGCTATAATGGAAGTTTTGCTATTTCCAATAGCTCCAAACTGTATACAAGAACAGTAAAAATAGTTTAGAATAATTGAAGATATAAAATAGTTGCAGCTTTCGAAGATGTCTGATAATGTCTAAGACCAGGCCACTACCAAGTCTTAACTCACTTGAATATCTATGTGTAGTCACCATCTTAAAGGTACTGGCAACAATCTAAAAACCACTTTAAAAAAAAGACACTTTTTTGAAATTTAAAAACATAAATGTGGTTAATGGCTAGACTACAAACTCTGCAAAAATCATAAACTGATAAAATGACGAATGTCGGACAACCAATATTTAACCAAATTTCTTTGCCATAAAACCTCTGAAAGGGGCAAAGTCCATTATAATTTTTGATACAAAAATTAAAGACTGAATATCCAGTACACATAGAATATTTGCACACTGCACATTGATTGCAATCAGACAGTAACAATCAAAACAGAAAGGAAAAAAAAATCTTGCTGCCAGACCTCCCTACTGAGAAGGTTCCATTTATGTTTTTGTTCCTCACAAGGAAGAATAACAAGCCATCACTTTCTCTTCCTGGGTGTTACAGTAAACACCAAACTGCATCCTGTAATAATGGATACCTTTTAAAACTTAAGATGTCCAGTCAGCTTTTAGGTAGGTGTGGGTTATGTTGCTTCATTTAAAGGGGCATTTAAAACATGTATTTAATATGAAGCAAGGAACCGGAGACAAATTGCACAGTTAAAATTATACATAACACAGCTTCTTTGACTTCATACATTAATGGTATTTTTCCAATGTTTATGCAACAGGTTGTGAAATTCCCACCTCAGCGGTTTACAACCATTCTTAACCTTCATTTAGGCAGATTAAAATACCTTGCATTAAGTTGCTTAATCTGGTGTACTTTCTGACACCAGTGAGAACTCCACTGAATTGTGTGGTGTAAAAATGTCCCATGTCAACAGGAGTGCTTGTGAGCACAGAAGTAAGGATATTCCCCAATATCTGTACACACAGAGGCAGAAAAGACATGCACATACGGTGGAATGTTTGTTCTGCGTAGCTGCCAGACCGCCTTTGCTGCAATAAAATAAAATAAATAAAATAAATCAACCAAATGTCTATGTTTTAAAAATGCTTTTTTTTTTGTCAGAAACAACTGTATATAGCATGTGGCTAAAACTGAGGAATTCTGTTGACAGCTCTTCATTGGACAATAGTGTAAAGTTCCTACTCTGTAAGTCTGTGTTAAATTTTGCAAGCATCCTGCTTGGATGAGATTTAAGCATCATAGTAACCAAAGCACAATTCTTTCAAGATGCTGTCTTTCAATCAATTGCCAGCCAATGATTTCATAACTTCCTTTCACCATAAAAACAGCTACTTCTGATATTTGTAAATGAGGCCATGCTTGTCACATTGCACCACGAAGTGCTGACAGTGACTTGAGCACATAATGTTGGTAAACAAATTATGGGACTTCCTAGATCACTTTACACCCAAAGAGAAAGGGAGCACAGGCAGTCTGGGAGCTGGGAGCATGAGCAGGGAGGAACTTAGCCAGCACAACACCCATGCTGACGCTACAGGTTAGTCTGGCTTGAGTGTCAGAGTCCAAGCACCTTCTTGTTTCTGAGTCATAACACACGCATCATTTTGCCTGCTCATAGTGCAATGTGCTTTTAAGGAGCTCAGAGGATTCAAAGATAATATATTACAAGCTAGGACTGTGATGACAGCATAAAGCTTTTTGTCATCCAACCTTGTGTCTTTGTCTATGGGCCGAACTTTCTGTCTTCTGAAAAAATATCATTTGGGTTTTGAGCCTCGTTTTCATTTTGTACACCCATTGTCTTCAATTTTTTCAACAAATGGGCAGGAAAAGGAAGCCAAGAGGCCAGGGCAGGGTGGGGCAGGGAGAGGAAAAGCGAGGGAGTAGCTAGACTGCTAGCTAAACAACTGGGTTGGCCATAAATGAGAGCATTAATGAAAGCAGAGAATCCAAGATGTGGCTGCTATTAATCATTCTTGTTCTTGTTCTCTTATATTCCCAGTATACCAGGTTGTTGGCTGCACTCAACAATTGCTGGAAATCAACATCTTGAGAGCTGCAGTTTCCTCAGTTTAAACAATGGGCCTCAGACATAGCCTGAATGTACACAGCACAGAAACCCTGAAGCTAAGCAGGCCTGAATCTGGTTACCTCCTAGATGAGAGACTGCGCAGGAAGAACGCAACATAAGCTGCTGTTATATAGTTTCATATTTGAAGGAAAGTGAGAGAATAGTGGTTTACTCTCCCTGTACAACAATTTCCCAGTTTTAAAAAAAGTTAAATCATTAGTTCCTAACTCTAGCACCCCATGAATGGTTTTACATCAGGGCTGAGGCTTTTAAATTGTAATTCCTGGCATTTTGCACCATCTCGGTTAATGAGCGCTGCTTGGACATCAGATCCATAACAGTGGGAGAGCCACACAATCTCCAATCCAATTTATAAACACAACCAATGCCCAATGAATCATAGAATCATAGAGCTGAAGGAGACTACAAGAACCATCTAGTCCAATCGCCTGCCATGCAAGAATATACCATCAAGCAATCCCAATAGATGGCCATCCAAGTTCTGTTTAAAAACCTCCAAAGAAGACTTCACCACACTCCCAGACAGTGTATTCCACTGTTAAATTGCTCCAACCATCAGGAAGCTCTTCCTAATGTTCAGATGGAATCTCTTTACCTGAAGTCTGAAGCCATTGCTCTGCATCCTAGTCTCTGGAGCAGCAGAAAACTGGTTTGTTCCATCTTCCATATGGCATCCCTTCAAGTATTTAAACAGCTATCATGTCACCTTCTCTTCTGCAGACTAAACATACCCAGCTTGCTAAGCTCCTCCTCACACGGCACAGTTTCCAGGACTTTTACCATTTTGGTTGTCCTCCTGTGGACACATTCCACTTTGTCAATATCCTTCTTGAATTGTGGTGCCCAGAACTGGACACACTATTCCAGGTAGGGTCTGACCAAAGCAGAATAGAGTGGTACCATTATTTCCCTTGAACTTGACATTACACTCCTATTGATGCAGAATCATATTGGCTTTTCTAGCTGACACATCACACTACTGACTCACGTTCAGCTTGTGGTCTACTAAGACCTTACACTTCTCCCTGCCGAAATTCATTTTGTTAGTTTTGGCCCAACTCTCTAATCTGTTAAAGTCCATTTGAGTTCTGATCTGTCCTCTGGGATGTTAGCTACCCCATCCTAATTTGGTGTCACCTGAAAATCTGATAAGAATGCCCTCTATTCCATCATCCAAATAATTGATAAAGATGTTGAATAGCACTGGGCCCAAAACAGAACCCTGTGGCACCCCACTAGTCACTTCTCTCCAGGATGAAGAGGAGCCATTGGTGAGCACCCTTTAGGTTCAGTGAGTCAACCAATGACAACTCCATAGAACAGTAGTACTGTTTAGCCCAGATTTTACTAGCTTATTTGCAAGAATATCATGGGAGACCTTGTCAAAGGCCTTACTGAAGTCAAGATATGCTATATCCACAGCATTCTCTTCATCTACCAAGCTCTGTGCTCACCCCCAAAAGAAAAGTCTGGCATGACTTGTTTTTGAGAAACCCACATTGACCATTACTGATCACAGCATTCCTTTCTGAGTGCTTACAGACCGTCTGCGTAACGATCTGCTCTAGAATCTTTCCAAGTATTAATGCCAGGTTTACTGGGCGGTAATCTTTTGAGCCCTCTTTTTTTCCCTTTTTGAAGAGAGGACAGCATTTGCCCTCATCCTGTTCTCCAGGAATTCTCAAAGTTTATTTCCCGTGGTTCTGAGATTACTTCAGCTAGTTCTTTTAATACCATTGAATGTACTTCATCTGGTCCCGGAGACCTGCATTCATTTCAAGTAGCCAGGTATTCCTGTACTACCTCTCAAGTGAGCCTGAGTTTGTTCTGTGCTTTAGCTATTCTGACTTTCTCCCTATACTTGCTGGCTATATGTTTGAATTCCTTTTCAGTGATTTCCCCTTTGTTCCATTTCTTGTACATGAGCATTTTAAAACTTAGCTTCATTGAAAGTTCTTTAGACATCCATCCTGGATTCTTTGGATCTCTCCCATGTTTCCTCCTCATTCAAACTGTTTGAAATTGTGCCTTCAATATCTCACAATATCTCAATAACCCCCATCCATCATGAACTCCCTTCTCATTTAGTATTCCAGACCATGGGATCACTCCCAGTATTTCCCGAGGTTTACTGAAATCTGCTTTATTAAAGTTAGAATGCATGCCTGACTACACTTGGTTTCCCCTTTCTACTGGATAATAAACTTCAAGAGAACATGTTCACTCCCACTTAAGGATCCTGCCAGCTCCACCTCATTAACTCATTATTATGGTTATAGAATCATAGAATCACAGAGTTGGAAGAGACCCCAAAGGCCATCTAGTCCAGCCCCGTTATGCAGAAACACTCATCAAAGCATTCCCACCCAGCCTCTGCTTAAAAACCTCCAAAGAAGGAGACTCCGCCACACTCTGAGGCAGCATATTCCACTGCCGGGCAGCTCTGACCGTCAGGAAGTTCTTCTTGAGGTTCAAGTGGAATCTCCTCTCCTGAAGCTTGAATCCATTGCTCCTTGTCCTAGTCTCTGGGGCAGTGGAAAACAAGCCTGCTCCTTCCTCAACATGACATCCCTTCAAATATTCAAACACGGTTATCATGTCCCCTCTTAACCTTCTCTTCTGCAGACTAAACATACCCAGCTCCCTAAGGCATTCTTCATAGGTCATGGCTTCCAGACCCTTCTGGTTGGTTAAGATCAGATCTAAAACAGCTGTTCATCTAATTCCCTCTTCCACCTTCTGGACTATGAAATTGTCTGTGAAACAAGTGAGAAATCTGTTGAACCTGATACTCTTGGCAGAGTTTGACTTCCAACAAATGCCAGGGTATAAGTGAGGAACTGGTAAAAACCCCATAAGAGCTCAGTGTACTCAAGGATGCTAAATGTGGGCTGATTTAACTAGTAGTATTTTTAACTATCCTATTGCTTTTCTTTAACTGCTACTTTCAGACTCATTCTTGAAGCACTACTTCAAGAAAGTGTGAAAAAAAATGGATTTTCTTCCACTCTCTGAATGCATGTTTGTGGGGAAGAAAGCCAAGAAAAGCAATCTGTCTGCCACACAACTTTGAAAGGTACTGGTACCCTGCCATAAAAACAAGGCAGCAACCCAGCTTTAACAATGAGTCTTGGTAGTGCCAATCTCTCCCTCTCTCCCTCTCTCTCTCCCTCTCTCTCTCTTGGGCTTGAATCCTGACTGTTGCTATGTTGTGCTTTCAAGTCATTTCCAACTTACGGCAAGTATAAGGTAGGCCTATCACAGGGTCTCCTGGAGTTGAGAGTTTACAGTGAGCCCTAGGTCACCCATTGCGTTTCCATGGCTGAGTGGGGAATCATCTTGGTCTCCTGGGTCACAGACCAAGGCTCAAACCACTACAATATGCTGGCTCTCTGAATCCTAGCACACAGTGCTTAATTTGTACAATGAGAGGTGATTAGCCTCAGGCCTATCTGGAAGGCTTAATTCCTTAGTCTTAAAGAGAGCTGGAAAGTGGGGGCATAATTTATCAGTTCTATAAAACAGACGCATACTGTATATGCTCTATAAAACTCTCCTGACTAGTCAGGCAGAATACTTAAGAACTTCCATTTTTACAGAGGTAATGTGTATCCAGAGACTGAAGACAAACTATCAAGGATGGTTGTTTCTATCTCATCTTAGTTGGGACCAAAGAGACAGAAAGCTGTTGTGACTCTAAAGTTCACAAATTACAACCCATTTCAAGAATCCCAGATTTGCCAAGAAGCTCTACTGTGACTGTGTAAATCTCACAAGGGAGAATTTATTTTAAGAATCCCAGGCTTGACCTGTTGGACAGATCAGATTAGGGCTTTGAACTGAAGTCTAAACTAATGTTTACTAAAAGAATATATATTTAAAAATCCCTGCTGGAGGTTCCAAGGGTCCCTCTTGTTTCTAACAGTGGATAAGCCCTGGTTAACCTTTGGATTTAAATAATAGTGATTTACTCTAAAAACAAACATCAAGACTGTTGAGTAAGACTGAATACAATGTAGTTGAATCCAGAAATACTCTTTGTTTACCTGTGTGTGAGAGAGACAGAGAGAGATGAACAGTTTGCAAACCAAACCCTGGCATTACCCATAAGCAATCTTCCCCAACCTGGCACCTTTCTGCAATTTACACGATCCTAAGTTAGCACAGCCACGGTGGCTGGAAATGATGAGAACTAACTGGTGGTCCCTAGCTGGTGAAGGCCACCCTACAGAAACAGTATCTCTGGGAAGTAGATGTCCTCTTGGCTACAGAAGTAGTACCTAGAGGCACCACTAATGAAAAACATCCAAAGATAGATATTAGATGACACAAGATACATACACAGAGCCCAGCATTTCTGGAACTTTACAGAAACACTTGCTTTGGTTTGGCCTGAAACAGAATGCTGGGCAAAGATGAATCACCTTGGTCAGATCTACCCACTGATGTTCTTAGTAACAACCACCTTGCACTCAGTCTTGAAGCCAAACACTGGATTCTTAACACTGAGGCTCCTGTCTGCCAGTCTGCAATATACCCATCACCCTTTACTGCTGGTGAGGGATCTCCACCTTTGTTAGATTCTCCCAACTTATTCTGCACACGCTCAGGATACTTTTGTTCGTTGTTATGGTTGTGTGCCTTTAAGCTGCTTTTGGCTTTTAGCAAGGCTAAGGTGAATCTATCGGAGCCTGAGAGTGTGTGATGCACCCAAGGTCACCCCGTGGTCGAGCGGGGAATCGAATCCTGGTCTCCAAGGTTGTAGCCCGATGCCCAGACCACTACACAATGCTAGCTGTACCTTCCTGCATCTGTACTCCAAATTTCCACCCAGAATAGGCAGCAACCACGTGGTTGCTCCTCGTTCCTGCAAGTCTATAACAGGGTCATTGGGTGAGGGAGGCTTAGAATGGGGGCCCAGATGCAACCACTGCACCTGGTGGCTGAATGGGAACCTGAACTGAGGTCTTCCCAATCCCAGGCTGCCTCTTTAAGTACCACCACACTGCCCCGCGAGTCAAACCAGAGCGACGGAGAGGGTGGCCGTCACGACCGTAGCAGAAACACCATCATCCCTGGGGGCTGCCTTCAGCACAGTCAGACTCAGAGGGCGGAACTCCCTCCACCCCACCCGCAGCCAATGGTGGGAGCGGGGGCGCCACGGAAGGCGCACTCTGCACACGCTCAGGGTACCCACTGCTCAGGAAGAACGAGGAAAAGCAAGCCCCGCGGGGCCGGCCTCCTCCAGCCGGCTCCGAGCCCCCGGGCGCACCTGATGTAGGGGCTGGCGGCGGCCAAGATGTTGGTCTGGACCGGGATCTCCTCCCCGTCGAGGACCAGGTGGGCGTCGCAGAAGCGGCCCTCCTCGCGGAAGGAGCTCAGCGCCCGCAGGAGCCGGGCCGGGTGTTGCGGGTCCGACACGGCGCTGCTCGCAGCCCCCGAAGACATCGCGGCCAGCGCGGCCAGGGCGGCGTCCTTGCTGAGGGGAAAGAAGCCCGGGGTCGGTGGGTCCCCGCCGCCGCCGCCGCCGCCGCCACCGCCTCCCCGCCTCCCTTGCCTCCCCGGGGCCTGCCGCGGCGGTCCTCACGCCCAGCCCCGCTCTCCTTCCACGCCGGGGAGCCCCGCGCGCGCGCCCGCCCGCACTCCGCGATCCTGCCGCCGCCGCCGCCGCCGCCGGCTTGGGGCTTGACGTCATCTCCCCGCGCCGCTCCCTGCTCCTCCAGCTCCGCCCGCCCGGGGGAGGAGTCCGGGGTCATAGGCGAGCCCCACGAGGAGGGCCGGCGGGGGCCTTGGTGGTCTCGCCGGGTAAAGCGAGGAGGTGAGGCTGCGCCTGTTCTTCCGCACTACGCTCTTACAGCGCTGTGATTCCACTTTCAACATCCTATGGAAGCCCTGGGTTTGCAGTCTAGGGAGGGGCCGCCTCGCCCCTCCCTAAACTGCAAACCCAAGGCTTCCATAGGATGTTGAAAGTGGAACAATCGCGCTGTAAGAGCGTAGTGCGGAAACCTCTAAATGACTGGGACTCAGACTTAGGCCATTCCCGCACTACAGTGTTAAAGTGCTGCTATTCCGCTATCAACCTCCTATTGAGTTCTGGGGTTTGTAGTTTAGGGAAGGGCACTTCAGATTCTCAGCCAGAGAGCTCTTTGGTCTCAGTAAACTACAAACCCCAGAATTCCACAGGGCATTGAAAGCGGAATAGCAGCAGTTTAACACTGTAGTGCGGAAATGGCCTTAAATGTCTCCGGAGACTCCGCTCATGCTTGACTTGGCAGTAACTGATGCGCTGGCCGGACTTGACTGGACTCAAGACTTGCCTATTTTTAGTGACTGACTCGCTGCCCTTGGTTCAGTAAGGCGACACATTCATCCAGAAAGCTTACGCTTTGAGCAGCGCCTCCCTCCCTTTTTGCCTGCTGGTGACAGGACAGTCTCTCTCCAGCCCAGAGGGTGGGTGCCTTTCTCAGAGGGGATCAGCAAATGGGTGAGGCCATGGGCCTCAGGTCTGCCCAGCAGCCTGTCCCTGCTGCCTATGGGAGGAGTCTTCCCAAATGTTTCCTAAGAGCAGAGGCCAAGACTCGCCCCCAGAGTGCAGGGTGCCTTTCTCAGAGGCCAACAGCAAATGGCTTAGGCGACGGGCCAGAGGAGGAAGGAGCCTTCCTTCCAAATCTTTTGACTCTTCAGTCATGGGGAGTACGAAGGATCCTATTCCTCGCTTCCGAAAAATCCTCCAGCTTCCACAATAGGAAGGAAGAAGGAGCCTACCCCCTGTTTCCGAAGCTGCGGTTGGCAAAATCGCAGATGGGGAGGGCTGGCTCTGCTTAAATTGGTAAAATACGCTCTGGACGGCCCCTCCCGAAACTGCAAACCCCAGGATTCCAGAGGATGTTGAAAGTGGAATCATCGCGCTATAACAGGCTAGTGCAGAAATTTGGACCTTGGGTGCTTGCTCTTCCCAGCATGCCTAGGCCCCCTTCTACACTCACACACACACACACACAATTTGATATTTGTGATGTTTCCACTTTTCCAGGGGTCCAACTGTAATTACCTCAGTGGAAGATTCCAAGGTTATCTCAGGGCTGCTATTCTGAGGAACAAAATTTATTAGGAGCATCACAATCTAGAATTAGTGGGCAAGCTTTTGAAACCTCCAGATCTCTTGAATGGGGAAAGTGTTACCAAAAACTAGGGCTGGAGGGGAGGGGAAGCAGCAGCTGACCTGACACTGAGGTCACCAAGCCTGCAAGCTGTAAAAACAGAATGTTCACAGCGGCCTGTCTCAATTTTTTTACACTGGAGGAACCCTTGAAATAATTTTCAGATCAGAGAACCCCTACATAAAAATTACTGTATCTACACTTCAAAAAATTATTTTCTCAGTCATAATCTCCCATAGAACCCCTAGTGACTTCCCACAGAACCCAATGGTTCCACAAACCCTGGTTGCAAAACACTGGTTTACAGTCTTTCCTAATGCAACTTGAAACCTGCAGGAGACTAGAGAAAGGTGGATAAGTTCTGGGTATCTGAGAGCTAATTTTCCACCACCAAGACCCACTAATTTTTTTTTTTAAAAAAAGGAGGGGGGAATCAGCACCTGAAGCAAATAAATGTCTGTTTTCCGTTTTGTAAAAACTTGTGATTGTGGGGAACTGAGGAGCTCTTGATGTTCCTAATAGCAAATAACTAGCAGAAAGGGAGGATGTGAAAGGAAATTAAGATTGTATAGTACACTGTGCACCACACACCTAAGGCATGTGAAGTACAGGTTTCATCCACACTAATTAGACCTCAGCTGGGTTTTAAATCTGGATTTGACCTTCTTGTTTTAATGAGGATGTGTGGACAAACTGGCAAAGTTGGCTTTGATGAGGAACTAATTGGCAGGAACTAGACATCTTCAGATTAGACAAGTTAGAGAGGAACCAGTTCTAACTTCCCTTTGTTCTTTCTTCTGGTGCCAACTGTATCACCTGTGCAGAAACAAGAGGAATCAGAAGAACCAGGCTAGCTCCCAAGTTTGCGCACATATTTAAAAAGAATTTTAAGGGAAAAACTCAAAAGGTGTGAATACTCAAACACTCCCCCTCCCCAATACCTCAGCAGCACAGGGTGTTGAGAGAGGGGCTGGGGGAACAGTTAGGGAGAGTAAATAGAATGGAGTGGTTGGATGGAAGCAGAAATAAACTCAAGGGGTTGATCCACACTACACAGTCATGCCACTTTAATACCATTTTACCTTCCATGGCCTCATCCCATGAAATCCTCAGATTTGAATTTTGGTGAAGTACCCAGCATACTCTGCTGGAAAGTTCTAGTTCAGGGGAGAAATTCTAAGTTTGTACAATGCTCAAGATTCCATAGAATGGAACCATGATAGTTTACACAGTATTAAATAGCTGTAACTCTGCAATGTTTATGCAGCCACGGACTTTTGTAGAATCATCTTGTTGTCCTCATAGGCCACTTCCCAATTCACACAATGAAGCAGAATCTTGCCGTTCTGTCAGTGTTGAACTGAAATCAGATTTGCCAGTCTGACAGGGCAGGGGCAATATATTCTCTATTATCTCTGGCAGTGAAATGTCTTTCTCTGATCTGGCGATAACATTAAAGGAACCTGATATATGTGCAGGTCCACACAGAGAATTAAGATGATAAATCCCCCCCCTTTTTTTTGTACACTGTGCTGAATATTGTTTTCAGTCAACAGGAGAGAATGGGAAAAGAAGTAGAACTAAATGCCCAAGGTCCATCTGCCCTTTGTCTGGAACTACAGGACTACTTAGGAGAAAACTTATGTATGTCACCTGTCATTACCTCTGTTGAGGGAATTTCATAACCAAGGGAGTTGTGCTTTTGAATATATATATATATATATATATAGTGAAAGCCTGTAATTGAATGACCTTGTCACAATTATTTTGAGACATGTCTTTTGTTTTCTTCCGACTGTCACCTGTTAGTAATTATGGTGTATAAGATCAGAAAATTGTGCTTCAGGTTTTCTTTTCAGCTTGTAAACAATGACTTGGCTTCCTGAAATAGCCCATCTAGGTCAATAAGGAGAGCAAATGATGCAATGTGTAATGTTCTGTCTCCATCTAACTCAATAACCAGGCTTCATGGAAGAACCCAGAAAGGTTTTATTAAAAATCAGATGCAGCACAGAGACATCGCTTTTGCCAGAACTGAAGACATAGAACAGATTTCAGTTTTAAGAACTCCTGGATGCCCTCATACAGGCTCTCATCATTTCCTGGCACTTCTGTGGCACTCTGGGATTCACCCGATGGTTCATTTCCCCATGAGAGGTCCATCACTGGCTCCATATCTGTGGAAGTGGCACTCCCTTGTGCCAGCATTGGTGGTTTCTTGGCCACCTTCCCCTTTTGATTCTTGCTGCCGGCCAAGCTGCATCTGCTTTACCTTTTCTCCCGCTGCCAGCTTGACAGGGCCCTGACTGGCCTTCTTTGTGCTGCCACTTCCTCCTGCTGGTTTGGTCACCCATGACTGTCTCTGCTTGGTGAACTTCACCCTAGATCACATTGCCTCCACCTCTCTAGCCAGCTACATCCATCCCAGCAGGGTATGGATCCCTGCAGTAGGGATCACTCCAGTGTGTCAGGATTTAGGCCTTTGCAGAAATAATGTACCTTGGTTGTCTCTGACAAGTTGGGGACGCACCCTGCCAGCTGACAAAATTTGACCACGTATGTTGCCACCAACTTGCTGCCCTGCCCCAATTGTTGGATACTGGTACATGCTTTCTCCTGCCAGAACGGGTTTTCTAAGTCGGCACGCTGGCTGCTAATAAAAAGTTTTATTCTGAGGTGAAAACGTCTTTCTTTGCCCAGTCATTCCCTCTTTCACATTCTCCCATTTCACTCTTGCCCTTCTGCTTGTCCTCTTTTTTTTTGAAAGCTTTTTAAAAGCCAAATAAAGTACTGGTGGTTTTATTGATGCAATCTACTTTATACCTGAAGACTAGCTCTAGCTTGCAGAATGTGAGAAAATGCTGGGATAAACACAAAAAGGAAATAATGCCCATATCTCCGTAATATTTGATGTTCTGTTTTGCCCCTGGTATATTTCAAAGAAAAACATACAAAAAGAAGAGAAAGGGAGGGATCCCTCCATCCAATTCAGAAACAGATCGTATTCTCTTTCCACAAATATTTTGGTAAAAAAAAGAAGTATGTTCCCTACACTTACAGTTTGTTAGTCTTCTTGAGCTAATTTCTCTCTTGTACCTAGCATAACATATATTTGCACTGAGTGTATACAGCATCTCTGCCAAAGATCCTAGTTTTTCCAGGCCATCTGAGGACAATTGTATAGATGTGTGTTTATACACATGCCTGTTTGAAGACACAGGTCGCCATTTAGTAACAAAAGCCTGTTTCTCGTTACCTATGATCTTTCCTCAGTTCTAATTTATCTGTAGGGGAAAATGTGTGCTCTCTGACCTGTGGAGTGCCTTGTGAGTCTCCCTTTGCGAGTATGGAGGTAAGGAAGCTACAGTGTCCACAAGAAGCACTTGCATCACGCTCTACAAGCAACCATTAGAAGTAGTTCTTGCTTTTGGCACTGAAATGATCTCTATGCAGGAAAAACATCATGTGGGAAATTACTCACAATTGAGGTCAGGCCAACGTTTGGGCCAGAGGAAGACTCTATCAAATTGCCTTCATTTATTCATGTAATTTAATGGCAGGATCATGCATCCTAGTTTTACCAGCTCATTATATAGGAATAGATTTAGCATTAAGCAGGTCATCCTACCAGGAAAATTACCTAGCTGGTTCCTCTCCACAAAAACATGCATCATCTGTAATATTGTCTGTCCAGAAGTTACAATGTGTTGTGAGCTTTACTTGGATTAAAACACTTTGCATTAGATGTCTTTCAGGATATTGGAGCATGGTGCAACCTCTTAAGTGGTTGTATTGATTTCAACAGTCCTAATTGCATCCGGAGTGAAGGGTTTGATCCAGCATCTCTGAAGTCACCGAACTGGCCTTTTACTTCAGTGATGATGACAGAACAAAGGCTCCAAAATTGATCCAGATCAAATTGGCTAGATAAAAAATTCTGAAAGAAGAGGATGTTACTGGAATCCAACCATTTACCTCACTCAGATGGTTTGTGGATATTCCTTGGGCACAATCAAAATTATTAAGGCAACACCTATCCTAAAATTTGTTTATGTCTATTAGGTTAGCTGGCTTTCGAGTAAAAAAAAGCCAAAAAGGCCTGAAATATCTTTACACATTGAGTTCATGGCCCACTTTAAAAGCAATAGGCAAAGACCTGAAAACCAGAATGGAAAACTTAAAAATACACTTGACGCATAATTAACAATTCTTCACTGGAAGAATCATACTTGATTGCCATCTGTCCAAGTCTCTGTCAATGTCTTATTCTGAAGAGGTAATGAAACAGTAACTTTTTCTGGATAATTGCATTATTTACAAAATGATTAGATCTGCCCAAAGAGGTGGTGGGGCTTCCTTTTCTGAACATTTTTAAAAAGATTTTTAAAAAGATGCTAGAGAGCTAACTGTGGCTGGGGTGCTCTGTCTGGATTTCCTGCACTGAGCGGTGGGTTGGACTCAACAGCCTATGGGACACCTTCCAGTTCAATGATTTGATGGGCCTTTCCGCACTACACTGTTATAGTGCTATTATTCCACTTTCAACATCCTGTGGAATTCTGTGGTTTCTGGTTTCCTGAGGCCAAAAAGCTCCCTGGCTGAGCATTCTAAATGTCCCTCCCTAAACTGCAAACCCCAGGATTCCATAGGATGTTGAAAGTGGAATAATAGCACTATAAAAATTTGCCATTTCCACACTACAGTGTTAAGAGTGCTTTAGTCCACTTTCAACATCCTGTGGAATTCTGGGGTTTGTAGTTTACTGACACCAAAGAACTCTCTGGCTGAGAATTCTACATGTCCCTCGCTAAACTACAAACCCCAGGATTCCATAGGATGCTGGAAGTGGACTAAAGCACTCTTAACATTGTAGTGTGGAAAATATGTAGTGCAGAAAGGCCCAATGATTATTTTTGCTAATTGATATGATATTGATATGATTGATATGATATGATATGATATTAGCTTTTATGGTTTAATTATACTTTTTTAAATCTTATATTTTATTGTTCTTAGCCCCTTGGGGTGTTCTTTGTAGAAGACAAGGGGGGTAGCAATTAAAGAAATAAGCAAACAGTTGTTGCATCAATCTGAAATCTGAAGTTGTTATGAGAAAAAGAGTTAACTGAGCAAACCAAAGGCAAGACGTAGCTCTCAGTCCTGCTGGTTAGTCCCAACAAGAGTATGCCTATTCAATCAATTGTTTACTTGGGCAGTCAACACATACTTAAATCCCATCGATTCAATGGATCTATTCTGGTTGGCACAACAAGATACAGGGCAGTGTGCATTGGTACAAACAGCCTTAAGACTTCTTTCTCTACTTGGCTGCAGAGGCTGGAATACCATTCGCAGAATCCTCCATGAGCAGGAAATGACAATATTGGCTGGGGGCTGCGGGAGGTGTTGTCCTTTAAAAATAACTCTTCCAAGCTCGTTTTTTTTCCATGGGCAAATTTTAAAAAGGCATCTACCCTACTCTGAAGTACAAGGTGAATTGGCTTTTGATTGCTTTCTTAACAAACTAAAAGAAACACAGTTTGTGTTATGCCTAGCTTGGTTTCCACTGGCCTCTCCTGACATGGCATAAGCGTTCCACGCAGTCTGGAGTTAAAACAAACAGAGCAATGCATTCATACGCCTTATGGTGAACTTCATCCCTACCCTGCTTTGAACCATTCTTCAAATCAAAAGACAATTATCAACGTCTAGGTGGAGCTCAAAGCAAAGCCACCATCAGATAGGATATTGCTGTGGCAATTCGATTGCAATCTCCTTGCATTATGCCAAGATCCTTGTCAAGGTACAATTAGATTTGATTTCTCATTGTAAGATGGTCCACCCAGTTTAGAATAAAATATCATCAGAAGCATCCTCATTTCCCAATTGTGGCTCCATTTGTTACTACAGAAGGAATGTATTTTTATGAAGAACTGGGCAGCCCAGCCATACTGGTTGGCTTAAACTGTGGCATGATAAATAAAGAAAATGCTGATGTGAGTTCCTGTGTCTAGAAAGGAAGGTAGATAGGGAAGAAAATGTTACTTCTAAGAAATAAATGGTGCATACTTTCTGTTTCCAGTTGGGTGGTAAACAGGTTTTGCCATAGAGGGATGTGAAGGGGAAAAAATCCTACAATTTTTTTGGGGGTGTGTGAATGAATGTAGGTCCTACTTTCATTACAATGAGCATCAAACTAGACATTAAAGGGAATGTGTATATAGTCAATCAGGTTTTGTTACATGCATGCATTAGTAATCAGACATGCAAATAAAGCCCATGTTTATCTTCCAATGACATAGCAAAATATGATTAATGCAAAATACAGAGGTGGCTTTCATCATACGAATGGCGATCGCTTCTAAAAATGCATTAAATATATTGTCTGATTTGATTCTGAGAATCAGTGTGATGTTAGATCCTGAGACGCACCATTTTGTTCACAGTGGGGAATTGCAGCCCACTACTTTTCCTCAGACTAACTTACTTCAGAAGGTTGCTTTGA
Organism: Iguana delicatissima; assembly: GCA_948472985.1. NCBI lineage: Eukaryota > Metazoa > Chordata > Lepidosauria > Squamata > Iguanidae > Iguana > Iguana delicatissima. The sequence continues at coordinate 986,477 of CAOKZL010000077.1, read as the reverse complement.
GGACAACATTAGAGAGGCCAGAACTCAGAAAGTTGCCCTTTTAAAAAGGAACTGGTTATATAACTTAATACAAAAGTTCCCTCTAAAGTAACTTAACTGTTAATGTAACCAAATTGTGCATGGGCTTGGATGCGGGGGGGGTAACCCTTTGCAATTATCTTGTACTTCTTTGATTCTTTTTAGAAAGATATCTATTTAATTTAAATATTAGGCAGCCGTGTGATAATGACAGACACACTAGAAGAAGTATATTTCATAGATTATCTTAGAACCAAAATCTAGTGAGTTAAAAGTCATTTATATGTATGTTTCGCCCTTTTGTAGTTTAGTTTAATTTAGTATTAGATTAGATAGCAGAGTTTCTTTCTCTGTTTGTTTAGTGTTAGTCTCATTAACCCCCTATTTGTTGTTTTATATATTAAATACATGTTAATAAAAACATTAGAAAAAATCTATTTAAAAATAATCAGACATGTATTTTTGGAAACTGCATTTTTGTATGTGTGCAAAAAACACTGCTCCCAGAAAATATATGTGGTGCAAAAATGGTGGTAGAAAAAGAAATGGATTTCTGGATATGGATTTCTAGAAGTACACATTTTTTTGGTACAAAACCCACATTTTTCTGCCAAAAAGTCCCACAATTTTTGTGCAAAACCCCAGGTGTATTTCTGGAAACCATTACTTTGCGCAGAAAATGTTTTTCTGACATCCCTCCCCCATATTTCTGTGCAGAATTATTTCCAGGAACACTTTTGGACAAGTAAATAGTGGGCAAAAACTGCAGAAATATTAATTTTCTGCAACAGTGCAGAGACAACTATGGGAATTATTCATCCTCCCAAGCAAGAACAAAATAATTGAAGGTTACATTCTTAATGTCAGCTACAAAACCCTGGTTGGCACAGCCCGAGGCCTTTTTAGCAAACTGGCTCGACTAGTCTTCTCAATCCACCATCTGAACCATAGGGCTGATTGTGGCTTTTCGGAGGGCCAGCCCTTGCTATTTAACACAGTGAATATGTATGGGACCTATACAAGAAGATTTCAACCATCATGTGGGAGGATCTGCAGCTTCTTAAAGGAAAATTTTGGTGCATCTTACGTATTTATGATATAACAACATCATTACATTATATGTTTTCACTGCTCAATCAGAAGTTCATTAACTTTTTATCATACATATGCCAGACTAAAACCATATTGTACTCAGCTTTCTCTCACTCCAAGCTTCGGAACAATGTGCTCAGCTAAAGTTATCTTAACGATATGCCTCAGGGAATACAAAGATGATTGCGGTCTTAGTGTCTGCAAAATGCCAAATTACTTTGTCACTGATAATTGCCAGGTTTTCTGGATCTGAAACTAAAGTTAACTTTGTTATTTCCCTTACATAGGCAGCCTATGAAAATAAAAATATACAAAATATACAAGCACAAACGTATAACCAATCTCACTTCTGATGGAATGACAAAGCACTATTTACTTATGAGGCGGTTAAATACATTTAATGTGTATTAGATGTTTTGACAGAAAAAAACCAAGCACAGCTGAATGATTCAAAAGACCAAAAGGCTTGTCTTGAAAATAATCAAAATACAATTTTAAATTATGTAAAACCAAGAGGAATTTGAAATGAAGTGTAATTTCCACGTAGGAAAAAGAACAAACTTTGCTTTCCGTTAAAAGCCCCCAAAGATTCATTTTAGCAGCAGAAGCTACACCTAAACATCTGGTTGCAAAATCTTGTAGCACCTTGATTTGGCATTTCACTTTGGTCACTGAAATGAAGAAATGAAGCACCCAGATCAGCTGACAGTGGTTCCTAAAACAATTACAATTCTGACAAACTCAGATTATAGAGGTTTTTTTTTTCTTTTTTTCCTTCTTCTTTTGGATTATGTGAGGTCAATTACAAAAAAAAGCTGGTAAGTGTGACTCATGTTGGCACATCATGTTGTAAACACACTTGCTCAGGCAGCAAATAGGCGAAAGTTCATTGCAGAGATTGAAATAGCTTGCAAGTCCTACCACAAATATGCTGTAGCTATAGACCTTGGCACCATAAAGAGAAAAAGAATTATATGATGGCCTCAGCTGTAGGCAAACGGGTATTTGTCTCATAGAAGGTGAGGCTTCTAATGTACACTTGCAAAAAGACACACTCTTGAAATTCAAAACCACTGTGAAGCTGTTGTTTTTGGTTAGATAAAGGCTGCTGTGAAATTATCAATGCATAGTTCACGCAAGCCAGCATATGAAGCGATAAAACTGTTTGCAGATTGTGCTGTATTCATTTTCACACAAATTGACGCAGTGCTACACTGTCCCCTTATAAACACAACTCAGGCTTCCCTTGGACAAGGCAAAGCCTGGCTGCAACCCTGTGTCTAGATTCCTACCACAAGGCTGTGTATATCATATATACCCATGTATAAGTCTAGAAATTCTTGTCAAAAAATTGACCCAAAAAACATGGCTTGACTTACCCACGGGTCCATGTATGTACTGTACCTTAACACTTACCAAGAAAGCAACCACCTTCTCTGAGTAGAGTGGTGAAAGGTGAGAGCTGAGTTCGTCATGCAAGAACCTAAAAGAAGCACCAACTTGTTTTACTCTCTCCACTGTGGCACTGCTTCTGGCATTTTTGTATGCCTGGGTGGGGAAAATGGCAGCAACAGCGGCGGCCGGCGGCAACTGGCACTTCTCCATGCAACGACCCTCAGCTTATCCACAGATCCTTTAAAGGTCTGTAATTTTGGTCCCCAAACCTGCCCTTGACTTATATACGAGGTTAATCTATGCGCAAGTATGTACAGTAACTTTAAAAGAAAAGAAAAATAGCAACTTGTTACACATCACTAACTGTGAGGAACCTGAAAGAGTAATTTTGGTTCAGCTGACAATACAGGGTGCCAGAGTGGGATCACTTCCCCATAGATCAATGCAAGATACACAGCTTTTGAACTAGAAATATTCCTCTCTTTAAGATTATTTTACCCTCTTCAGATCACTTCGATCAGAACAATCATTTGGCAGTCCTATTCAGCTCCACGTCATAAATTCTTCACTGCCAATTTCAACACAAGAGCTGGCCATGCTGTGCTTGTGGCCCAGTAATGACAACACTATTTCATATTTTGCCTGAGGAATTGCTTCTCCATGTGGGGAGGAATGCCTAATGAAAACCGCTAGCGTTATCAACGAGATGGCTAGAGCAAAACTGAAGTGCTAGCCTTCTCTTATCAGCAGCAAGTTTTGAATGCAAAAAAGCATTCAGTCACACAATCTCTCATTTGCATTTTGAAATAAATTTCTCTTCCTTCTACTCATTGTTACTGTTTTGAGTGTTATGTTTTAAAAAGTACACTGACAAAACAGATTAAGGGGACAGAAGTGATGATGGCCTACAGAATATCTCAAGGGGTATGGAGATGACAGCCAGCATTGTGTAGTGGTTTGAGCACTGGACTTTGACCCTAGAGACCAGAGTTCGATTCCCCGCTTGGCCATGGAAACTCTCTGGGTGACCTCAGGTGTGTTACACGCTCCCAGCCCCCAGAAAATCCCATGAGAGGTTCACCTTAGCGTCGCCATAAGCTGAATTCTAAAATTGCTTCCCATGGTTCATGGATTTCCCATATGAAATTTAATTTTGATGCTGAACGCACTGACTATCTCTCCATTTGAACCTATGAAAGAAGCATCGTTAAGGTTGATGTCATTTAAAGTGGCGTTCCTATTGGCCGTAACATTAGCTCAGAGAGTATAAATGCTAGCAACCTTATCTTGAAGGCATACAACACCATAAGAGATGGCACAGATTTTCCCTATGTTGCACCTCAGGCCAGACGTAGAGGGAGTGGGTTAACATTACAGCTGCACTTACAAAGTTATCTGGCATTGAAGCCTTTGTACTCCAGATACAGCTCAGATTTCCACAGGTTCCAGGAGCAAAGGGCATCTCTGCAGCATTCTCTGTGCTCTAACAGTGCTGGTTGGCCAGGGACTGGATTGGCTCTACATTTCACAGGATGAAACAGTAAGTGCTAAGATGTCACATATACAAACCACTGTGCCAGCACAGTGCCAAGAACTGGCCCAGCATAGGTCACATCCATGGAAGACTGGAGTATAAACATATTTTTCAACAGTTTACAGCAGGCCGTATACATGTTTGTTGTATGAGACAGAACAGTGTTTTACTCTTGTTCTTTGTCCAAATCTCCCTCGTGCTCTGTTTTCAAATCCTTCTGAGGTATGAAGCAACCATGCAAGTCGAGATGGAGTTCCACATTGACAGTGGCCCGGGCTATTTCTTGGAATGTTTTGGCATCCAGTATTAGTAGGAAGGGTAGCTTTTGTGGCTCCGATGTCACAATGGGTGAGAGGATGATACCTAAAGGTACAACAGAAGAGACATTAAAATAGATTTTTCTCAAGTAAAGTTCCTTGCAAATGATGATGGGGTGCATTATTTTATGCTAAGTTCTTGGTGCTATCTTCTGCCCATTGCATTGACCTCATTTCCCTCATAGTGTTATGAAGACGCAAGCCAAGATCCTCAAGTGTAAAAATATATTGTTGAATACCAAAGTCAGGATTGTCCATGCCATTGCATATCCAGTTTCTATGTATGATTGTGAAAGCCGAACAATGAAAAAGGCTGATAGGAAGAGAATCAACTCACTCGAAATGTGCTGCTGGAGGAGAGTTCTGCAGATACTCTGGACTGCCAAAAAAGATACGTAAATGGGTCCAAGAGCAAATCAAGCCTGAATTCTCCCCCAAAGCCAAGATGACTAAACTGAGACTATCATATTTCATACATATTACGAGAAGGCATGACTCACTAGACAAATCAATAATGCTTGGTAAAGTAGAAGGCAGTAGGGAAAAGAAGAAGAGAGCATTGCAGGGGGATTGATTGAATCAAGGACCCCCCCTCCTGAGTTTGAGCTGTTGTTCACAGGTTGACATGGAGATCTCTCAGTCATAAGAGAGAAGGTTAAGAGGGGACATGATAACCATGTTTAAATATTTGAAGGGATGTCATGTTGAGGAGGGAGCGGGCTTGTTCTCTACTGCTCCAGAGACTAGGACAAGGAGCAATGGATTCAAGCTGCAGGAAAGGAGATTCCACTTGAACCTCAGGAAGAACTTCCTGACGGTCAGAGCTGTCCGGCAGTGGAACATGCTGCCTCAGAGTGTGATGGAGTCTCCTTCTTTGGAGGTTTTTAAGCAGAGGCTGGATGGCCATCTGTCGGGAATGCTTTGATGGGTGTTCCTGCATAGCAGGGGGTTGGACTCAATGGCCCCTGGGGTCTCTTCCAACTCTATGATTCTATGATAAGGTCATAATAGTGGATTTAATAGGAACTAACAACAAAAACCATATGGGAGATAGCATTACTAAAGAACAGGGGGAGACCATTGAATATCCTCAGGCTCAGCCACTATAGCTAAAAGTGGTGGAAACTGCAACCCAACCACAGCTGGAAGACTATGAGGAGACCACCCTCCTGCTTAAAGATACAAGAAAAGATGTGTTAGATGAGATCAAAGGTCTATTTCACCCATCATTCTGTCTCCACTGTGGCCAGACATAGACAGACATTCAATAATTGATTGTATAAGGTTGGTCTCTTGTAAATAGTGTGCCAGCTCATGTTAATTGTTGCACTGGTGTATGTGTGTGTACACATGCTCATTTAATAGTATATTAATCATGTGGGGTTTTGTTGTAAGCTGCTTTGAATCTTGAATGGGAAAAAGGCAGGAAAATAACAACAACAACAACAACAACAACGATGATGATGCCTGGAAACATCACAGCTCACCAAATCCTCAGTCTATATTACATCCAAGCTCCTTTTAAGTCCCTTGAACAAAATGGATTTTTCTTCTGAATAAACAGGCAAAATCTTGTACCATAAAGCATTTGTAGATAAATCAGTGAATCCAGAGTCTTACAATTTACCAGTAAAAACGTGTTTTTGATTTCAGGCATATTACTGGAATCAGATCTGAGCTGAAATGTGAAGGGCATGACTCTTTGTTTCATTGACGTTATTTTGCTTCTGATGTGTCACTGCAGTGGCATTCAGACTCGCTATTCATCAGGACTAACCCAAGGCCTGAGGTGGACCAAGAAAAAGTGCTCATCCATCCCCACAGAAGTCACAGTATAGAATACCCAAGGTAGCCCAAATTATTTTTGCACCCGAGGCAGAAACAAAAAATCTCACAAGTGGCTGTTACAGGTAATAATAGCAGCAGTGGAAATAACAAATAAATGAATGCCTGAAAAAGAAATAGCAGTTTTTTGTCCTTTCATGATGCTTGAAATCAGCTGCCTAAGTAAGCTGGATCACTCTGCCCAAAATCAGAGCTGGCCCTGATCTTGAGAATATCTGCGTTGTCTTCTTTGTCAAGCAATCCCTTGTAGTGCATTTTAGTACATTTCAGGATGGCTTCTCTTTGATCAGCTCCCAAGGAACCCCAAGGCTCTATACTACATGGTTTGAAGATATCTTCCCACCCATCCCCTCTAATCTTCCATCAAGGCATTAAAGAACATCTACGCTGAGGATTTTGTTAATTCAATAGCAGTAACATTTAAAGCACTTAATTCCTGATTCACTTTGAAAGGCAGATCTTCAATTAACCAATCAATCTGTTTATGAGTTTACAAGCATTAAGCATTTGTATTTATGTCCTCCTCCTCCTCCTATCCATAATTCTTCCCAAACAGGAGTGACAACAGAAGGTGATGAAAACCATGATGCCGTTGAGTTTGCTGACTCTATGCTTCTGCTTAGATAAAAGTGCCTTGATATTCAGGAGCTGGTTAAGCATTTTAAGATGAGTTGTTTAATATGCTTAATCTGTTACATCTGTCACAAAAACCTGTGTGTGAAGGCTAAAGGCTGCTTTGCTTTCTTCATCTTCTCAGTTGTCATTGCAGGTTCTTTTCCTAACTATACAATCCAGGCCATGGCCTGGTGGCTGCTGGTGTGATCACTTTAAAAATCTAGCTTATCATTTGGAATGGACATGATCCAAAAACTCTGCAGGAAACTGTTGGGTTTTACACATCACTGGCCATAGTTTGAGCCAATCGGGTGTTGCTGGAGAAAGTGGAGGCCTGAGGGCAAACTCCACCTCAGCTCCAAACCCAACTGGACTAGAACCTTTAGAAACTTGTCTGAAAGCACAGAGGGCAAGAGTAGGACAGGGCCACCTCAATCCTTTTTTGTTGCCTAAAGCAAAGGACAAGATGTAAGTACGTAAACTGTAAGCAAGTAAACAGGCAGTCGAATCTTACTTCAGTGTTAGTGACAGACAGACAATGTGCTCTGCCGTTTTAACTAGTAAAATTAACAGGTTGTTCCCAAGCTCTTGATACTGTTGTTCAAATTATAGTAACTTGATAAGCCTCACTTGGGAAAGGGACAATGAATTACTACACGATTACCATATATACTTGTGTATAAGTCAATCTCATGTATAAGTTAAGGGCAGGTTTGGGGACCAAAATTGTGGGGTCTGATATGACCTGTGGATAAGTTGAAGGTCATTTGGCAGACATAGGCAAGCACCAGCATCACTTCAGGTGGCTATCTCCCCCTGGCTGCCACCACCACCACCATTTTCCCTCCCATGCACTCAAAAAGGCCTTTCACCATCCTACTCTGAGAAGGAGAATTTTTTGGAAGGGGAGGGATAAAAGTTAAGGTACAATATTAGTTCTTCCATCCTGGAAGAACAGAAAAGAAGCACCAATGCCCATTACTCTCTTGGCATTCCTTTGAGGGAAAGCACCAAAGAGCCACCATTTTCCCATCTAGGCATTAAAAAAGGCCAGAAGCAGCACTGTGGTCAGTGCTTCTTTTAAGTTTTCCCAGTACAAACTAAGCTCTTGCCTTTTCCCATCCTGCTCAGAAAAGGGGACTTTTTTGGATAAGGGATAAGGTAAAGCACTTACACTGAACCATGGAGAAGTCGACCCAGGTTTTTGGGGTTGACTTTTGGCTTAAATTTCCAGACTTATACATGAGTATACACAGTTACATTTAATCTATTATTTTCCTACTGGGAATATTGTTAACATGGAGTAGCTGCAGTTCTTCAGGGTTGCAGGCTGCCATTTGGCCAGCCCCACCTGCCCGTGCCATGTCCAGGGATCTCTTCTGTTCAAAATATGTATTCTATAACACACACACACACACACACACACACACACATATATATTAGGACCGTTTGGAAACTACAGCCCCTTCAGCAGAAAAGAATGGAATACAACTGAATGAGTGATATGCTTTGGGTTCAGTTCTAAAAGCTTCCTTTCTGAAATCATGTCAAGTAAAAGTCGTCTGTCTGAGATCTCAGATAGTCATTGACTTTCAAAGTTGGATACAGACAGGATTTTATTTTCTATAGAAATTTGAAGACAGTATGAGAGAAATATCTTTGCTCGGGTAGTACAGAATACGGCACATTCCTCCACTGATCATGTGAATGAGATCTGAGGATATTTGTGGAAGTAAGAGATCCAAAAGGACGAGAAATGTAAAGTTGAAACAATAAAGCTGCACGAGAGTCACTAATCCTCAACAGGAAACATGCATGCTTCAAGGAGTCAACATTTCATTTGTGGTTCAAACATGATGTGAGTAGATTACTCACATGAGCATTCCATCCACTCACATAAAAGGAAATTCACAAATGACTTGTCCATTTCATATTAGTTGGAACTTTAAAGTGGCAATCTGAAAGCCTGAACTCATTTGGGGGATACGTTTCAGCACCATGGATAGCGCCATTAAAGTTTACACTTAGGCTATTTCCGCACTACGCTGTTATAGTGCTATTATTCCACTTTCAACATCCTACGGAACCCTGGGGTTTGCAGTTTTGGGAGAGGCATTTAGAATTCTTAGCAGAGAACTCTTTGACCTCAGTAAACTACAAACCCCAGAATTCCACAGGCTGTTGAAAGTGGAATAGCAGCTCTATTACAGTGTAGAGCAGAAATGGCCTTAAAATCCACAGCAGATTCACCATCCCATTTACACTGCGGCCATCAGTAGTGACTGCAACCAACCAAAAGACACAGCTTATTAGAATATTTCTAGCAACAAAAAGGGTAATGCTGAGACAGTACAAGTCCAAATTCCTACTATACCAGAAGAGATGGTAGGAATGAGGAACCTGTGACCCTCCAGATGTTTTTGAATGGCAATTCCCATCAATCATGCCATAGCCAATGGTGAGGGATTATGGGCTTTACCATGCAAAAGCATCTTGAAGGCCAAGTTTTCTACCCCTCATGTGAAGTTTAGATGTCACTGGACTATATTAGGTGGGAAAACCATTTCAGTGGTTTTTCAGATTTAATCCAGAAGAAAAAGATATAAGATACATTCAAAATTGATAATGCATGGACTCCCTCTTTTCTCCCACTTCTTTTCCTCCATCTTTCCTCATTGTGGAAAGGATGAGTGGTGGAAAAAAAAAAAAAACTTATGTGGAAGAGGGAGGGAGGGAGGAAAAGGCAGACAGAGACTGATATATTGACCAAATTTTAGTAACGCCTGTCCTCCAACCCCCAAAACCCTCTGATTTTCCATTCACAGTTTTTTCAGGATCCCATAACACTTCAGAAGCCTTCCAGACCTGTTGACCAGAGTTAGCAGTAAGAGAATAAATTAAATTGCACATCATCACCCAAAACGCTTCTACTATTCTCCCTCCTACTTTCTTAAAAACTGCTGCCTGTCTCCATCCCACGTAGAAACAGGCTTCTGGTAACACTACCTAGTTCTCCATTTGAGATTTTTTTCTTTTTTACTTGCAGCTAATGGAACCACACTCATTTTAATGGGATTTAAATGGAATTTAACTTTCTCTGAATTTGGGCCAAAATCTCTACTCCGCTCTCCAATTACAGGGCTGTCCTATCTCTTACCATCATCTTCCTCTTTGGCATCAGGGCTAGGAACAAAGACTGGTTCAGCCGGCCAACAGTGTTCTTCCTCCCAGTGAAGTCTTGTTTTCTTCAGAATGTCAAATTTAACTATCTAGATAAACAAAAAAGGAGAAGGAAGAGACACATTCCATTAGATTTTCATGCTAGAATTCTTTTTCTTTAACCTCCTGAATCGAAACTGCATACAAAACCCCTCTATTCTAACTGACTGCAACAGAGACAGAGGTGAAACAATGATATCCACAGTACTGCCAGGGTAGGACCACCCCCAAATTGCCTCCTCCCTTCCTAGAACGGTTCACGGCAGCAGCCATTTCCACAAAGGCCCCTCCCTAAACTGCAAACCCCAGGATTCCACAGGATGTTGAAAGTGCAATAATAGCACTATAACAGTCTCATGTGGAAATGGCGGTAGACTCAAGTCAATTGACTCAGACTCAAGTCAGACTTAAGTCACTTTGATGACTCGACTTGGACTTGACAATAAATGACATACGAGCTCTCCTCGCCTCGTGACTTGCATATTTTTACTGACTGACTTGCTGTCCTTGGTTCAGTAACATAACACATTCATCCAGAAACCTTACAGCTTTGAACAGTGCTTCCATCTCTTTTTGCCTACAGATCACATGACGATGATGTCTCAAGCCCAAAGTGTGGGCACGTTTTTTAGAGAGGAACAGCAAATGGGCTAGGCAATGGGCTTCAGGCAGGATTGAGGTTTGCTCAGCAGCCTGTCCCCGCTGCATATCAGAGGAGCATTCTAAATTTTTTTCCTAAGTGCAGAAGGTGAGATGTATCTCCAGAGCACAGGCTGTGTTTATCAGAAGGGGAACAGCAAATGTGTTAGGCAATGGGCTTGAAGAGAAAGGATCTTTCTTTCTAAAGCGTTTGAAACGTCAGTGATCGGGAGCAAGACCAATCTTATTCCTCCCTCCTGAAAAAGCCTCCAGCTTCAGAAATGGGAAGTAAGAAGGCTCCTATTTCCCACTTCTGAAGCTGCAGAACCTTGCGCGCCCACTGGCACAAAAGCCTCCAGCTTGGGGCAGGGGGAGTAAAAAAGGATCCTATTTCTCACTTCCAAAGTTGCAGGTGGCAAAATCACAGATTTGGAAGGCTGACTCTGCTTAAATTGTTAAAACTGACTTTATTCAACTCTGTCCAGAAATTCTGGTGCATCGGTTGGAATATAAAGTTGTCTCTCTGACCTAAGACTTGACTTGAAAGTATCTCGCAAGGACTTGAGATTCAACTTGAGACTTGGGGTAAAAGACTTAAATACATCGCTGCAATGAAGCCCCCTCCATTGACCCAGGTGGGACATACCTCTATTTGCACTGTCATAGCACTGTCTCCGTAATACCCCAAGTACACTGTCATGTTAGAACAGGAAGTAAGCTTAGGAAGTGGTTACCTGTGTGGGAACTGGGCTCCATTTAACCTCTGCAGCAAAGATGTATCTGTACTTTTTGCCATTGTAATCATAGTTGATACGAGGCAGTTCTATTCCTGGAGATCAAATAAAACAATTCATGTTCATAAATAACAAGGGGAAAATAGGTTCATCACTGATACAGAGCTGTTTAAAGTGACTGACAGTGAATATTAGTACAAACAGGAGTGCTTTTCCCCTTTTCCAATTACAAATTAATTTATCAAAAGGGAAAACTCAGTTTTATAAACTTACAAATAACATTTATAAATGCATAAAATTTCAAATAAAATGTATCACATCCAGCCACCACAGAGGTATTTTATAGACAGCATTCCAACTTTCCTTTTCGTTTTCACTGACAGATTTTTGACACCATCAATAATGTATTCCCACACCTCCTATAATAGCCTCTTACCTTCACATAATATCTCAGGCTGGCAATAGATGCTTCCATCTTTTTCCTTCACAGCCGTTGCAGCGGTTGATGGGAGTTGGACCAAATTTGAGCCTACTTCTGTGTCCTGAAACACAGATACACTGAAGAAATGAGTAGTGTTGCAAAGATGATATTTTCAGTGCCAAATGAACATTTAAGATTATTTGTTTTACAGCATGAGATGGTTAATGATGTCCTGAATTAAACTGGTATGTGAAGTGACCTAGCATGATGATGGCAAATTTCTACGAAGATAGAGGTATCTGATGGCTGCGTTTTTAGCAGAGAAAAGATTATTAGTCCTGCACAAAGCATAAAATTTAACCTGAATGTGGAATAATATGCTTATTTTTGTCCATCCATTTTCAAAGGGGGAGGAACAGGAAATGCAAAAGGCATCACAGAAGAATAATTCAAAATGCTCACAGAGGAAACGCCAAAATTAATCACTTTTAAGTTCTGTTTGTTCCAGCTGGTTCTGCGGGTACTGTTGTTGTGTCAAGTCATTTCCAACTTATGCAACCCTAAGGCAAACCTATCACGGGGTTTTCTGGGGCTGAGAGTATGTGACATGCCTGAAGTCACCCAGTGGGTTTCCATGGCCAAGCAGGGAATCGAACTCTGGTCTCCAGGGTTGTAGTCTATCTTCAGGTATGGAGGTCTTTAATTAGTTCCCAAGCATCCAGGTGGTTTGTCTGGACCTTACTGGACTTAAAAGTGATATCCTAGACGTTTACACTTAACATTATTACACCAATTATCCAGGTTTCCTGCACGTTGATGTGGATGCTCACGTTGTCCACAGAACTCCCAAGACCTTTCATTGCCCAAAGCTGTTTAAGTCACAGCCCTTCCCCATTCCACCTGCAGAAGTTGCCTGAACTGAGGGCTCATTCACACTACAGATTGATAGTGGTGTGATTCCGGTTTAAATGCCACGGTTCCATCCTACGGAATCCTGGAACTGGCAGGTTAGAGGGGGGCATTTAGTATTCTCAGCCAGATCGCTCCAGTGCCCCAGCAATCCCACAATACGATAGGATGGAACTATAATTGTGTAGTGTGAAAAGGCCTATTAAACACTGGTTGGGAAAAATCTCGGAAAATGGGAGACAACACGGCTGATTGGCTGGCAGAAGGTGAGAAATGGGCACAATGGGCAGAAATATGGCACTATTTCCTTGCACATGTTGGCGGGGGGGAATTTATCCAGTTTTATCCAATTGCTACACATACATAGCTTCAAGTTGTCCTTAACTGTTTTAACTGATTTCAAACTGTTTTGCTTTAACATGGCACCTTAATATTTTAGTCTCTTAATTATTGCTACTGCTTTAAATTGTTTTAAATTGGTTAAATTGCTTTCTCTGTATGCTGCTCTGAGCTCTCATGATCTAAGCCAGGACATAAATATTTTAATAAAATGATAAATATTTCAATTAACTGTGCCACCCTCTATCCATTCATATCTTCTGATGTTATGCCCCAGAATTCATAGACTGTAGGACTGGAAGGATGAAAATGGGAGAAACGAAAGAAGTGAGCCAATTGGTCTTTGTTTTCATAGCGTCAGTGAGACCTTGTTTCAAAGGAACAGCAAGAAAAATGTCTCGGCCATGTGGCAGGCTGAAACTTGTCAGATGTGTTGATGGGCAAAATGAGTTCTTCCTTTTAAAAAAAACAACAGTGATGTAAAACATGTCCTTTCAGAGCTGCTTCCAAGGCAATAAATTTCAGATAGCACTTCCTTGTTGGGAAAAAAAGGTAACCATGTGCACACAGGAGTTGTGGTAAAGTCTGCAAACCCCTGGTTCAAATCCTACCTCACCAAGAAGCTTAAAAGATGGCCTTAGGCAAACTACCAGCTCCCAGGTCCAGCTTTAGCTGAAGTCTGAAACCCAAGGATAACATGCTGGTCTTTCTTCTTGTTCTTGTTATTTTCATCAAGTCGGCTTTGGCTTATGGAGACCCCATGAATGAGAGACTTCCAAGAGCCCTGGTCATCAACTGACCTGCTCACATCTTGCAAACTCAGGGTCACGACTTCCTTGTTTGAATCAATCCACCTTTAATGTGGTCTTCCTCTTTCTCTACTGCCTTCACTTAACTGAGCGTTACCATCTTTTTGAGTGAATCATGTCATCTCCAAATGTCCAAAGTATGACGGCCTCAGTTTAAGTCGTTCCCAACTAGTTTAGACAGGTTCAGTTGAGTCATCTCGACTATTTTAGACAGGCTTAGTTAAGTCATCAGCCTCACTTTAGTCAATGCCAATTTACTTTATAATTGTGAGAATTTCTGAAGGCCAGACTTGACGTTGCATGGGAATTTTATGATTCAGAGTTCTCATGTTTTATTCCCTTTCTTTAAAAGTAATTGAGGCAAAGTGTTTTGAACTGAAACCCCAGCGTGGGGGAGGGAGAGTCCAAATCTTCACTCACATTCTGAGGCCCTGGTCTGATCCTGCCCCCCTATACTCCAAAAAGAGGACAATCTACTGACACAATTTCCCTCTCCAGCTAATAATAAACACAATGAGATGGGGTTAAGTCAATAAATCAGAGGTCATTTAGCTTCAATGCAAAATTAAATCATTCCAATACAGTAGGCTCACATATAATGCGAGGGATTCATTCTGGAACCCTTTGCATGATATGATTTTTTTGTGTATAATGTGGAACCTTTTTCTTCTTACCCAAAGTGAATGAGGAAGGCACCGCGGCTGCTGAAAACTGTCAGTATTGACCTTCTGACATAAAGGATCATCAGAAGAGGCCAAGCAGCTGAATGCATGGTGGCACCAGCAGCACGAGATGGCATCAGCCAGCAGCACCAGATACCATAAGCAGCATCAACAATGCAAGCAGGGAAGCCAGTAGCACCAGAGTGAGCAGCCCTGGGAGCCAACAGCAGATACTGCAAGCAGCAGGAGGTACCGTGAGCGGCACTGAGTATCGTGAGGGACAGCTTTGCGTGTAATAGATACAGTGTAAAACAAATGCACATTAAATGCAGACTGACTGTAATTGCTTTGTACCTGTAGTCTCATCTACATGTACTAAGACTCTGCTTTACTGCTAAAGCTCTCTGCTCTGAGGCCCTCCAAATACATATACACACAGATAAACAGGCACATGTGCAAACCTAGTGTGTGTAGCCCGCATGTACAATAGAGGCACGATGCCAGGCAAGCTATACCTTACTATACCTTACACTGGATGCAGTTTTAAAACCAAAGATGCTCTCTCTTCCTCTCTTTTTGGGGCATTTAGTTCCATGGGGAAACCGTATTGGACACACTCTAGGAAACTGAAATGTTTTCCAAGTCCCCAACCACTATGAATGCAGTAAGTACCTTCTGAGATGCAGGAACTCATTATGGCAATCTCCGTAAAGTGAGTCCCAAGAAAGCTTTGATCACCATTAAAAAAAGATCTTTGGTAAGGGTAATGGATCTTAATTGGCTTTTTGAGATCAAGCCACCCAAAATATGCCTGTGTTACAACAGGGACTGCTGAATGATGTCTTTTTTCCCTTGGGAAATAGCTGCCTCCCAGCTGTTTTGAGACTGCAGTTAAGCTCAGAAGAAAGAGGGGAGCCTCATGGTGGTGGAAAATGCCACCATTATCATTGCTAACTCCAAAGTCTCAGCATTTCCATCCTTCGAGTCCTGGCTCCACTACAACCCTACATTTTTAAGGAAGGCTGAGTAGGGTAACAACAGGGCTTTCTTTTTATCCAGTTTGTATGTGGAAAATTGAATGAGGAGGGAAGTATAAGGCTTACAAGACAGAAGGCTGGACAAGGTCTTTGCCAACTATAAATGATCTCGCCATTTTCAATTACAAAAATACCTAAACAAAACAGAGATTGGATCAAAATTTGCTCCTTAGGTTATGGCCTAAGATTTTAAACTGGTTCAGTCCCATGGGCTTACAAAAGGGTGGGCAAAGTATAGCCCTCAAGCATACGTTTTAACTTCAACAAAATGTATCCCTTATTTTATTTTTTTAGCATTTCTGGATTTGGTGCTTTCCCATGGAAAGCTTACTATAGGAGTGTTTTTCAGTGAAGATACTTTTCCAGAAGGGCCTTGAAATCCAACTGCAATAACTTCATATGTAACTTCTCAAGAAAACATGAAGAAGTTATTTTTGGACTACAGGTACAACTTCCAGAGTACCCTCACCATTGTGGCCATTCTGGGATTTGTAGTCCCCCAAACCTGAAATTGTAGCCAGATGGCCATGCTGGTTATAGTCTTTTAAGAATGTACTTTTCTGACCTCTGCTTCTGCGTTGTTGCTGTGTTTATAGATGCTGTAATTACAGTAAGGTATAGTGGTCTGAGTGTTGGACTCTAGCAAACCAGGGTTCAAATCCCTACTCAGCCACTGGTTGACCTTGGGCAAGTCACATTCTCTCAGCCTCAGAGGAAGGCAACAGCAACACTCACCCCTGAACACGTATTGTCAAGAAAACCTAACGAGAGGCAGTGTTGTATAGTGGTTTGAGTGCTAGACTAGAACTCCAGGAGACCAAGGATTGAATCTTCATTCAGCCATGGAGGCCCACTGGGAGACCTTGAGCAACACGCTTTCTCTCAGGTAATGCCGAACCTTCTCTGAGCAAATCTTACCAAGAAAACTCTATGATAGGGTCACCCTAAATTAAGGCCATTTCCACACTACACTGTTGTAGTGCTATTATTCCACTTTCAGCCTCCTGTGGAATTCTGGGGTTTGTAGTTTACTGAGGCCAAAGAGCTCTCTGGCTGAGAAGTCTAAATGCCCCTCCCTAAAATGCAAACCCCAGGATTCCATAGGAGGTTGAAAGTGGAATAATAACACTATAATAGTGTAGGGAGGAAAGGCCCTACGTCAACTTGAAGGCACATAACAACTATATAACTAACCCCTGTTGGTCACGACCACACGGGTGGACCCAGGTTAGAGTTACCTTGTCACACTGCAGAGGAAGCACAAACCTCTTGCAGGTCGGGATGGCGGTGAGTTTCACATTGCTCTCAAAGTTATTGTTCAAGTTCTTCAAGTAGAACATTTCGTACAGGCTATTGTCCGTATAAGAGATGATGTCAAAAACCACATGGTCTTCTTCCTCGTAGGCATTCACGTGGTGAAAGAGGACCAGGGCATCTGTGTAAAACTTGGTGGACGTGACTTTTTTGGTCCTCTTGTCGATGAGGTGGATCCAGGTCTATAAATGGCAAAACAACTCTTAGTTAAGACTGTTGTCGTCATCAAACTGGTGGTTATATATATAGTTATATGCTCGTTATATATATAAGGTTGGTTATGTACATAACCAACTTTACCGGAAATACCCCCTTTGCCTCTTCTCTCCCGTGCTCTCTCCTCTTCCCTCTGCTTTATATTTATATTGTAAATACTGTTCACTTTTATGGAAGCCACCATGGGTCCACTCTGGGAGAAAGGCAGCATACAAATACAATACAATAAAATAAATCCATTGTTTTCTTTCTCACAATTTTTCTTTTCTTCTCCCACCCAACCACAGTGCTCATTCAACCTTTCCTTCTTGTCTCCTCCAGATATCAGGAAGCAGATTTTTTTTTTAAAAAAAAAATCCATTAATTATTTTAAAAACAAAATAACTATAAGCACAGTTTCAGGTGTGCTTAGTATACATGCCAAGTTTTAGGTTTCTAGTTTTTGGTGCTGAAGACAGACAGACAGACAGACAGACAGACAGACAGACAGACAGACAGACAGACAGGCATTTTTATTACTATAATTATGCTCTGTTTCCATACTCCAGAATCCCATAACATACAGACACATTACTGTGGCTGATGGTTTTCCTTAAATTCTGTTACAAATTAGCACTCTCAAACAGGTTTTTTTATTGGCTCCCACTTATACCAAGATATAGATCTCAGTTTTCATAACATTCTTTCCTCTGTCCAACAGGCGTGGAAAACTAAAGACTCTGTCCAAACTGATGGTCTCCAGCTCCCACCATCTCCTATCATCACGGTTAGTCATGCATGATGATGAAACTTGTAGCACCATCTATCTGCAAAATAATGCATTGTTTCAACTGCTAGGCACGAATGTTTATGGAAACGGTATATTTGCTTGTTTGTTTGTTTAATTTACTATTTATTTGCTTTCTCCTAGTGTGCAACCCAAGGCACTTATAAAAATGCTAAAACAAGAAAAAGCTAAAAACCTGATACTAGAAACATTAAAGCTAAAACACAATTCAAAAAGTTATCATATTCGATGTACATATGCATATGTATATGTAAATAAACATATACATATTAAATTTTAAAGAAGTATTACATTTTTAAGAAGTACAAAATCATAACAATGAAGTTATAAATAAATCATGGACATGATTTGCCAATTTCCAACTCATCTCCCAATAGCTTGCATTCGAAAGGAAATAGCTGTGCTAATAAAAGATAATATGCACAGAATGGAGTAAGAGAGCCACAGAATTCTAACAGACAGTTGCAAAAGTTCACTACTGCGTTGATCTGCAAAAATAGAAAAGAGCAAGTTCTGCTTGCCTTGTCATCTTTATGGAAGACGAGGCAAGAGGCCCAGTTCACTCCTCTGATATAGGCTGTTGCCATCTTGAGTATATCCAGTTTGAATGGCTGCTCTACAAAGATGATGTAGTTTTCTGAAATGCCAAAGCTGTGATAGTAGCTGGGATGCAAGAGAGATGAGAAGGGATGGTACACATGACTTCCAGATGTTTCAGACATGACTTCTTTTTCTTTTTTTCACTTACTATATTTAGGAGAAAAGAAAAATACATCTGCAGTATTTGGATTTCACCAGTCTTCCCAATCTGACCAACCTCCAGTCATGTCAAACTATCGCTCCCATCATCTAGTCAGTGTGACCAATAGGAGTTGCAGACCAACACATTTAGAGTGTGCCTAGTTTTAGACAGCAGCCTGTATTAAATATTTGGAGACTTTTGCTAAGACTTCTGGATTATTCAGACATGGAACAATTCAGTGACGGCTCTCACTTTGAAGACATCAATGGAATTGCTTTTTAGAAGCCAAAACTGAGACTGTTACACTACAGACGTCTCATAAGAAGACAGGATTTAGTAGAAATGGCAAGGAGGAAGTCAGTAGGAAAAGAAGATAGATTCAATCAAGGAAGTCAAAGCCCTTCGCCTACAGGACTTGAGCAAGGCTGTTGATACAGGTTGCCTAGGTGGGTGGGGGGGCTTTCATTTATAGGGTTGCCATAAGCTGAAGACATGATGTCAATTAACAACAGAACAATCCATGCATTCCATTAAACGCCTTAAACAGCAGCAGAAATGGGGAGGGGACAAGCAAGATCAGGTCTGAGATTCTCAGAAGGTGGTCTTTATTTAACCCCTATTCCAGCTTCCCCCTAAGTGAGGTGCTTTGGACTGCATGCTAAACTGATAAAAATTATGAGAGTTATAGTTCAAAACTCCACCAGAGTGCCTTATGCCCCTGCTGTTGTCCCAATGAACCCCCCCTACCCTTACAGAAATTAGCCCATTCTGTTTTAATTCACAGTAACAAGGAGCTCTGAGATGCCAAATAACTGAGCTGGCGATCTGAAACATCACGTATTTCTTCATTACATTTTTTTATCATTTTTATCATGAGTACAAAAAAAGATAGGTGAGAGAAAATAAAGGAGAAAAAGAAGAACTATGCAAGATTCTTCAACATAATCACCAGCCAAGCAAATATAATAATATATATGGTAACCGTATTCCCCCGCCAAAAAAAAAAAAAAAAAAATACTGGTTTGAAGTTGATACTGTGTGTTGATAAAAAAAACCAAACCAAATCAAAAGGTCCTTTGACCATCAGATGACAGGAGCTGGATATTTATCTTTCCAGCTTTGGAGCATAGTTCTTTTTGCTACAATAAGGATCTGCAGAATCCAACCAGGCCCATCATGAGTTAAAAATCCAAGTCACACTTCAGCAGTATTTATTTATACAGCATACAAGCATTTACAGCGTATGGCTGGCATCCTACTGGTAAGTCCCAACTAGAGTAAACCCATGCAATCAGTTGAGTCAACACATAGATAAATGTAATGGTTTCAACGAATCTAGTCTAGTCAGGACTAAAAGAATTTAAATATTTTACATTATATGTGTTTACAAATTCTGCTCCCCTTCCCAGAACACATTCCAGCAGAGTCTAGGGATTCCAGGTGACTGTGCCCCTTACCTGGTGCTACAGAAGGGATCTTGAAGATCACGTATTTCGTCTTTCCCTTATCCACAATGGAGGTCCCCATATTAAGAATATTTCCAGCACTGTCATAATGGGGATGGGACGTTGTCAGGTTGACAGCTACATACTTCGTGTAGTCCACCTACCATATGATGACACAGATGACAGAATGACTGCAAACAAATTTCTACTACAGCAAAACTTAAACTCGTTGAAAACTGGAGGCATGTCTGTACTTACTCAAAGAAAATGGTCCAGAGAAAATTCTGATAAACCTCTCTCAGATACAACTTACTGGACATTTTTAAAATAGGAATAGAAGGCTGTGGGTTATATTGCGCCTATTACAAATATTGTTTAGACATGTTGACTGCGTTCAAGTTACTCATATTTTCAACCCAGCCACATCCAGATACTTCTGTTTTACGACCGATTTCTGCAGTTTGTTGGCTCTGAGTAACTATGTACACTTGCTAAACTCTCTGAATAGTTATCCATTTTATGATATGTATACGTCTATGTATTTATGTGTTATTCTTAATTTTTATAGCACCCTAAAGGAAGTTGCAAAATGCACTGGGGATTTTAGTAATAAAGTATTATTTCATAGCATCTGAAGATTTGTCTGTTTCATAGGTGGGAGACCAGCCCATAAACATTGGATATCCATGCTTACCTTTTCCAGTGTCTCCAGGGTATATGGATTGATCTTCCTGATGAAATTGACCTCGCTTGTGGCATAGAAATCCTCACCGTTTCTCATGATGTTGATGAGGCAGTTGTCTGTAAACTCTGGTATCGTGTGGGACAGATAGCAGAATGCCCTGTGATTTGAGGAAAGGAAATTGCACCACAGGGATAATCTTTCCTTCCGGGGTACAGTTTGAAGCACTAACCACTAGGCAGAGTAAGACAAATCCTTCAGGCAGCAGATTCTGGAGGGGCAGCAATGTTCATTGCTGTGCACGAGACAGTTTATGCATACAAGTACATTATTTGGTGACACAACACTAGATAGCTTGCAGTTGAATGTGTGAATAAATCTCAATCAATATAGGCTGCACTAGAAATGGCAAAGATAACTTCTTTTATAATATTTGCTGCATGATGCTTCATTCACCTATACAGCCAGGCTACAGTCCTCAAGGGATAAGACACCGTGCACAAACTAAGCCTATTTGATAGATAAGATACGTCTGTGTTGTCAGTACAGTTTATTAGCAGAGATTTGTAAGAACGTTTTGACATTATGGGTAGTTTGCAAGGTTACATTTCCAAGGCTGCACTTCCAAAGTTACAGCTTCCATACTCATAATAAATAATGAATGTAGCAAAGTAAGCAAATCATGGATAGAGATAAGTACCAATGGGCTGAATCCAACATCAGTACATTCAACAGCATTTTATCGGTACTAATAATATTGTACATTAGTACATTCTTTTATACAGTTAAGATTATCCATTTAAATGAATGGTGCTTGTAAGTTATAGCTATAAACTATATATGTTTTTTGCACATTGCATCACAATTTGGGGGGATGTACTGATTTTGAGACTGAAAGGGCTCTTGCTCATGTTAACTTCAGGGAAGACAAATTATCATTCATTACCATCATTGAAATGTGGGCTAAACTAAATTGAACTGGACTCTACCACTGAGAAAGCATATCACACAAATAAAGGCACTCAGAGCAGGGAAGCAGAAAACATAAATTTATCGATAAGGTGGAGACTGGAAATAGTCACTTACTTGGCAAATATGTTTTTACACGGATCAGGATAAGCCATTGTACCAAATTCTGACACCACAATTCTGTCGCTTCAATATTGCAATTATAGGTGTCACTACGGAGGTATTTGCTTCGATAGAAAACTTCACCTAATAACAAAAGAGAACAGCAACTTGTCAGTATAAGTAAATTAAATTAATATCCACCAACTTTCCCAATTTGGCAGGGATTAATATTAGTCTCTAGAGTCCTAACCCATCATCCAAACCACTATTCTATGCTAGTTCACCGCTATCATACCAGTAAAACTTAAAACATCAATTAAAAACTTTTTAAAGTGCCTTGACACATTTCAGCTGTATCAACCAGTGGCTTCCCTTTATTCTTGTTGCTTTAAATTGTACTGCGACTGGGACATATTCCCACATTGTAATTCTTGTCAGCATCTCTACATGGAAGAGAGTGGAAGAGGGCTTTCTTGTCCTTTGCCTCAGGTAGCAAAGTATCTTGGTCTGCTCCTGGGCCTGGCACTATCCACCACAAGACACTGGGCAGTTGCCACATCTTTTCTCCTTTGCAGATTTTCTCTTTTGAGATAGGTGAAAATCAAGAAAGTGAAAATATGGAAGGATTTTCAAATGAAAGACACTGTTGTCTCTGGACCTCTCCTTTCCCATTAATTTCCAGGAACGAGAAAGAATATTTACGCAGTAAAATCCTATCTGGACACAAATCTAGTGGGCAGGATCCACAAAGAGGCTGTGCCTTCACACATGGCAGCCGTACTAATCAGTCCTTTCCCTTCATTCTTGTTGCTTTAAACTGGATTGCTATGTGAAGGTTTTGTTTTCATCACTTTATTAAATGATTATACGGTAGGCCCTCTATTTCCCTTGATTTTGTATCCACAGATTCAACCATCCATGACTTAAAAATATTAAAAAAAAAGTTTTAAAACACAAACTTTGATTTTTGCCATTTAATATACAGGAGGCCATGTTACTACACCATTGTACATAACGGGACTTGAGCATCAACAAATTTTGCTATCCACAAGGGGTTCTGGAACCAAACCCAAGCGAGTTCCAAGGACCCACTGTATAATGAATTGTTAGTGGCTTTGAACATATAATAGCAAAGGGAATACATTTTTAAACTGAAAAGGAGAAACAGATGGGAACATGGAGAGGAATGAAGAATGCAAAATTAATATTGATGTAGTCTGGCAAAAATAAAAAAAAAGAGCCTCATGGTACATGATAATGCCCCAGATGTACAACGGATGAAAGCTACAAATTAAGCATGGAGGGAAGGCAGGATGAAGGTACTGTTTCCTTCCTTATTCCAGAGCACAATAAAGCAGGTATTGCTGAGAGAAGAAAAGTCTTTGGTCTCATGGGATATATGAGTATCTTTGATGGGTAAAATGTAAATACCATGTTGCTCTGAGTGACAGGATAAAATAGGCTTCATATCCTCCTCTCTCCCTCCCTCTCCCTGCTGCAAGCCTCGTCTTTTCAGGAATAAAATATATCACACACCTGATTTCAACATTAATTATTTAGCTGGGATGATCTGTTGATAATTTATGGAATAAGATTCCCTCCAAGACACTGGGAAGGACAATTCCCCAAGAAGGGGCTTCTTTCAATCCAGCTCTTCTGTTTCGGGTTCCATGTCCACATCTAATGTATTTGTAATTGGTGTCTAGGTTGGAATGGCAGTGTCAGCCTCTCTGGTTTAGAAGTTTAGAGCAAAGCACTGGGTACTTGGATTTGTAATTATAATAGACTTTATTCCTATTTATATTCTGGAGCCTCCTCACCTCGCTCTTCCTTCCCCTGAAACTTGAAAGGAGGGTGGAAAAGAGAAAAGACGTCTCAAAGCTGTAAAACCTCCTCAGAATACACAGCAGTTTTCTTCACCACTGAGAGAGTTCAGACTTGCAATACTTACAAAAGTAGGATCTACCAAAAGAGAGAAATGTTTGTTTTATTTTTGCAAAGTGAGACTCTTCAAATGTCTTTGGTCTGCCTCATCCAGTAGTCTTTCACCCATGGCTATACTGGCCAGGAGAGAACGAGTGTGGTATCTGGTTTGAACATTGGACTACAATCCTGGAGACCAGGGTTCTATTCCCTGCTCAGCCATGGAAACATGTTGGGTGACCATGGCCCTATCACACACTCTCAGCCCTGAAACCTCCTGTAATACTCACCTTAGGGGTGCCATAAGTAAAAAATGATTTGAAGGCCCACAACAACAACAATGCTGGCCAGGGCTGATGAAAATTGCAATAGAACAAGACCTGGAGAGCCACAGTTTTGCTCTCCCATGGTTTATGACATCTGTTGCCTCCCTCCATCTATAGCATGGGGAAAGGCAGATTGAAGGGGCCACAAGCACCTCAACAACACACATTGTCTGTCCCAATATAGTGGTTAAGTTTAATACTATCACTAAGGGCCTTTCTGCAGAACACTGCTACAGTGCTATTATTCCACTTTCAACATCCTGTGGGATTCTGGGGTTTGTAATTTATTGAGGCTAGGAAAAGACGTCTTTGGCTGAGAATTCTAAATGCCCCTCCCTAAACAGCAAACCCCAAGATTCCCATAGGATCTTGAAAGTGGAATAATAGCACTATAACAGCATAGTGAGGAAAGATCCTAAGTCCTAGGTTCTTAGGAAATTTATTGGGTAACATTGAGCCAGTCGTTCTTTCTTGGCTTGAATTACTTGACAGGTTTAATCTGAGGATGAAGTGGGAAGAGAGACACATGTACATTTATGTGAGTAGAGTGGAGGAAGGCAAAACTATTGTAAGCCACAACTCATTCTCCATTTCACTACAGCATGCTCCATGGATATTGCCATGGTAAGACTTGTCCATCTAGACCAGTATTGACTAGTGCAGTAGCATGGGTCATCCTACAGCTTCATATATCGAGTCAAACTAGCATAGAGAATGATCAGGGATTATGGGATTTGTAGTCTTCCCAATCAATTCTGACTGGTAACAACTAGGATGCTGGTACAATCTAACACAGAACCCACTGGTACTGGAGTTTCCCTGTCCCAAAATAGTGGAATCATCCCAATACCAGATTGTCTTGTCTCAGCAGAATCTGTAGGGTAAAAAAATCTGTTCCTGCCCTGCACAATTTATAGCAACACTTACTTATATCCCTTTGGAAATATTTTGTTATTTTGAAGACTGATGGATGATGAGGAAAGAGATGCAAACAAATGAGAAGAGCGAAGAAGCATGTTTTGCATATTAAAAAAATCATATAAGTGGTTTTATGTAGCACACCTTTATAGAAAAATATGCATTATTTTGCATATTATTCTATTGTCCAAACTTGTCAGTTTGAATTTTTTAAAAACAATCTAACAAGATGACAGAGTGGGATAGGATCAGACATGTGGGGCAGATAATCTTGATGTGAACATCATTAGCAGTAACGCTCTAGGATCTCAGAGAACTCCTTCCATCATCTGCTACCTGATTATTTTACCAGGAAATTCCAGGCATTGAACTTGGGTCCTGTTTCTCTTGTTTGGGCACTTCAGGGGTTGATATTCCCTTTCTCCATCCACAGTACCCAAATCCCCTCCCCCTGGTCTTACTGGGAAGCCTGTGAAATCCCTGACACAGCCATTCCCAGCTTCATAGGGAACAGAGAAGATCACTAACTCATCTCCCTATATCCAGATGTGAAATGATGTCATCAGCACTAAGACCCACTGTTGTAATCATTTCACATCTGGCTGTGGGGCTGTAGTCATGCCTGGTCCCCGCAAAGCACAGAATGGCAGTGTTGGGGCTTCAGTAAGTTGGGAGTGGGAGTGGTACATGGCTCAGCATAGTGTAAGCCTGTGTGTAGCTTACTACACTATGTTGAGCCTTACAGGATTGCAGCCTATGTGTGAAAAACATGTATTCTGCCACTAAGCTGTGTCCTTTTCATAATTTACTAAGGCCCTTTTCACACGGCGTTTCTTAAGCAAAAGGGCCCCTGAGCATTGTGTAAATGTGGGGAGCAGTATGCATGACGCACTCATATTTACACGACGGCTGAGAGGGCCAGATGCAGAGTGGACACGCACCTTTTCATTTTCGGTTTAAAGCAATGCTCCTGGGCCCCGTGTGAAAAGGGCCTTAGTCAAATTACTCAAAAGGACACAGCTTAGTGGCAGAATACATGTTTTTCACACATAGGCTGCAATCCTGTAAGGCTCAACATAGTGTAGTAAGTCTACACACAGGCTTACACTTATGCTGGCCCTATGTGCAGTTTTCCCCACTCCCAACTTACTAACACTGCCATTCTGTGCCTTGCGGGGGCCAGGCATGACTACAGCCCCACAGCCAGATGTGAAAATGATTACAACAGTGCTGATCAGCATCATTTCACATCTGGATATAGGGAGATGGTTGAGTGATCTTCTCTGTTCCCTATGAAGGCAATGGCTGTGTCAGGGATTTCACAGCTTCCCAGTAAGACCAGGGGAGAGGGGATTTGGGTCTGGATGGAGAAAGGGAATATCAACCCCTGAAGTGCCCAAACAAGAGAAACAGGACCCAAGTTCAATGCCTGGAAACCCCTGGTAAGGAGAAAATAATAGGTAGCAGATGATGGGAGGGGTTCTCTGAGATCCTAGAGCGTTGCTCCTTAATAGATGTTCACATCAAGATTATCTGCCCCACATGTCTGATCCTATCCCACTCTGTCATCTTGTTAGATTGTTTTTAAAAAATTCAAACTGACAAGTTTGGAACAGAGAATAATATCCAAAATAATCATATTTTTCTGCTGAGGTCCTGTAACATAAAAACCGCTTATATGATTTTTTTAATATGCAAAACTGTCTCTTTCACTCTCTCCATTTGTTTGCATCTCTTTCCTCATCATCCATCAGTCTTCAAAATAAACAAAATATTTCCAAAGGGATATAAGTAAGTGTTGCTATAAATTGTTGCAGGCAGAAGATCTTCTCACCTGGCTACAGATTCTGCTGAGACAAGACAAATATGGTATTGGGATGATGCCACTATTTTGGGACAGGGGACTTTGTAGGTACATAGGTGCTGTCTTAATTGTGCCCAGCAGTCCTTAAGTTGTTCCAGTAAGAAATTGATTGGGGGAAGCTGCAAATACCCATAATCCTGATAGTTCTCTATGCTGAGTTTGACTCGATATATGAAGCTGTGGGGTCTAGCCCAGTGCTCTAGCTAGTCAATACTGGTCTAGATGGACAAGTCTTACCATGGCAATATCCATGGGAGCATGCTGTAGTGAAATGGAGAATGAGTTGTGGCTTTTGAGATGCCTTGCCTCCCACTCTACTCACATAAATCTACATGTGTCTCTCTTCCCGATCCTCAGATTAAACCTGTCAAGTAATTCAAAGCCAAGAAAGAACGACTGGCTCAATATTACCCAATAAATTTCCTAAGAACCTAGGACTTAGGATCTTTCCTGGCTATGCTGCTATAGTGCTATTATTCCACTTTCAAGATCCTATGGGAATCTTGGGGTTTGCTGTTTAGGGAGGGGCATTTGAGACTCTCAGCCAAAGACGTCTTTAGCCTGGAGACAAACCCAGAATCCCACAGGAATATGAAAGTGGAAGTAATAGCACTGTAGGCATGTTCTGCAGAAAGGCCCTTAGTGATAGTATTAAACTTAACCACTATATTGGGACAAGACAATCTGTGTTGTTGAGGTATTGTGGCCCCTTTCAAGTCTGCCTTTTGCCATATGCTATAGATGGAGGGAGGCAACAGATGTCATAAACCAAATTCAGAAAACAAACTTGCTGGCTCTCCAGGTCTTGTTTGATTGCAATTTTCATCAGCCCTGGCCCACATTGTTGTTGTTGTGGGGCCTTGGGACCTGGTTTTTTACTTATGGCACCCCTAAGGTGAGTATTACAGGAGGTTTCAGGGCTGAGTGTGTGATAGGGCAGTGGTTGACCCAACATGTTTCCCATGGCTGAGCAGGGAATGAGAAATTTCTCAGTACTCGCCAATGTTCAAACTTCATTATACCACACTCAAAGTATCTCCTGGCCAGTATAGCCATCAGAAAGTACTGGATGAGGCAGACCAAAGACATTTGAAGATTCTCACTTTGCAAAAATAAAACAAAGACATTTCTCTCTTTTGGTAGATGCTTTGTAGAGTGTTGCAAGTCTGAACTCTCTGCACAGTGGTGAAAAAAAACTGCTGTGTCTCAAGGGAGTTTTAGGACTTTGAGAACAGTCTTTTCTCTTTTCCACCCTCCTTTCAAGTTTCAGGGGAAGGCAAAGCGAGGTGAGGAGGCTCCAGAATATAAAATAGGAATAAAGTCTATTATAATTACAAATATGAGAGTACCCAGTGCTTTGCTCTAAACTCTGAAAATGATAGGCTGACACTGCCATTCCAACCTAGACACCAATTATCTAACAGAGGCCATGAACCCGACAGAAGGAGGGGCTCATTGAAAAGAAGCCCCTTCTGGGGAATGGTAGCTTCCCCATGCTTGGAGGGAATGTTATTCCATAAACATGGACAGAATCATCCCCACTAAATAATTAATGTTGAAATCAGGTGTGTGATATATTTTATTCCTGAAAAGGGGCCGAGGCTTGCCAGGGAGAGGGAGGAAGAGGGGGCTGTGAAGCCTATTTTATCCTGTCACTCAGAGCAACATGGTATTTACATTTTACCCATCAAAGATACTCATATATCCCATGAGACCAAAGACTTTTCTTCTCTCAGCAATACCTGTTTTATTGTGCTCTGAAATAAGGAAGGGGAAACAATGGGAACATGGAGAGGAAGAAATAAGAAGAATGCAAAATTAATATTGATGTAGTCTGGCAAAAATAAAAAAAAAGAGCCTCATGGTACATGATAATGCCCCAGATGTACAACGGATCAAGACTACAAATTAAGCATGGAGGGAAGGCAGGATGAAGGTACTGTTTCGAAACTGCAGGTCCCTCAGACATCTAAATAAGCACATTTCGGCTGTAATAGTACATCAGTTTATTGGGGATTGGGTAGAGGGAGGGAGCGTGGAAGTAATGCAATTTTCTGTAACCAGTTATTTCTGGGGATAAGAGTGGTGCTGGTGGTATAATGAAACCACACTTCAAAATTAATGTGAGGATTAAGGAGCAACCATATCTAGTTACTTTCAGTCACTACTTTGAAGGACTTTTCAAGAGGCATTTTGACAGCAATTGTTCAAGTTTCGTGTCATCCTCTTAGCAATTTGAAGGGGTATTCCTCAAAAAGTATTAAAAAGTAATGCAAAAGCAACGAGCATTGCAACAGATAGCATAACTAGTTTCTCGGCACTTTAGACAAAAAGGGTGACAATCTATTTTTCATGTTAGAAGTGCAACAGCACTTACTTAGCACTGAAGAATAGAATGCCTCACCGCGGGCAGTAGTAATATTGCTGGGTACTGTGAGTGACCTGAAATGCCCTCTCTTCTTGGCTCTACCTATCCTGACCCCTCTGTGATGTAAACCAATACTCTTAGGGACGTTTCTCCACCACTTCTCTCCACTCTCCTCCCAGAAAATGTGGCTGGATTTTTAAGATGGCACCCCGGATAACTTTCCTATCTCAGAATGGAGCTCCTACAATAAAGCCTTTTACTTTGCTCCTTTAAGCCATTGGTGTCTTTGCTCCTTAATCAGTATTAATGCTCTGCTGCAGACAGAGCTCTATGATTTCAAACACTGCAACAAGTAATGGGAACAAACTGCTGTTTAAAAGTAACTTTCCAACCTCTGCATGTGGGTAAATGAAGGGGATTTACACAGGTGCAGCCAGGCATAACTATACTTTCTAGGAGCAAGTCCCATTAAGTGCCGAGCAAGCTTACTTCTGAGTAAACATCTGCAGGATTGCCCAGTCAGAAATCAAGCCAATTTCATTTCACTGCTTGCATTATCAGCAGGCATTCCATGGACTTTATCCCTAAACATTTTTTTTTTAAATGCAACACGGAAGAATTCTCCTTCTCCTGGTTTTTAAAGAGCCAGTTTCTGTTAGAGGGACACAGAAACTGTCCAAACAGAAATATATGTGAAAAATTCCTAGATGGCTATTGAACACATGGAGTAGACTTGTAAATAACAATCCAAGTTTCATAAACTGTGGCAAAGTTCAGGCACAAAATGACCGAGAAGCCAGAAGGAAAAAAACCTCTTTGGCTACTACTGGCCAGAGCTCAGGACTTGTTACTGTTGGGACTATGACTCCCAAAATCCCTGCCACATGCTCGTGGGGGTTTCTGGGTGTTCCAGTCTTTTTAAAAAAGTAACTTTCCCAAGCGTTGCCATTTATTCCGGGGTAATCCCCAGGTCACTTTCTTTTGGGGTCATCTGCTATGGTCATTACAATGAACAGACTGGAGTGAGTTTCACAAGCTTTCCATGTCACAGTGACCTACTTTAGCGTTCAGGCTTCAAGCCAAAATCCTGCAGAACGACAGGCAGTAACAGTGAGAAGGAGGCTGTACTTACTTCTTGGCTGGCTGAAATAAAAATGCCACACTTGGGATTCCAATAGATGTTTCCACTAACCAGTCACTACATATAATGCAAAGGTACCAGCAGCTATGCTGGCCTAAGATTACTAATCAATCACACTGAGCGGTAGAATTAATGGCAGAGTTGGCTTCTAAGCAGTGGCATCCTCACTAAATATGACTGATGTTTAAACATTTATTTACTTCTTTCCATCCTGTCTCTGCACCAAAAATTTTGCTCAAGGAGGCTGCCAATGCTAAATACAGACTTAGGAGGAAAAACGTTTTATTGATAATGATACAAAGAAAAATCTGAACAGTTACCACTCCATGCTCCATGAGCAACTACAAATTTCATATAGAAAAAGGCAGTTGTCAGCTGTGGGGTAAGTATATCTCTCTACAAATTCATTGTGCAATCTCAGGAAGACCAACCCAATGGACTGTTTGCAGCATGTGAGAGAAACAGATGGTAGATAACAAGGAAAAATCTAGATTAAAACATAACCATATCGGCACCGGAAGGTTACTTCCCTGAATACCAATTCCTAGATCGTACAGACTGACTGGGCTTTATAGCATCTGTTGTTCTCAAAGTAACTTCTTAGTAGTTTAATTGATGTGCCAGGGACCTGAGAGCCACCCTAGCCAATTTTGGTGGAGAGTTCAGACCAGAGGTCTCCTCTTTCTGCTGAAAACTGGATTTGTGTGTGTTTTGATCTGAAGTCCACTTTCCGTATGATTTGATTGCTCAAATAAAAAAAAAAATCTGCTGCCCAAAAGGTAGACAAAATAACAAATGGGAGTTTAGCCCCTAAGGTCCTCTGCAGGGCCAGAGTGTCCCTCTAACTTACACCAATACATTGTGCATCTTTTTCAAACAAGAGGGGACCACACTAGATGACTGACCCCAAGACCTCTACAGCTCTAATTTGCCAGTTCAGAAGCTATCAAATGAAGAACATGGATGCATGGATCAACCCATGGGAGCTGAAGTGGTGCCGTGCTGATATACCACTGCTGCGGGCCAGAAGATCAGTGCACATTTTTAGGACATGCCCTCCAACATTTCACAGATCTATACTAGGACACATGTTCCCAAACAACATCAGAGCGTGGTCAAAACGGCAAAAGTTATTAATGAGCAAGGACATACAAGCAACCTAGGAGAGGCTGCAGCAGTTTGCTTTTGCCTGAAGCTACTGGGAAGGGCAAGACTCAGCCACCTCCTCTCGTTTCCTCACTGCTGAGTTAACTGAGTGCAAGCTATATTTGCACTTTGAACTCAGTTTGCAGCAACTGAAGTAAGCAGAGAACAAAATGGGGAAGTGGCAGAAAATGGGATATTGTAAAAGCAGATGAAAAAGTGGAGTGACAGAAAATTATGTGGACTATCTCTTTCAAATCGGGAAAGATTTGAAGAGGGCATGTTAGAGCAGGATGCGAAGAGAGGATGTTGCTATCAACTTACACACTTAGACCTGGAATAAGAGCCAGCACAGCTCAGAAAGTTACTTTAATAAAGTAATTCGTTATGTAACAACCTGTTGCTTAGTTAATGTTGTCTTTTTGTTATTTTGCTTACTGTAATTTATTACTTTTGCATTGCTTGGTGTATGCATCAGGAGGGACCATTAGAACTGATAAAACAATGATATAAAACGTGAAAAATGACTTTTTAAAAAAAGAAATTCCCATTCCAAAATGATTTC
This sequence comes from Iguana delicatissima, assembly GCA_948472985.1. Lineage (NCBI taxonomy): Eukaryota > Metazoa > Chordata > Lepidosauria > Squamata > Iguanidae > Iguana > Iguana delicatissima. The sequence continues at coordinate 954,387 of CAOKZL010000077.1, read as the reverse complement.
AAAAAGAGCGAGAGACACACATACACGGATACAGAGTTTACATTTCAGTGATTCTACTCACCATATTACTTTTCAAATACAATTTCACTGTGGTATGAAAAGGTAATATGCTACAGGTAAGTACAATAACTGTAACTCATTGCATTTAAGCTGTCATTGAGAAATGGGTTTGAAATCTCCTCTTAGTGACCAAGATCACTGGTATCACTTGGGACTGGTCTCTTATCTCTCAGGTTGATCTACCTTATAAGATTAAGAAGATAAAAACAGTCATGTAGGGACGGGGGGCGAGGGGGGCAGTGCAGCCTGGGTGGCATTTTTGGGAGGCGCTGCCACTCTTTGCCTGCCTCCCCACACACTACAGCCCCACCCTCATGCACTGTAGCCCCTCTTCCACGTGCCGTAGCCACATCGACACCCACTGTAGCCCCTCCCTGTGCACTGTAGCCCCACCCCCATGTGTCATAGCCCCTCCCCATGCCCATAGTCCCCACGCGTGCCGTAGCCCCGCCCAAGCATGCTGTAGCCCCACCCAAGCAGGCTGTAGCCCCGCCTATGCATCTTATAGCCCTGCCCCACACCTCCGCCGCCGCCCGCCTCTACCCCACTCATGCCAAGCTACGCCACTGGATAAAAATTGTGAAGACCATAAACAGTACAATGAGCTCCCTAGAAGAAAGCTAGGATATAAACGTAAATAGCAGCTACGAGAAGCCATGCCTTCAGTTTATTACTGTGTTGGTGTTGCTGCTGGCAAAGGCCATCTAAGACCACAGTCTGATGCAGACTTCAGAGTAAAGTTGGTAGATGTAAACAGGAATTAGTCTCTGGTCGATAACGCCTTGCTGAATGATTAAATCAAAAGATCATTTAAGTCCAGATAGCCTTCTGCTGTCTGAAGACCTATACAAGCTTGTGGCTATCATCACATCAATATAAGCCCATAAATTAACTAGCCCATAATTAATAGTACTAATATCATAATGCCCAGATGCATATCTGTGGTGTGACCACACTTGGGATACTGGGTACAGTTCTTGCCACAGGTCCTCTGAAATGATATTGAAAAAGGTACTGAAAATCCGCTCTGCTTGGGGGATTTTAATTTAGAAAAATGTTGAATCAGGAAAGACATGACAGAGGCGTATAAACATATGCATTGTGTGAAGGGAGAAATTACCTAAAACACGTGTAGACTCCTATGCAATAAACAGATTGCTACTCAGATTAACAAGAAAGGCAGATATGATTAAGCTAAAGCAAATTAACAAGACAGAAAGTTGTGAAATGAAAAGAGAAAGAGCCTGGAACCAAGCTTAAATGACAATTAACACAAGAGAGCCAGGAAGGCAAAGGCAAATCTTGTCAAGAAAACTCTGTGACAGGGCCACCATAAGTTGGAGACAACTTGAAGGCACACAACAACAACAACAAAACTTTCACCACAGCTCTTTAAGAATCTCCTACTGACAGTGAAGGCAAGCAAATTATAAAAAACATGAAGGAAATAACGGTTTATGTATTTTCATTAACCACCCATGCAAAGCATTAGGACTGGCAAGATTCTTGCCCCCTAGACTGGATATCAGAATTGTCAATGAAAATTTTCTTCTCTCTGCAAATGGCCATGCTGGAGATGCACTGCTTGGCTTTTCCCTGCTTGCTTCTGGCATCCAGATCTCCAGAATGGCACAAAGATATGGTCCAAATGGCTGCAGAACTGAATCAGGTCAATGATATCTGATCACAACTTGTCTAGGAACCTGTCTGTTATTCAATCTGTGCAAATACACAGACAACTGCGCAGAAAAAACACTTCTATTTTTCCTTTATGTGTTTTCTGTGCAATAATCAATATATTTGTACAGGACAAATGCAAAATACAGATATTCTGCATGGAAATCTGTTTTCTGTGAAGGACACAGAAGTCAGATATTTTGCATAAATGAATTCTTCCTGGTGGAGTTCCAAAGCGCAGACAGTGCCTGGAAATTGCACAGAAATGCTCATATTCTTATGCAGCAAGCAGAATATTGCTGAAATTACTTTCTTTCATATGGAAATGGAAAAAGCAAAGATTTACATCCCTGCATCAAGATTTAGCTTCTTAAAAAAATGAATCTAAATAATAGGGCACAAAACACCAAATGTTCAGAAATAGTTCTGAAATCAAAGACAACTAGGTTTGGACACAAAGTTGTTGTTTTGGGGTTTTTACTTTGTTTGGGTTGCATTAAACAACAGCTCCTTCTAGTAGGGATTACTGGATAGATTCAGGGGGTCCCCATTCCAAAGTGGTCCACAGTATCCAAATTCATGTGCAGACTGGAACCCAGTCTACTCTGTAATCTGCACTCCTACCAAAAATCCGTGAGTTGGTTGAGGGGCTACCTTTTCACTTTGATCTGTTTGTGACAGCTGATTTCCTGGGGATATTTCCAAACGCTGTACTTTATAGGCACTCAAAAACAGCTGCAGTTACAACCTATGTAAAAAAGTGGCAGAGAGGAATGAAAAGGCAGCTTTTGAATCTTCAAAAACTTGGGCATTATTTTCTGTGCAAGCAAATGGAATAGAGTGAACTTTCTTTCAGTTATATGGGAAACAGAAACAGAGTGAATTCAGTACTTTCTGTTCTACCAGTCTGTCGCCAACAGCGAGCAGCCCAATACCTTTGGGGAAAACATGCATGTCGCATGATAACAAAAACCATTCCATCATTCCCCATCTTATGCCACAATGAATTTTTAGTCTTTCAAGATGCCACAGATTAGGGATAGGCAGATCTGGCAGGTAAACTTTCGTCCATGTCCGAATTTTGCAAACGTTGATAAATTTCGGTCAAAAAGGTACTGAAATGAAATCCTCAACAATCCTGGAGTGCTTTGCTTTTGCCAGTTCTGCTTTCCTCTGTATTCCTCTATATTTTAATGTTATCTGTTTAGTTAAACTCTGATCAAAACAAACCAAAATCCTCACCCATTTCTATGCTGCTTGTCTCCCTTTGTGTGTCTCCATCCTGTGGTAACTAGAGGCATCTCAGCCTTTCTGTGCATAAAGGTTCTATTTAGCTGACCCAGCTAACAGCCAGAGACAGATTTATCCTCCTTGAAACTGCTGTGACAGATATCATTAGAGAAATGTATTGCCTGATTCTTCCAAGGGGCCTCCATATTTCACCATGACAGGGCCTGTGTAAAACAACTGACACGCACCAGTCTATTTCTGATGAAAAGTGATGTCTCTCTCCCTCCTGAGTCTGAAACCAGGACTGCAAACTCTATTCAGTAACACTTGACATCTGACCCACAGACCTACCATTTTTTATTGTAAAACTGTGCAGCAGAGCCATGCCATCGAACCAGTGATTGTATTTGCTTTCCCCAATCGTGTGCATGCCCGGACCATTGCGGAGAAGAATCCCTTCCATCCAGCTTGGAATCTCACCTAGAAAAAAGGCAACAGCAAAGGATTCAGGGGGATATTTACTTCAGTCTCAGTTCCAAAAAGGGTAGTTTTTTTATCATATGGCCCAGTACTGCACATTCCAGCCAATTTAATACAACCATCCTAATGTAATTCTGCAGTGTATCTAAAGTGACCAGATTAGATGGATATGTTGATTTTTAGAAGTTGAAGAGTACAATGTACTACTGTTGAAAGTTTTTTGGACCAGCTGCACTGGTTGCCATTGTGTTTCCAAGCCCAGTACAAAGTGCTGATGATCGCATTTAAAATCTCAAATGACTGGAGAATGGCGTACACAATTAAAGCATTCCACTGTTGTGACTTCATCCTGTGGAATCCTGGGGTTTGCAGTTTCATGAGGCACTATTGCTCTCTGGATGAGAATACTAATACTCTTCTCTAAACTGCAAATATGAGAGTCAGAATAGGATGGTGGTTTGAGCACTGGACTACGACTCAGGAGAACAGGGTTCAAATCCCCACTCAGTCATGGAAACCATTAGGTCAGTGGTTCTCAATCTGTGGGTCCCCAGATGTTTTTGGACTTCAGCTCCCAGAAGCCCTGAGCATTGACTATAGTGGCTGTGGCTTCTGGGAGCTGAAGTCCACAAACATCTGGGGACCCACAGGTTGAGAACCACTGCATTAGGTGGGCAAGTCACTTTCTCAGCCTCAGAGAAAGGCAACAGCAAACCTCCTCTGTACAAATCTTGCCAAGAAAACTCCATGATATGATGATCCTAAGGCAACTCTAATTCAAAAATGACCTGAAAGCACACAACAACAAGCAGCTGCAAATCTCAAGATTCTATAGCAGTGGTTCTCAACCTGTGGGTCCCCAGATGTTCGTGGACTTCAGCTCCCAGAAGCCCCAGCCACTATGGTCAATGCTCAGGGCTTCTGGGAGCTGAAGTCCATGAACATCTGGGGACCCACAGGTTGAGAACCACTACTCTATAGGATGTTCCCGTGGCGGTTAAAGTGAGATTGTAGAGCTAAAACTATGTAGTATGAAAGGTCTCCAGGGTATTTGAAGGGCAACCTGCAGCAACATCTAGTCTCTAAGGTTGACCACAGGGGCCTTGAACATTTGCCTATAGGAATTCTCGGATCTCAGGGCCTAGTCTGTCTTCTCTGGACCTCAAGGCAAGGGGAGGAATCTCAGGGTGAGAGCACTACCTTGGAAAGATTTTTTTAAAAAATGGTGCTGTTGGCTCCAGCTGCTTCAGAGCAGCTGTTGTAGACTCTCCAGAGGGCTTGCCTGGCCAACTTTCTCCCCATTGAAGTTTCTCAAACCACAACCAGCATGGGCACTCAGCGAGAGGGAGTGGTCAGTGTGGGGAAACACTGAGTTGCCTCAGTATTTGCTGCTTTGTTATGAAAGAATGCCACCTAGTGACTGAAGATGTTACTGCAGGCTCTAAACCCACCAATATATTCAGGTGAATTTGCATGCCAAGTTTCTTTTTTCTTGCTTTCACGGTCTTGGGCCATTGTCTCTGATAGCAAGAAAGACAAGCATTCTCTTATTCTTCTTTGAAAGATAGGTAGGGGAGAGAGACAGAATAAGAGTTGTTTGGATGGCTGATTTTCAAGGATTAATCAAATTCATAGAGGTTAGATTAATCAAATATCATAATTCTTCTTGGCTATACGAAACTTTTATATTCCAGGAAACAGTCACCGTGTATTCTCTTAGAGGCAACAGCAGGCGAGAATCACAGCCTGCTTGGTGGGCTTCCCAGAAATTCTGGGCAGATAGCACTGGGTAGATCTTTTATTTCATACATTAGAACTCTTTTTACCTCTCAGCTGGTGTAACAAACAGGGAATTCTCCCTTATTATAAACCACCTCTCAAACCTCATCTACAATTCCAGGAGGGGACAGGCTTTATTAGAAATGTGACTTCATTAAATGTCAAAATCTTTCCAAACTAGCAGTTAGTTTATATAAATCCCAGGACAGCTGAGTTCCAATAACACCAATGATACAGTTACACAACTTAATGAACCCCTGGAGCAATGGAGAATTTATGACTGTAATATCTCTAGCCCATAGGTCAGAAAGGAAGCTCAGAAAGAAAAGTCAGGATCCAAAGGCTGTGAAATTAGCTTAGCAAGCTCAAGGGAACAGCAACAGCAATCTCTCACATAAACTTTGCTGCAAACTACCTTTGAAACCAATGGGAGCGTGGCCATTGGGGAGGGCAGAAGAGGAAGAACAATTCTCCTGGAAATATCCTTTTGTTGAATCTCACTCAGCCGTTATTCCTCATAGAGTGGAGTGTTTGCTGCTGGATTGCTCTGCTGCTGGACAACCTTCAGAGGCTAGGAGGCTGCATTTAACCCCCCCCAAGAGACGTGGGAGGGCTGTACCCCCACTGCACCCCTCAAATTTCCACCAAATGCCCACAAACACTTGGGGGGGAGCATTCTCACCATGCTGTTAGGTCACCTGGACCATTTTAGGCTCAGAAGAGGCCCCCTTTTTTTTAACAACAAAATGTGACCCAAAGTCCTGCACCTAAAATTGCTTAACCTCCCACAAAAATATGGCAAAAATGCTTCCCAACATCTGTTGCTTTTTTAAAATGAGAGATCTTTAGAAGAAGAAAATCTTCACATTTTGGAACAATGACATCCTATGCCCTGTTGCCAAAGCAAGTGTGTACAAACTGAAGCTCATCAGATGTAGCTGGATGGCTGCTCCCATAAGTCCTAGCTAACATACATTAGAAACACTGGTAGGTACAATGCAATAATATCTGGGGAGGTATATCTTAAGACAAAAGCAGCAGAGTTTGCATTAAACTAATGAAGACAGAAAGAGGCAAAAGGCTAGTGAATTAGGGAGTGTTGAGTCTGATTTGAGGCAGTAGATTTACTGCTGGGAATGTAAGAGGCTTGGCTCCCCTTACTTTCTACATGTGTATTTGAAAATACAGCAAACTGCAAAACACCACAGTCTTCCCATGTCCTTCTTTCTGAAACAGAGCTGAGAAACCTTCTGCTTTACTCCAAATGGTGAAGAACCATTACTCCCATTGTATCTGACCATTGGCCAGACTTGGCTAGAATGGATACAAACTGGAATTCAACCTGGAGGACATAGGTTTCCCAGATCTATTCCATTGTATCTGAATTTTTCAGCTACTCTACAACAGAGGTGGGAAGCATGTGGCCCTCCAGATGGTGTAGGATGACAACTCCCAGTTTTCTTCCCTATGCTGGTAGAAGTTGCAGTGAAACAATATCTCAAGGGCGGCACAATTCCCAATGCCAGCATAACCCCTATGAGTATTGGTTTGGCCCAGAAGACGGGGAAACCCTGAAAAAGGGGCCATACTTGCTGGTTGAGGTCAGACGGAGAGGGAGAGCTGAAGCCAGAGAGGAGCCAGGGCTGAGCTTTACAGGGCCTTTTCATTTTGAATAAGGAGTGATATTTTTCAGTTGTGTATTTAGGAGGGAACAAAATTATATCAAAACCCTCCTGAAATGCAATAAATTCTCACTTTGCCAGGAAGTTGGTTGAGAGATGTTAGGAAAGATCATTTGTTTTTACCAATCAGTCACCTCTAAAACCTTGCTACAAACTAGTACACACTTCCAAATTTCACATCAGCTATTCTGACTGCTGTTTGTGCTGAAAGTTTAACAAGTTAGTTGTTACATGGAGAGATGCAGAGAAGTAGATTAGAAAGTCTCACACAAAATTAAATTCTGTGCACAAAACAGAGAGAATATTAACTGCTGTTAAATTTACTCGTGTGGTTTACGAACATTTCCCTTCTACCTTCAAATTCATTTTATAACCAGAGGCAAATTTTGCAATTACCTAACTATTCTCAGAGCCAGACAAATGTTTGTCCTAATATTTAACCCAAATCTAGCTACCCTCTTACATATTTCTTACAAAATGACTTGATCTAATCCAGTACAAATGTCTTACGAAAGACATTTATCCAACATACTTATCTGGATTTTATGTGGGTTTATCTAATATATATTTGCATAACATGACTTGATCAATGGTGAAGGGACTCTAGACTTGTGCGAATGTGTGTGACAAAGAGAAAGAGAGAAAAAGAGAGAGAAAGATGCTGTTATTCTTTTGTGCCAAAAATTGTCCAAAGAGGGGTTTTTAAAGCCACATAAGCAGAGCAGTTATGGAGAAAGAGAGCTAGTGTCATGTCGTGGTTTGGGTGTTGCACTAGGAATTGGGAGACCAGGGTCTGAATCTCTACTTAGCTATGGAAACCCAACAGGTGAGCTTGGGTAAGTCACATTCTCTCAGCCTAACAAGAAAGCAGTAGCAAACTGTCTCTGAATAAGTTCTGCAAAGAAAACCATATAACAGGGTCTCCATAAGTCGGAGGGCCTTTCCAGCCTACACTGTTATAGTGCTATTATTCCACTTTCAACGCCCTGTGGAATTCTGGGGTTTGTAGTTTATTGAGGCCAAAGAGCTCTCTGGCTGGGAAGTCCAAAGGCCCCTCCCCAAGCTGCAAACCCCAGGATTCCATAGGAGGTTGAAAGTGGAATAACAGCACTGTAACAGTGTAGTGCGGAAAGGTCCAGAGTCTACTTGAAGGCTACAGTAACTAAGGGAGAAGAATGTCTGCCACACTGGAGTGCCATGTCTAGGGCTACGAACTTAATTTGCCCTAAGGCAGGATATGGCTCCCTTTACAACAAAAATGGGAAATGTGAGGCCTGCTAGAAGTTGTTGGGCTGCAGCTCCCATCCTCCCTCACCAGTGATATCAGCTAGGACTGAGGGTGGCTAGGACTGTAGTGGTTAGAGTTGATGGGAGATACAGTCTAACATCTAGATGGCCACATTGCTATAAAAGGAAGCACATGCTGGTCTTTGCCATAGGTTGTGGAACCAACAATGTCCCAAGGCAAAGAGGAGATGATGCTGGTCTTATCACCAGCTAGAGCTCTAATTCTTCCCACAGAGAAAGAAGAAACTCTTTGGTCCTATCCATTTCTAAATGATTGGCACCAAGTGCTGTTCAAGCCAAACCACCAAGAAAGAAAGACTGGCTAATATCTACTGGACAGAAAGGCCTGTTTGTCGTTCTCCATTTATTCTGGACATGAAAAACTGATCTTCCTCTTCTAACTTTCCTTTACCTCTCCCCTCCTCTGATCTCTTCTTTTCCATGTCTTTTTCTTTTTAGTTTGCAACCTAGATATAGCATGGCCTGCCTCTTTTCAGTTCCTCTGAGCCAATTTGGGAGAAAAGAGGGATGGAGCTACAGCAAATAAATACATACGTGCATCCCACTGGAGCTGCGGCAGGGGCAAAATGGAGGTGGGAATACTTCTTTGCTCAGAAGCATCCACAAGAAAGGTGGGACAGAGCCGCCAAAGATACTAGCCATGCTATTATTCCACTTTCAACATCTTTGAAACCTGTCCCTAAAGTGCAAACCCCAGGATTCCACAGGATGTTAAAAGTGGAATAATAGCACTATAACAGGTTAGTGTGGAAATGCCCACTGTTTGGACTATTTGCTGGCTAGGGGGTTCTGCAAGTTGCAGTCCAAAAAGGGTAACTCTTCCAAGCTTTTAGACGGACTTGAAAAGCAGCCAAATAAAGGCACATCCCGGCTCAAAAGAACAGAGAGAGCTTTTGCAGCCATTTCCTCTCATACCTTTTAAGAAACAAAAAATAAGCAAAACCCACACAGTGACAACAAAAGTTCAGCATTTACTATTCAGAAAGCCTGTGAGTGTAACTGAAGAGAAGGAGGAGAGAAATTAAAACAGGAACAGGAAACACAGTAGGAAATGACGAGGCTAGAGGAGGTTACCATCCCTAGTGCTTTGAAGTTTTTGTTTCTTTAAAAGTGTGGTGGGAAATCTCAAAACTACTGTGGACTACAGCATCAACATCTGTGAATCCACAACCAAGTGGTTCTCAACCTGTGGGTCCCCAGATGTTTTGGACTTCAGCTCCCAGAAGCCCCAGCCACTATGGTCAATGCTCAGGGCTTCTGGGAGCTGAAGTCCAAAAACATCTGGGGACCCACAGGTTGAGAACCACTTGGACAATCCTTCCCCAATCCGGAGCTCTCCAGTTGTGCAGCTACAACTCCCATCAGCTCCAGGGGAGCGGCCAGGGATGATGGGAGTACAGTCCACAAGATCCTGGGTTTGAGGAAAGCTGGTTCGCCGGCTCATGGAAAAGAGGGGCATGTATGGAACCAGGCCGAACGGCAGCTCAAACGAAGCAAGTCCGAGTGAGCTCAGCAGGACCACAAGCGAAGGCAAAAAGAGAGAAAGCTAGTGGCCCCTTTAAACGGGGCTGAGAGAGTGTGCCCTGGAGAAGGCTCTTGTTCTTTGCGTGAAGGAGGAGGAGGAGCTTCGGCAGGTGTGGCTTGCTACCTGCCTGCGTGACCATGCCACCCCTGCTGAGATCTCCTTCCCCGCACCGCCATGGGACCCATCGAGCGCCACGGGACTCGCTTCCGAGGAAAACAGCCCAGGAGGCCGCCGCCGCCGCCGCCGCCGCCGGGTCCCCGCGCTCGCCTCGTTTCTCCTGAGCCCGCCTTCCCCATTCCTTCCTCCAAAAGGAAAAGCGCTGGCCGCCCTTCCGAGACAGAATCCCCCCGCCATCTGCTGCTTCCCCCGGAAGGGCTTCGCTTGTACCTCGCACTTCGGCCTGGAGGGGCTCCGGCCGCTCCTCCTTATTCCTTCCAAAAATCGCCTCCATCGCGCCCGGTGCGGACCTGGCCTGGACGCCGGACAGCTGCTCCCCTCGGCCGCCCTCTCTTTTCCCTTCTGGAGACGGGAAGGGGCCGAAAGCCGCCACGCCGGCTATTTATAGGGGCTGGGCTGGGCTGGGGGGGAGGTCGAAGTCCGCCTGCCTTTGGCAGCGAATGGCTGCAGGTCCTCACGGGGGGCGGCGATTAACCCTAAGGAAACTCAACACACACACGCGCGCACACGCGCGCGCAGCGCCGCCCGAGCTTTGCGCTTTCCCCGGCTGTGAAAAACTGAAAGGAGGGAGCCTTGAGCTGGAGTGTCTTTTGCGCAGGAGGAGTGCAATGTGCGGATCGACTCCGATTCATTGGGTTGCTAGAGAGAAAACGGGATGCGTAGGAGAAGGACATTCAGCCGGTGTGGTTAACCTGGTTGCAGGACAAGCAACCCTTGCTGAGATTCCCTCTTCCACACAACCTTAGAAGGGACAGGAGCCCTCTCCAGTTTTCAGGCTGGCAACCCTCAGATAGTTGCTAGAATAAAAACTGGAGAGGGCCCCTGTACCTTTAAGGGTTGTGTAGAAGGAGAATTCCAGCAGTTCTTGCTTAGCAGGCAACCAAATGACAAATAATGCCTGCAAACCAGCCAAGTTTGTGTTTATACTTAGTGTTTTATTTCTTTCCTGTCTGTTGTTGTTAATGTTAACTTGTTCTAGTGTTCTTCTTCCACTTTCAACATCCTGGGGAATTCTGGGATTCGTAGTTTCCTGAGGCCCAAGAGCTCCCTGGCTGGGAATTATAAAGGCCTCTCCCTGAACTGCAAACCCCAGGATTCCCTAGGTAGTTCTCATCTCTCCCAGGAATCCTATCCATATCCTCAGGCTATATAAATGGAAGAGCATCCATTATGGCTGGACAAAGGTCCGTCCGCTAGATGTGTTTTAAGTATAGCAATGAAGTCAGAGGGAATCTGAGCAATTTTGCATCTTGCCTGGTGAGCTGTTCACAGCAAGCTGTTAAATACTCTGGATTCTCCTCGTGTGGGCCAGTGTGTAAACAACTCCATTTTGGCCTTTGAATGGTGTTTTCCCAGACAGTTGTCCTGTTTGTATACAAACTTTTTTCCCTTTCTAAATAAGTCAGTATTTATTTGGCTGTGTTTGTGTTTTGTTTTAGAGATTGCCTGCTAATGTTGCCACTTGGCTACTGTCTACTCTTTGAAGTTATTTAGGCCATTTCTGCACAACATTGTTCTAGTGCTATTATTCCGCTTTCAATATCCTGTGGAATCCTGGGGTTTGGAGTTTAGGGAGAGGCGTTTAGAATCCTCAGCCAGAGAGCTCTTTGGCCTCAGGAAACTACAAACCCCAGAATTCCACAGGAGGTTGAAAGTGAAATAATAGCACTGTAACAGTGTTGTCCGGAAATGGCCTATGTCTCTAGACCAGAAAGTGGTTGCTTGGTCCTCAGTTCTTTGAATACTAGGGTGTCTAGAGCAGGTTTGGGGTCCCCAAACCCAGTATGAGAGAATAGTATAGGGTGGTGGAATTGACTACCATTGGTTTTGACCCACTGTTGGTTCAATTTGCGGCCTTGGTTTTCATATTCAAACTTGTTTTTTTCAGTTCCTTAATTTTATATACAGAGCAGTCATAAATGTCATGGGCACATGATTTTTTTCTGATAAAAAGAGGAAAGAGTGACTTTTCCTGCTTTTGTTCCTAGTACCATAATACTTTTGAAGTATAAGGGAAAAAATCAAAGCAAATGCTTTTAAATTGGGCTTAGCTGTCCCAAAAAGTGAATTATTAATGTAATTTAAAATGGCTCTTGCTGAGCTTCACTACTCCCCCTCCCTGTTTCCCCCCACTAAACCTGAATAGAATAAAACACTGGAGTTAACATACTCAGAATGACTGAAGACTCCTTGTAGAACCACTACATGTCAAAACTTTGCATGAGATTAGACATAGAAAATCAGAAGCTTAGTGAAACCCCTGCTCTGTTTCCTAGAAGGTGTTTAAATCCCTTCTTAATAATCTATCAAGTCAATAATATATGCTGCCAGTGCAGCAAAAGCACAGCTTGTGATGTCTATGCTTGGTTTGCTGCATTCTTCAGAACTGGGCTCTGGATGTCCAGATTTTATTTCTGGGTTGACGCTAGGGATGGAGGAATCTGGCAGCGTTACTCTTTTCCTAATTCTGTATTTTAAATTAATCAAATCACGTGTGTAGCTTGGCCCTCAGGACTCAGTTGCAGAAGTACCAAGATGCTGCTAATTTTTCTGTTCTGTTAATGCAAGAAGTTAACTTATTTGTCCATTGTCTATATGGTTTTCCAGCCAATTACGGATCCATCTGATGGTGTTCCCATTTATTCTACATGTAATCGTTTGGTAATCAAAATATCATAAGGGACTTTCTCAAATGCTTTGCTGAGATTCAGTAGCACCTCTGAGGCTGAATGGGGAGAAGAGATTTCTACTAACATTTTAGGACCAAAATACAAATCATAGGGTGGCCTTCCTCAACCTGGGCATCTTCAGATATCTTGGACTGCAACTCCCATTGCTCCAGCCAGTGGTTATATTGAATGATCATCCAACACTTCTCGTGCATCCCAAGTTGGAAAAGGGTAGTTTAAGATAAGGGGGCATAATGGCAGCTGTTTGGGATAGACGTAAGGAAGCAAAGATCTACAAGGAGAGTCCAGTTAGTAGAGATATCTCAAGAATCTGCCTTAAATTTTCATTGTAAAACCATGAATAAAAAAATAGAAAATGAGACGATGTTCATTAAGTTAGTTTTTAAAAATTATTTATTTCCTTCAAGTGGAATGATTATTTCGTTTATGGTTTGCTTCTTTAGTTCAAATGTTGTTAATGTTATTGATTGCCCTAAATGGATGACCTCTGCTGGATGCCCAGAGGAAGGCGAAAAACCTCCAGGATCTCTGGCCAATCTGCCCTGGAGGAAAATTCCTTCCCGACCCCAAAAGTGGCGGTCAGTGCTACCCTGGTCATGTCAGCAAGGGCCATAAGTAAGTGAAACACTGGCTGCCGACACTCCTGCCTTCCTGCTCAGAGGTTTTGTGAGTGTCTTCTTGGAAGCTCTGGAAGTCCGGCCTGGAAAAGGAACTACAAAAGAATCCAGATAGTAAAAATGCTTAGCTTGAATAATCTGTAAGTGGTGGAAGGTTTAAAGACAAGTAGCAGTCATTGCATTAATTACCTGGCTAGATCCTCAGCGAAAAATGGGGCGGCAGTTTCATGCATTTCCTGACAAGGCCATTTAATTCATATTCCGGTTTCTTTACATGCCTGACTCAAAACACTTTATCCTGCAGCTTTCAGATTTACAGATGTTTTTCCAGGTCTTGTGGTTGTTTACAAAGAAACAGATTCAGGATCGTCAACTGGATTGAGGAGAATCAGGGAAGGGAAGCATTTCTTACCTGATACAAACTAGATTAACGGACCATGGAATGTGTACAAATGTTTCTAGTTTGGCAAGGACAGTTCCAATTAATACAACTCTTCAACTGGTTTCAAATTTTCCTAGTTTCTCCCATCTTCCATTTTCCCCTTTGTCCTCAACTCACTTCAATTGCTGCAAATAAGTTCAAAGTACAAAAGAAGTTTGCATCAATTAATCTAGCTGGAGGAGAAGAGAGGACAGGTTTGAATCTTGGACCATTTCCACACTGGATGGTTATAGCACTATGATTCCACTTTCAACATCCTATGGAATCCTAGGGTTTGCAGTTTGGGGGGCAACCGGTCCCAGGATTCCATAGGACGTTGAAAGTGGAATCATAGCACTATAACAGCCTAGTGTGGAAATGGCTTTGCCCTTTCCAATGGGCTCAAGCAAAAGCAAACTGCTACAGCCTTTTTTACCTTGTCGTGTTCTTTCTTATTAACAACTTTTGCCGTCTTGAACACATTTTGATGTTGCCTGCTGATACATATCCCTGTTTTCATCTGTAAAATGATCGAGGAGCATGATGTGCATTTTTGCCTTTGTGCTGATTTTGTAGCTTGTGCTCAAAAGGGACACTGATTGGGTTCCATTTCTTGCTGCATATTGTTTGTAACTTTTCTCCTGTGTGATGGAACTGATGTAATCAAAGAGACACACGGACACTGCAGTACTGACCTGACTCTTGATGTGGTAGCTTGCAGTTAACTGGTTTGGTGTTTCCATTCTTCCATTTTGCTTTGGAAACCTCCGGTGCCCTCACTTTGGGACTAGTCAGTGGCTAAATTTTATACTTACCAGGTCTTCATATACATCAGGTTTCCATCTTCACACCGAAAAATGAACCCTGTTAAATTTATAAATGATCATTGAGGAATCCTTGAGAAAAGGCATTTTTACCTGGAGTTGAAGAATGATCCACATCTCAAAATCCTGGATAATAAACTACTGAACATTTAGATATCTTCTTCCACTGAAATTAGACTGATCAGCAATGATAAAAACATAGTTATGGGATAAAGGTAATGAATTAATGAATTAATGATAAATATTTCAGATCTTCCTTTCCATGAATCACAGTCCAAGCCAACAATCATACAAGTAAAAACTCACAGTGGAATATATGGATGCATTAGAAAAATAATAAAACACTTACCTCTCATTCTTGGGAATCAAGGTTGAACATATATTATTATAGATAAAATAGATCACCTAATTAATTTCATGGCCATTGTTTTTCTCTGTATAACAGCTTCTGAGAGATAAAATTCTATAGCTCTTCTGCTGGAGAAAATTAGTTTTCCTTTTCCCATCTGGAAGCAGAAGTCTGATGGAGAACAAAGAGTATTTGGCAGACTTTCTAAGTCACTGGGGTTCTTACCTGTGTTTTCCAGTTGCATTTGATTGAATTTTTCAGTCAAGACTGAAAAAGGCACCGTCAGTCATATTGTTGGAGTAATTTCTCTCTTTAAGTTCCATGTGTTTGTTGTTATCCTCTTGAACATACCAACAATGCTGTGATGATACTCATTCCGTCCTCTCCTTTCACTTTGTTGTTATTTATTTGCCTGTTCTGCCAAAAGCAACTCTCAGAGGAACTTAACAACAGCAAAACCATGAAGTATCAATCACTAAAACCATCCTTATAATAACACAGAAACTATTAACAAAGTTGGCAGACTATGTAGTCTTTTCCTCTTCTTCCTTGTGAAGTATATTTAGGTTTCCGATAAAAACTCTTCAGGGTGTTTTTATCTCTTTCATTTTTATGAGTTGGGCTGTTACGTTCTGTTCCTCATTCATCTGGAAAACATACTGTCTTCTGTAATCAAAATACTGTTAACGATGAAAGAAAGAGGCAGGAGGGAAGAAGAAAAGAAGAGGATGTCCACATATATAGTATCAGATAGGGAAACATGGATTTTAACTGGCAGCTAAACCCAAACAAACGATGACCCAACGATATTGCATTAATTTAGCCCTAAGAGATACTTACTTGAATATGGCTACAGGAAGCCTAGTTTCTCTTCCTTGGTAACAGAACATAAGATACTTTACTTACATCATTTGAATGGTTTTTAACTTGTGTGTGTCTTTGTTGCCCTACCCCTGTTAGGTTACTGAAATCTTTCCTTTCCCATCACCAGTTCATTGGGGGATCAGGCTCTGTCTTCCCCACTCTTCTCACAGCAGGAGCTTAACCTGTGAACAAAGGAGAAAAGCAACTGTGGTCTCGTCTCTACCCGGAACCATGAGCGCATCACAATAGGGAGTGACATCATGCATCACAATCATCACATCATGACTGGGGAAAGTGGGGGGGGTTCCAGATGCTCCCAAGGAGCTATAAAATATGGAGATGTGATGGTGATTGTCAGCTTGGACTGATTTAAAAGGGGTTGGACAAATTCATGCAAGATGTAACTATCAATGCACCTCAGTGTCCTTTAAAAATATGTTGTGGGGGGAAAAGGCATATTACTCTTTTGTTACAGAGAAACTACAGGTCAAATTGTTTTGAGTTAGTCAAGTCATCTGTCATCTAACTGATATACTGCTTACTGCAATTCAGTTTTCATAAGTGTATATTTACAGGGAGCCAGCATGGTGTAGTGCTTTGAACGTCAGACTGGCCATTTCCGCACTCGACTGCTATAGTGCTCTTATTCCACTTTCAACACCCTATGGAATTCTGGAGTTTGTAGTTTACTGAGGGCAAAGAGCTCCCTGGCTGAGAATTCTGAATGCCCCTCCCTGAACTACAAATCCCAGAATTCCATAGGATGTTGAAATTGGAATCACAGCGCTATAACAGTCTAGTGCGGAAATGGCCCAGGAGGAGAGGAGAGGAGAGGAGACTGAGATGGGCAAAGGAGGGAGGCAGGGAAAAAGAGGGGGTTGAAGGCAAAAAAGGGAGGTTGAAGCAACTCCTTTATAAAAGATCCCAAGTGCACTTCCTCATTGCCATTCATAAGTGCACACGCTTTCCTCTGAATCAAGTGGAGGCTTATTTTTCCAACAGTGATCCCTCGCTCCAACGTCCGATTTCTTGCCGGGGGGGGCGGGCACGTGCTGCAGCAGCACCCCGTCTTCTAATGTGGCCCCACTCCTCCATGTTGTCCTGCTTCAGAACTGGGTGCCACACTGCATCAGAGATCACCATTTAGTTCACTTAACTGCCTATTTACCTTTGAGCCTTGATGGGGGGGTTTAATGTATGAAGGGCAGAAGGGCACTTATCAAGGACACTTAAAATTTCACAATCCTTCAGTGGTAAAAACAGGGCTTGTAAATAGTAGCATTAACAACCTGATACAGAAATTACTTTACCCAGGCTGTATTTTAATAGCTAGATAATGTAACAGTAAACAGATTGGTTTAGAGTGGAGAATATCTTACACTAAAATTATATTGATTGATGGCTATCACATTGTGCCAGGGGATGCAAGATCTAATCATCAGCATTGTTAGATGTTGCCTTGGGGACGTGATCTCTCGTTGCAATAAAAATGTTCTTAATAGGTGAACGTTAATCGGGAGCTTTCCACTAAGGTTCCTCATGTTGTAGACACTGCTCCTCTCCATTTTTTTGCAATGTTCCACTCCAAGGCTTTCTTTAGAAGTTCGGACAAATGCAGCACAATCAGCCAGATGATTAATGTTTACTCCACTTAGCCAAGATGATTACAATTTAGTGTATAACATAACAGTTGGCCCTCCACAATCGCTAGGGTTAGGAGTGCAGGGCCCCCACAAAAGCAGAAAAATTGCAGATATCAAAATGTGTGCATGTCCGTGGGAAGGGGGCTGAGGCATGTTGGGGAGACAGGCACCCAGAGTCCAAACCAGGTCAGGGAAAGGAGAGGGAAAGGGAGTGGGTTGGCCTGGTGGCCCTAGACTTCTTCTCTCACCTGTCTCCTTCCTCAGGTGTGGGGGGGGGCATTGGGAGGGTTTGTGGCACTGAGAAATCAGAGTGAAATCCATCCTTAGCTGGCCAGACAGTGGTTGACAGAGGAGGAAAACAACCAGAGGCAAGATTTAAAAGGGCTGTATCTATTGTTGGAGCTGCTGAGAGATAAGGTTCCCCTGGAAAAGAAGCACTTGAGGTGGGAGGGGGGAGGGGGTCAGAGAAATTTGCAAATAATCCAATCTGTGAAAGTGAAACACAACTGTGAAGGGCGGATTGTAATTCGTAACAAAGCAAAATCAGATGCTGTTTCCCTTTTATGCCATTTTGAAACTGCTGCAAGTTGTCCATGAAAGCAAATATGTTGACAATCCCTGAAATTAAGGATTAAGAACTTTTAAAATGTCTAATATGAGATAGTGAGCCAGTGTGATGTAGTGGTTTGAGTGCTGAACTAAAAACTCTGGAGAGAAGGGTTCAAATCCCCGTTTGGCCATGGAAACCTACTGGGTGACCTTGAGTAAGACTGATGTTGTGGCTGAACTCCTGTCTCAAGCCATTTCTGCCCTAGGCTGTTATAGCACTATGATTCCACTTTCAACATCCTATGGAATCCTGGGGCTTGCAGTTACTCCCGAAACTGCAAATCCCAGGATTCCATAGGATGTTGAAAGTGGAATCATAGTGCTATAACAGCCTAGTGCGGAATGAGGCTCACTCAAGACTGTGGCCTACTACTCAGCCTCGATATGCTAAGGGTCTTTCCGCACTACACTGTTACAGTGCTATTACTTTCAACCTCCTTGGGGAATTCTGTAGTTTCCTGAGGCCCAAGAGCTCTCTGGCTGAGAATTCCAAATGCCCCTCCCTAAACTGCAAACCCAGGATGCCATAGGATGTTGAAAGGGGAATAATAGCACTAAAACAGTGTCGTGTAGGAATGGCCTGAAAAGGGCTGGAACAATTTAAGAGTAACACTTTTGCTGAAGGAAAGATTTCCAGATCCCAACTGAAACTGCAGAATACTAACAACTGACCTGAAACTGTCACACAAATACAGCTGGAGACCAGCAAGGGGCATGTAGGTTGATGAGAAGTGAATGGAGATACTTTATTCAGGGTGCCCCAAGAAGCTAGTGTGCTCCCCATAGGGTTCCTCAGCCTCAAGACAGAGGCCATTTCACACTACACTGTTATAGTGCTATGATTCCACTTTCAACATCCTATGGAATCCTGAGGTTTGCGGTTTAGGGAGGGGCATTTTGAATTCTCAGCCAGGGAGCTCTTGGGCCCCAGTAAGCTACAAACCCCAGAATTCCACAGGATGTTAGAAGTGGAATAATAGCACTATAACAGTGTAGTGTGGAAATGGCCAGAGGAAGAACAGGTGTGAAGGAATACTATCATGCTTCTGTCCCCAGGCATCATCAGCCCGTGTGCCCATGCAGATCCCAGAAAGCTGCGTATGTGTACACAAAATGAAGCCCTGACAACTAAGAAGGGTTGCCTGTGGGAATCTTCCCTTTTCTCTGCCACCTTTTTCCTAGCACAAATTGCCCCCTCTTGAGTTAGGGATCCAATAAGTGGCCTATTCACACAATACAGTGATAATGCTGTCACTCCACTTTAACTGTCATGGGTCCATCCTGTGGAATCCTGGGGTTTTGTGGTTTGGTGAGGCAGGGGAATTCTCAGTGTCCCTCCCTTAGCTGCCTACCTCAGGATTTCATGGGATGGAATCATGGCAGTTAAAGTACAATAACAGTGCTACAGTTCTGTAGTGTGAAGGGGCCCCAATAACCAGACCAAACGATGACATATTACTGATGCCAGGTTTCAAAAACCAGGGCGATTTCCACACTAGACTGTTATAGTGCTATTATTCCACTTGCAACATCCTATGGAATCCTGGGGTTTGCAGTTTCGGGAGGGGCCAGCTGGCCCCTCCCGAAACTGCAAACCCCAGGATTCCATAGGATGTTGCAAGTGGAATAATAGTGCTATAACAGTCTAGTGCGGAAATCGCTCAAGCCTGAGAACAGGGACAGCTTGTATACTCTCAAGCTGATGGAGCACTGGGCTCGCCACCTTTGGGTGGTGACCCAGCCTTCTCCCTTGCAGGGACTAAGTATGCATTGTGAATGATGTTAAACATTTAGGTGGATAGCGTAGTAGGACCGCTCCTGCTAAGGGGCTGAGGAGAAGGAACCATGAACCTGCCGGATAACGGTGAGCAACAACTATTGTAACAGACGTACACCCACCTAAATGTTCTCAGTGCTCTCTGCCTCCAACTCTTGGGCAGAAATGCATCTTTTTCTAGTAAAGAGATTTTCTTGATTCCTTTGAGCCTCTTTCACAATATACATTCCTCCACATTGTATAAGCTTAGTCAGCTGCTTGTGTTAGTCTCGTCACAAGGCTACAGAGGTCTTGTGCTACCAATTTATCTTAATTGGCAATGACTGATATTAATCCCTCCACTGATAAGCTATCTTGACTGGGTACAAAAAGCAACCTGAGCTTCAAGTTTTCACACTCAGCATGAGCAAAGGTTCATGGGACTAAGATTCATCACAAGGTGTTTTTAGGACAACGAGTGTTACTTTGCTTGTGCAGGAACAAAAAAAATTAGTGCAGCTTCACCTGATCTTCCCACAATATGGACTCTCCCATTGTGTGGAACCAGGTTTTGGAACTGCATACCCTTGAACTGTCCCAGTTTGGCAGGGACAGTCCCAATTAATCTTCTCTCATTCCACTTTTTCAGCTGCCTTTAAAATGTCTGAGGCCATTTTTGCCCTACACTATTATAGTGCTATTATTCCACTTTCAACAGCCTGTGGAATTCTGGGATTTATAGTTCACTGAGGCCAAAGAGCGCTCTGGCTGAGAATTACAAATGCTCCTCCCTAAACTGCAAACCCCATTATTTCATAGGAGGTTGGAAGCGGAATAATACCACCATAACAGTGTAGTGTGGAAATGGCCTCTGTCTTGAGGCTGAGGAACCCTATGGGGGAGCACGTAGCTTCTTGGGGCACCCTGAATAAAATATCTCCACTCACTTCTCATCAATGAACATGCCCTTGCTGGTCTCCAGCTGTATTTGTGTGACTGTGAAAGAAGGCGTTAGAGGAGACTGGTAACTGAGAAAGTGTGTGTAAGTAAGTAAGCAAGTATGTAAAAGGTTGCCAGGTCAGTTCCTGAGATTTCATTGTCAGAACCTGACATGTAGGAACACCCCCAGTGACGTTACAGGTGCGATCTTAAAGGAGGCGGCCTCTGCTGATGTCATTAAGCTTTGTACAACCACAATTGTACAAATTATGCCACCTATTTTAAAAAAAAAACACTACGTTTTTAAACGAGGAAAGCGCACATTTTTCAAGACAGTGGGATGGAGGAATGGAGAAAAGCACCCATGCCCTGAAATCTAGGAACCCTGAGTGTGTGCATGCATTTTGTCTCACTCTAAGGAAATGTGTACATTGGTACTTGCAAAACTAAGCACTAATATTCACAAGAGAGTAAAATAAAAATAATGGAAAGTTGAAATGAGGAGTAGGCCAAGAAACAGGAGGAAAAGTGAGGATTGCTCACTGGAAGCAAAGGCGACATCAGGAGTGTGGGAGGAGCAATTGCATACACCCACATCTAATGTTGCCACCTACATCACAAGCAAAGTCATCAACAAATGAGCTAAAATTGGCTGCTTTTATGAATTCCGCTAGCTGATTTACTTCCAAAAAACCCCCCAGTTTTTTTAAAAGAGTAATTTTTCCTTGCAGAATAAAAAAAAAAATGCTGAAAATCCTGAAAGACCTTGAAGTTAGCAAAATATTATTTGGATCCTGAGAGAAAAATGTGGCGAGCACAGCACAGCAGCACACCACAAAAGCAACATAATTGCACGTCCTGCAACATTTCACAAATGAGAAGCAGGGTATATAGGCCTGAACAATTTAATTAATTAATTAATTGGATTAATTAATCAATTAATATTTAATTTATATCCTGCTTTTCTCCCACAAAGGACTCAAAGCACGCCCTACGTTAAAACAATACAGCCGGAAACATTCTGAAATATAAAAATTTTAAAAAGCACTAACTACAAACCAGTTGAGGACATTAGTTTAAAACAACTAAAAGCACAAGATCAGAGGGTGCTTAGTGAGGAAGAAGACACAAATATACTGTTTTAAGCAGAGAAACCTTGAGTTTAGAAAGCATTAAAAAAACCCAAATCAACGAATTCAATATTCTCTGTGTGGGTAACTTGTATGCACACAGCGTGATTGACAACAAATATAAGACTATAGAAGCTATTACTCCAAAGTCAAAATGCCTTTATCAGCTGAATGATGTCTCTCAGAACAACTGTGAATTCTGTTCATGCTCAGCCCTTTGGCCAACACATATGGTAGACCAGGGCAAATGTCATTCCCCATGACACAACACTCCTGGGGTCATCTTGAGCCAATCAAAGCTTCTCAGGACAACCTACTTTGGAGGACTGTTCTTAGACTAAAATAGTAGAGGAAAGCTAAATAATATACAATAGTTTAAGCTCCAAGAGATAAATAGAATGTAATAAAGACAGTTATAAAAAACACACGATTGTCATAAAAAAAATGAATATATCTAAATAGCCATTTAGAGTGTCTCAGGCGACAAGTCCTGTACACATTTAATGAGATATCAGCCCCACTGAATTTATTGGAATTTACTTCTGGCTAGACACTAAAGGATTGCGTTATTAATGTAAGTGGAACTTTGCTTTGCAAGAAAACAAGTTTCTCTCAAGATAAGTAGAAAGTCGCATTTCTTCCAATGGTCAGCTTCGACAAGCTGCAGTTTCTTTCCTGTGTCACTGTGCAACCTTGGCACACAGAGAGGATTAGCAACTCAAAAGTTGAGAGCAGAGAGAAGAAAACCAGCAAACCTCAGCCTTAAAATATATGGTTTATACAGTTTGGTCATTTGGCATCTAGGGAAAGTTCAGGCTTGATTTGCTCAGTTGATTTATTACCTTTTTGGGGGGGCCTTTTTGGGCAGCTTTTTGGAAGTCCATGGTATCTGCTGAACTCTACTTCAGTACCACATTTCAAATCAGAGATGAAAAATAAGGTTTAAATGTGAGGTTTCTGTCTAAATCCTCCTTTGCCAGAGCCAATATTTGTTCTAAGCAATATCCCAGAAAATGCAACATCCCAGAAAATGCCACTTGGGTGCCATTTTCTTTTCCTCAGAGATGTTTTACTGGAGACAAATGAACTAGAACAAAGCCATGGCAACAGGGCATGCTGACGGAATTCAGCAAGATGACTCAGAAACAACAGTGTTCTTGTTTTTCTGGTGCCAAACATGAAAGAGACTATTTCAACCCTTTAACGCAACGACATCGGTTCAGATAATGCTGTGTCATGTCCTTTATCCTGCCAAATTGACTTGCAAATTAAGGAGTCCAATGTTACAATTGAAATTTAGTTTAGTTCTATGCCTTTTTTTTCTACAGTGTCTAAGGAAGCTCACAATAACCCTGAATTAAGTATTAAATACCAAAATACATCATCATACATGATGGTTAATTTTCTTTATCCATTGGTGATTTGGAGTTAACCCATTTTTTACCCTTTTTAGAGTGTTGATTGCACACTGCATATAGAATCTGGTTTATTTTAGACGTAACTAGTTAGATGGATACCTTAACTCATGATACCATCGAGGGACAATTGTTAGCATTCCGTGTTTAATTGCTTTTTTCTCTGCCTACCCGTGACTTGCCAATTTCTCCCTGGTAAAATTGGAAGAATAGCTTTATATTATATCAATCTTCTACTCTCAACATAAGGCAGATTTCTATCATGAAAGGCTGCAATTACTCACAACCCTCAAAGCCTGGCTCAGCCCCATAACCATGCTTTGTGGTCTTCACATTATCTTGAATAATTTATTTCAGAGTTGGGAAACACATTTTCTCTAGGTCCCCATGCTACTATCTATGACCAATATTCTGTATTAGCTACTTAATTAAGTGTGCTGAACTAACTAATCTCTCCAGTCCTTCCAAACCTGATGGAAATGTCATTTATCTGTGTTCTGACCTCTCCCTCCCCATGCAAGGATGCCTAGCAAAGTAGGTTGAAGAAGTTACAATTGTGCCAATAGAGCTACAATTGTGACTAAGTAGAGATTGTGGATGTGGAATAGTTCTTGTTGTTGTGTACCTTCAAGTTGTTTTCAACATACAGGGACGCTAGGATGAACCTATCACAGGGTTTAGGGGACTTTAAAAGAAGATACAAAGCTGGATTATACTAAAGGCAAGGGAAAACATGCAGTTTGTATTTTGATCAGGATAGCAAATGTGTAGTTCCTGAACTGACAAGTGAGCTACAATGTAGTTGTCCTTTGGCATCTTTAGTTCTTGGCCTTTTGTAATGCAAATTTTCAAAACAGAACACCAAAGGAGTAGAAATAGGAGAAAAAAGAATGCATAGGGACCTTATATATTGCAGGAAGTGCAATACAAAATCTGCCTATTGATGGAAAGAGTTTGCAAAAGTCTATCAAATAAAAAGAAGTGGGATAAATATGCATAAAATACCTATGAGTTTTTGTGTGCCCTTTCTTTAAAAATACAAAAATGTTGCAGATAAAACAGAAACAGTATGAAATGAACTGAGGGATGGAAAAATCAGAAATCAAGAAATCCTGAAATGGACCAATCTGTCCACCCACAAAAGAGTTAGCCCGCTGAACGGTTAAGTACTGTACCAGACAGTGCAGTATCGCTTGCCGTGACCGGCAACAGCTTGCCAAAGTCTCAGGTACGGATCTTTTTTCTGCTTCTGCTACGTGCGATGCTGGTAGCTGTACCAGCAACATTTATGCACACAACGTGTGCATTCTACCACACTTTGGCTCCTCTGTGATAAAGGAACTCAGTGAAAGAAAGGGGGGGAAACCCCACCATAGCCAGAGTTTGCAAACTAAACAAAGCCTGCCTGTGTACTGAGATGTGACTTACAATATAATGCTTTACCTTAAAGTGCCTTCGTCCTCTGATGCCCTCTTGAGCTGGCTTGCCAGAAGAGGAAGGCATGAGACAGTTCCTTTCATAGAAGTCTGCATACCCCCAGCCAAAGGGCTGCAAATATTTCTATGATGTTGTGAGGGATTTGGGGTTGGTCTAAATGACCTTTCAGGTTCATTTACTACTAGGGGAACCACATACTTATCACCCAAGAAAGAGGACATGTATCACCCTAAAAGAAGACAAAAGAGAATATTGCTCTGCATAAAACTGCATGTGTTAATTTATATGTACAGAGGCAAAAGAAGAAATTATGTTGACAATTCAAATTAAACAAGACATCTCACCTGAGTTGGGGAGACTGTGACCAGGTGACCTCTGTACCTTCTGAGTCTACTGGCTAGCGGCCAATGGTGGATGGGCAACTGCAGGATTCCCAGTCTCCCTCTTTATGCATCTTTATGGCCCTTTCCGCAGAAGGCTGATACAGCGCAGTAGCGTCGTATTGCCACTTTTACATCTGCATTTTAAACTGGTCTGATGTCGTTCTGTCCTCTGTGGTTCAGCATAAGTTGAAGTCTTAGCGTGGTTAACATTGACATTAAACCAATGTATTGGAAAAATGGGAAAACTCCGATTTAAACAACCCAAACTGTTTCTGCTGCATTTTTTCCTAAGTGCAAAAGTGTTACATCGATTCACACACTTATGCTAAAACACAGCAATGGTTTCTACAACTTTTTTTTTTAAATTGACCAATCAGCGGCGGCGGAGTGGAGCGAGGGAGGGGAATTGGAGTTCCACGAGAACTGATGATGCGGAAGCTACAAACAATTTTCTCTGCTTTACTTTGATAGAACCCAGAGGACATGCAGATAGGAATCGGAGTAAATCAGAGTAAAAAACACCACTCATGACATGTGGTGAAACGTTCCTCCACTCTAGTGTGGAAATGGCCTATATCAGAATAGGACTGGGCAACCCTTCAAATAGAAGACATTTTTTGAAAAAAAATCTGCCGCTGTCAGCTCTTCAAAGAGAAGATTCTCCTCTGTATTGTACAATGTTCTAACAGCCTAGTGCTTCTGGAGGCCAGAAGACCCAAGACCTTAGGGGGCTGCATCACTTGGTTTGGTTAGACCTTGCCCTGACATGGCCTGAGAGGAACCTGGCAGTCTTAACGTCAAATCACATATTAACTTCAGGACTTAGGGGGAAACCAGGGGGAACAGTCTTTCCTGCGAGTACAATGTTTTCCCTCCAAGCACGTAAATTTCTTCAAAGCTCCATGCATGAGCAATCAGATATGAAGAAAAAAACTCAAGGAAAAAAACTCTCAATGACTAGCTGTAAAACAAAAGCAAACAAATTTGTAACATGTAAAATAGGCAAGCTCATGCTAGAACAAGCAGACATATTTTACCTCTTAAAAAAACCTCCTTTCCTAATGGTGTACGAACTGTATCAAGTCCATTCTGTTGCTGATCTGAGCACAGTGAATGATGTTTCCTTCAGATTTTGAGGGGTCTGGGTAGGGAGACATTACTTAAGTGTATACAAAGGGATCTTGTAGCACCTTTGAGACTGAGAGAAAGAAGGTGGTAGCATAAGCTTTCATAGATTACATTCTACCTCATCAGATGGAATACTTGAATATTGTTTGTTTTGTTAAGTATGCTTAATTGAGTAGCTGATACAGGATTTTGGCAAATATCTTTAGCCCTTGCAATGCCATTACCATGAGAAGTCTCTATATTCAGTCATAAGTGATCACTTTCACTATGTAGTTCAATCAGACCAGGAATATTTATTGAGCTTGACTTTTGTGAATGCCAGTGAACCAATAATGCAGCCCTGTCTTGCAGTTCCTTTGCACATCTGCATCCTCATTAGTCAGAAGGTTTTCCCCAGAGGCTTCAGGAATAATAACAAATACTGAGGCTATGCATCTATTATGACTGCTATCTTTAAATATCTGAATGAGTGTCATGCGGAAGATGGGGTGAACTTGTTCTCTGTTGCTCCAGAGACTAGAACATGAACCAGGCACCTTAAGAGTCTGCAACAGCAGTGATAAAGGAATGATCCCATTTGCAAATCATTAGGAGAGTGTACAATAAAGGAAAAAGAGGCAAAGCATGCTATAGCATGAGTACTACTGCTACCTGACACACCCACCCCAAATTGCATCTTTATGTCATTGCATCTGACCGTATGTCTTATTCCCTTTTTCCATGCCTCCTATCTAAGGGTGACAACTTGGGGAATTAACTGTAGAAGCATAGGAAACTGCCCTTATAATGAGTCAGATCACTGGCCCAGTATTGTTGACTCTGGTTGGCAACAGCTTCCCAGGGTTTCAGACAGGGTTTATCCCCAACCTCACCCAGAGATCACAGGTGTTCCCTGCTGGTCTCCCATCCAAGTACTAACCAGGCCCAAATCTGCCTGGATTTTGAAATCAGATGAGACTGGGTGTGTTCAGGGTAGCATGGTGCATCAAATCATGAGTACACATCTTGAACTGCTTGTTACAGTATACATGTGGAAATACACCACCCTGTTACCTCACTGTGGATGCTGAAGCTCTGGCTGTTTGTTATGGTGATCCAGAATTCTGAGTTTCTAAATTCTTACTTTGCAGTTGAAAGCCCAACCACAAAATTTACAATGGCTTCTTTTTACAGGGCTTTTATCTCTGGCAGCCACATGGCCACCGACTTTAGATATCACAATAATCTTCTCTATTCACATGAAAGGCTATAAATACAGCCCACTGTGTACACCGTCTTGATTTGGAGCTGGGCAGGTACACAATGGGCTTTCTCATATCCACTGGTGCATCTTAGCTTCATGACATTTTCCTGCGCATTCACGGATGCAATAACTTTTATTTATTGGGAGCAAGGCGTTTGCAGGCTGTCGCTGGCGTTATCCAGGAAATGGAGGGGGGTGGGAGTAGATGGTAGAGTAGCATGACAGCCCTCAGTTCTCTACAGAAAGGGTCAAAAGAGTTCTGATTTGGTGGCAGGTTGCATCAGTCTCTCTGCAAGACTCAGTGACCTAAAGGAGTAAGCATGCAGCATCTCATCATAATTCTTGCATTTCTGGTCCCCTGTTTGATTACGGAGGATATATCCTTCGCAGAGGGCATACCTTGTTCCAAGTATCAAGTTGCTTTCAATCGGTCTTGCTATGAGTTTGTGAGACTCCAGCGCACCTTCACCAGTGCCCAGAGCTGGTGTGAGAGAGGAGGGGGCCACCTTGTCTTTATTGAGAATGAAGAAACCCAGATGTTCTTACAGGAACACATCTCCGTGGACAAAGAATGGTGGATTGGCATGACCTACAGCTCTTCTTCAAATGAAACTATGGAAGGTAGGAAAAATAATACCCTTGTTCTCTGATAATAAGGACTCTCCATATTATCGGAATCCTCAGTCACACAGGATTCTTGATGGTATGAGTTATCTATGCATGTACCTCTGCTTATGCAAAAGGTCTTCCTTCTAACATTGCAGGCAAATATAGGGGATGAGGTGTGCAGGCATAAATGCATTAAAGGGTAATGATGGTCAACATCCACTATGATCTGCATTGGTGACCATACTTTGGAGCATTCCTATAGCACACAAGGAAGGTTGTTCAGTGCTGATCTTTTTGAAACACTGGTGATACGGTTGCATCTCCCACCACATCTGGAACTGTGTGCCAAACAGCACAAGGCAGGCTGTTTGGCACACAGTTCTCTTCTCCAACATCTTGTGCTCATCTTTCAGCACCCATTGCCTGAAGCAGCTGTTTCAGTCTTCCAAATGGTGGGACTGGCCTTGGTAAGGACATCTGAGTGGGATCCGAGAATAAGCATTTGCTGGTGTGTATCTGCTCACAGTGCAAATTTCTTTCAGGGTCCATGATTTGGTTGGATACTTCAAATATCACCTACAGCAACTGGCACCAAGACCCACCCTCTATCCTCACATCTTCATGTGGCTACATCCTGAAGAATTCTGGCTATGAATGGGGAATAACAGAAAACTGTAGCCAGGAGTTTGATTTCATTTGTGAGTTTGGTAAGAGAGATCCTGAGCCCAGCTCTGTCTATCTGTCTCTATATATCCTCCTTGCTTCATTAGATATAATTTAAAAATCTGCTAGGTATTAGGGTGAGTGACCCCTGACATAAAGGAAAATAGTCATGGTTTTCTGCCACCCCATACAGATGCAAGACAATTAATCATTAGGATAAACTGATCTAGAATAAGTTAACAATGATTTATGAACTTGAGAAATTAAGTAAGTAAATAACTAAAGTGATTAGTGATTAGCAGCAATGAATAACTATGGGATAAAATGAAGGATTCAATAGTTTGGTGTAAATGCTTAAACAAGATGAACTGTTTGCAGCAAGGGTAGGAAACAATTTTTAGTTATGTTTTGTTATTTTTTTAAAGTCATGCATAGGTTAGGATGTTTGTATGAATGTATTTTTTTATTGTTTTGTATGCTTGGTTTGTGTTGTTCTTTCTTCTTCTTCTACTTAATAAAAACAAGTAAAAAGAAAAAAAAGTCAGTTTCTGAAACATTGCCTGAGAGTAGATGTGACATATGATCAGTGGAGGGGAGAGAGGATACAAGAGGGGGTGAGGGAAACAGATATCTTTCAAGAAAAAGTTTGGGTGCAACACCATGAATACGTAGGTAAAATCTAAACAAAAAGAACTGGAAAGTCATAGTACTTCCAGGGCCTTTTTTCCTGTCTGGGAAAAGCCATATGAGAAAAATTGTAGCTAAAGGCGCTGCTACCAGATCAAGGTGTAAAGAGCAGATTATTCCTTCTCACTTATTTAAAGAGATGGGATAAGGAGCATATAATCTAGCCCACTAGCTTCTGGCTAGAGGGTAGATGCAGAGCATACTGGAGGTTGAGCCCTGGTGCTACAATGTCTGAGACGGGTGGAGGAAGCCAATTAATTAAATGCACAGCCCCTTGAAAGTGTTTGCAAGTTGGAGCAACAAATAATTAATCCTAGTGAATTATAGCAAGCTGCTGCTTTAATTGCTGAGCTGGAGATTTGCCTACAGCCCTTTCCTCTAGTCCAGAGGGGAACCCACCCAAACTGGAGACTTTGCACTTTGACTTCCACCTGGAGGTGACCCATGAAAACTGGAGACTCAGGCCAAGCCCTAAGGTCTCACAACTCTAGCGGGGGGCATAGTAGGGGTCCCACTCCAGGTTCCTTCACCAAGAAACCAAAACTGGAGCTGGCCCTGCTTTAAAATAAAGAAAACGTAAGGGTGGCCATTTTACAACTCCATCTTCAAGTCCCAACACATCTAGTGAAGGCTGGCATAGGAGCCACTGAGTCAGACCATCCACTGAGATGAACCATCTCTGGTTGTTTTGTGCAGTATTGCCAGTTCCCATTAGCAGGGACTCTCTTGGGTTTCAGGCAAGGGTTTTTTTTAGCTAATCCTGCTTGGAGATCCCTTCAATTTCTTAGTGGTCTCATCCAAATAATAATTAGGCCCAATCCTTCTTAGCTTCTTAAATCAGATGATATTAGGTGTATTCAAAATATTTTGGTCAGATATTGCATTTCATCATAACATCACACACATTATTCTCCATTGTTTAGAATCTGGTCACAGCATTGCCTGTGACAATTTTAACGCCACAGTGCAGTGTGGATCTGGAGAAGTAATTCAAATTGGAGACAGCTTCTATGGACGGAAAACCCCTCACTATTGTGTAGCAGACACTCACCTAGAGTTTGATGTTGAAGAAGAATGTAGCTGGATCAGTGTGAAGGATGAAGTTGCAGGTAAGAATGTTACAGGGGCAAAGTAGCCATGCTAATCTGTCGCAGCAAAAGCATCGAAGAGTCTTGTGTCACCTTGAAGTACGATACATTTTATCTGGCAGAAACTTAGTGCATTCCAACCCAGTCTGTCGTTACAGGTTAAAGCACTGGTGTTTCAAGCTTTGTGAAACACATTGGCATGTGCTTAAACAGGTGAAAAACAAGAAAGGTGACTTCGGGTTAACATTTGGTGTATAACGGGGAAGTAATCAGCATAGTTTACAGCAACTTTTAAATAGGTTTATTTGCAATATCACACCCAGTTTAGAATCCTCTCTAACCCTATTCATTTATTCTAAAACGCAGGGGAAGGCAAACTAACACATGATGAAGAGTTTTCTTCTTGTCATCTCTTTGTTTGAAACTTGAATTTAGAGGAAGTCATGCAGAGGATCACATCCTTAATGCTTTGATGGTGACATAAAATGGCCTGTTAGTCAGCTTTAAATGTCAAGATGTTTTGGAATCTTAACATTTGGCATCTTAATCATTCAAATACCTAAGTAAAATGGTCTAATCCATCCTTGCAGGGCAATGTCATGGGCTTCAAGCCTGCCAAGTAGCAGCTGATGGGACCTTCTTTGGAGACCCCTGTCCTGCTCTGGGAAGCTACCTGTCTGTTCAGTACCACTGCATGGAAGGTAAGCTGTAGCACTTTTTACCCACATGACAAGAAAAGGACACCGACTGGGAAGGATTTTTCAGGGACTTGTCAGACACTCTGCTTTGTGAACTTTTACTCAGATTCTAGGCATGCCACATGATGTTTGTTTTGACCATCATCTGATGTAGATTCCAAGCTTTCACTTCACTTCACTTTCACAAGCAGCAGAGTGCAAGACACTGGGCCTTTCCACACTACACTGTTATAGCGCTATTATTCCACTTTCCACATCCTATGGAATCCTGGGGTTTGCAATTTAGGGAGAGGCCTTTAGAATTCTCAGCCAGAGAGCTCTTTGGCCTCAGTAAACTACAAACCCCAGAATTCCACAGGAGGTTGGAAGTGGAATAGTAGCACTATAACAGTGTAGTGCGTAAAGGCCCACAAAATGAGGCAAGGGTGAAAATAGGAGGGAAGGGGGAGTGAATAATGTGAGCAGCGGAGTTCAGTAAGCAAGGGCAGGTTTGCTGGGAGGTCATGGTGGCATAAGATCCACGTGGTAAATTCCATGATTGAGCACAGATTTGAGCTCGGGACCTTGTGTTCCAAATCCAGCACTTTAAATATTATTCTGGCTTGGTTTTCTCAGTGGGTCAATGGGAACTGTGAAAAAATGGGGTGAAGTTTGAAACATGCTGGAAGAAAAAAGATGCTACAATTAATGACTTTGTATAATTGGAATAATTTGCATGATTTGCAAATTGGACACTTGGATTTTGGGAAGTGGAATGTGGCAACACTACTCATATGTGGGGACAAAATATTTTTAAATCAACACTTTGTTTGCCAGCCAACCATCTTCATTCCAGTAGCCAGACTTTAAACTTGCACACAGAGATATTTAGATACCTAAGCAGTACTTTGAATCCATGCATAACTACTAAGTCACACAGGTTAAAAAAAAAAAGGAAAAAGGTAAGACTCTGCTAAGAGAATCCATGCCAATTATTCTTCTTACTTATTATTTTACTCATATATTCTCCACCTTTTCCCTAATAATGGACTCACGGTAGCTTATAATTGTTCCCACCGAGGGAAGAGTTTTTCCTGTTGTAATTATCTGTATACAGTGGGCCCTCAGTATCTGCTAGGATTTGGTTCACTCCTGGTCCCAAGCACTTTGGATAAAGGAGGCTTGGTCTGTACCAGCTCTTTTAATGACCTCTGGTTACCCCACATGGTCAGCAAAAAAATTCTTGTTTTTTTTTTAGTTCATGAACTAAAATGTGACATATGATTAATCTCTTCTAGCTTCTCCCTAGCAAAACAAAAATTGCTTAACTAGGCTCCTTTGCCCTGGATTTAAATGACGTCCTCATTTGTTCCTCAAACATGTTAAAATGCTCAGTCTTTCTGTAAAGTCTGATCACCAGGGTTGCCAGTTCAGGATTGTCCCAGACCCTGAATTTTCCAGGCAAAACCTGACATCTAGGGATGCTCCTTGGTGATGTCATTTAGTATTTTGCATTTAGTGCCAACCACAGTGGCTCGCAGCTCATCATTCAAACATATACACACACACACACACACGGAAAGTATGCTCCTGTTTGGAAATTAAGACAGAAGTGAAATGAAGGAATTAATCTTTCTTATCTATTTAGAGAGATGGGATAAGGAGTCTTTAATCTATCCTACTTGCTTCTAGATGCAGAGCAGAGGTGAAGGTGAGCTCTGGTACTATTCTGTGCATTGTTTTACAGGTTTGCGGCTGGCTGTCACAGAGGAAAGCTTTGTCTTTGAAAATATCACCATATCCTTGAAGTGGCTGCTTTCTCCTTACTCTGGCAACCTTTCCTGTATAATTAGCACCGGAGATGGAAACACAATTGATCCATACTACCCACCGACGTAAGCCAAAGCTTCTGAACTTGAGCCAGCAAGGTGCTTAGGTTCTAGTTCTGCGATTTGCTTTAAAGAACAGCTTCCAAGTCGTCAAGGATGCTCTAAATAAAGCAGTAGTTTGGTAATACTTCAGTGTATTTCTAAGAAGGTGTTTTCACCACAAGTAGATTGCATTAGCATAGTTTGTACCAAGGCCGGCTCTGTCATTAGGCAAAGTGAGGCAGGGATAGAAAGAATATTTGCTGCTATTTGTCTCCTGACCAAAAAAGGGGTTTCCTGACACCTAGGAAACTTGGTTGGGAAGAACAAACCTATATTTGTAAATCCCAAAGTATTTTGGGAAATTATTTTTTGCACAGATGCATGTGAGGGTTTTGTGCAAAAATTATATGGTTTTGCACAAAACTTGCAGAGTATTAATTAGAAGCCCACATGGTCTTGTTTTTTATCTATAGAGTTTTTAAAACAAAAATTCCAGGGTTATTAAACAAGCCAACTTCAACTACTGGATTGAAGTACCATTAAAACTGGGCTGGGGCAGCTTATGACAATAAAAATTCTTAGCAGTCAATAAAATAACTAAATGAGAATCCTGACCCCTCCCCCAGAATGAAATATTCCTTCAGTCTCCAGATTTCTAGTATCTAGAGGATGAGGCACATCTAGATCTCTTTCCTTCACAGTATTTTGGCATTCCTTTAGTGACAGTACCTGCCCCTTTTCTTTGGATGCTTAACCTGCATTTCTAGATGCTCAGCTGAAGTTTTAAGCTTCTGCAAGGCTAGAAATTTGGAGACTCAAAGCAGAAGCTCAAGAAAAATTGTTAGAGGAGAAAGAAAAAGAAACCTAAAATAAGCAACAGAGTCAGATCAATGAGGCCTGGGAAAGAAATGCTAACTTGCAAGCAGCAGGGAGATAAACGGAAAGCTAGGGGTGAGGGTGGAACAGAGTATCCTGAAAGAGGGCATAGCCGACTGGCTGGCTGGTACTCTGAATAGAAGCACTACATACTGCAACTTTTTATTGCACATCACGCTGGTTTTGCTTACGACATGTCCCATTGTGTTTCTAAAGCTTGTTTAGCAATGTGAGCCACCGGTATGTCTCTCCTGGTGAATTCACCATCTTCGTGGAGTGCACAACCAGTGAATGGCACGTCACGGCTCAAAAACTCCTGACTGTGCAAGACAAAATGGATGAGCTGACTGTTACCGGGTGCTTCAGCAAGTATGGAGTAGGGAACAGCTCTCAGTGCAGGACTCTCTATGAGGAGACGTTGTGGATTCAAGTGGAACTTAACGGAGGTCAGACTTCTACTTCTTCCTCCTGCTCTTCTTCTCCTCTTCACATTTCTAGAGTAATATGAACCATATAAATCTACAGTCCATTAGAGACACTTATAGTGGGCCAGTTGTAAATCCTGTTGTAAAAAAAATTGAAAACATACTTAAAAGAATTTGGCCCAGTCCAGATGTTAATCCCAAATAATATAAACATGTAAGTGTTGCAACTTAACACCTTGGCTACAATCCTAAGGACGATGCTTGGGTATTTCTGCATAGACATCACCTTCGTTTAGTTATTTTAAAAATACTTACTGTCCGTCATGTACTGTATGGCACATCCAGATGGTGTATTCCTTATTTCATTGATACACGAATTTCCTCCAATGAGCACAAGATGGCACACATGACTATCCTTCTCCTTCTCGCCTTGTTCTCACAGCAACCACGTGAGATAGATTGTTCACACTGCAAAAGCCTGGTCTGTGGCCATCCAATCAGTGAGTTTCATAGGGATTGGATTTCCGCCGTCACTGTCTGACCCTCTAATCAATACAAAGTGCAAAGTGCAGCCACAAGGTTGTGTGTAACTTTGTGTAACTGTTTTCATGGTCCTTGGCCCCTCCAGACTCCCTGGGCTGCCATTTGACCCTCTCTTGGAAGCATCCAAGAGCAGCAATTCACCCCTTAACATAAACATTCCCCATTTCTCCAAACAGAAAGTGGACTTCTCACTACTCCCAGGGTTTCTTTTCAACAGTTTAAGAGTCCTGGGACAGAGAGTTGCCCCTCAGAACCATCGCCCATCTTTTCAGTACAGCAAGCTGGTCCAAGTGGTGAAAAGGGTATAGTTTATCATTTTTGTATACAAGAAGGACGTTTTGGAAAACTTTTCTTTTTTTCAGGGACTGGAGTGACCTATGCTGTTCTAAGCAACAACAAGACAGTGATGGAGTCCAGCGTAAAGTCAGGGATCGTTCCTCATAATCTAACCCTGGATGCTGCGTCTCAACAGCTGATAGGTCCTGGGGTCCATCGCCTTGAAATTGTTGCATCCAGCAACACCACGGAATCAGAGATTACAGAAATCCTCACCATTCATTTAGTTGAGCCAGTTTCTGGCCTCCAAGCTGAATTAACCTCCCTCTCTGCAGAGTTAGGAGATGATCTAGAGGTAAAAGTCTCAGCCCTCCATGGTAGCCCCAAAAAACTGAAGTTTGAAGTGACCGGATCAAATGAAACTTTTTCCCACTGGAGAGATTGTCCTGAAGGAGCGTCTGAAACCTACAGAATCCCACTGAAGGCTGAAGGTACTCCCATGAATGTAATCCACCATTCACTAATAGGTAGACAGGATCCTTTCAAATGAGTCTGTGGACCTCCCATCCGTGGCTGCATTGGCATTAGCCCAACATGCCAGCAAAGAAGAGTGGAGGAAATGGTTTATGATCTATGGTTTAAGAAAATGATTATGAGCTACTAGAAGAAAAGTTACGAACAAACTTAGGATATTTGATGATAACAAAGATAGCTTTTTCCTTTTTCTCTGTTAAAGTGTTAATTCTAAATTTGATATTTCCACTGTTGCAAGGAGAGTAACTGGAAAATAGTTGCACTTTCTTTGTTGCTTTTAAAAGATACTTCCCAAACAGAGAATGATTTTAAGAATGACTAATTTTTTAACATAGAATAAGTTACTGATGATTAAAGTTGTTAAGTAATTATTAAGTTTTTAAACATGATTTACAATAATTAAATTAGAATTATTACTAAGAATTTACTTAGAATCATTAACTATTAACTCATATTGAAAGTTTAGCTTTATTATGAAGATAAACAATAGGCCACAAGCATTTACTTTAAATTTGGCCTTTGATCTAATGGTTAGTTGTAACTACTGGATTATTATTCACTGTTGGCAGCAGGGGCAGGAGCCAATTTTTAGTTGTTATGTAGTTTTGTAGTATGTCTAGTAGATTAATTTGATATTTGTAGCTTTGTTTTTCTTTTTGATGGTCAATTGTCTTATAGTTTATTTTATAGTATGTTTTCTTTCTTTTTTTCTGTAGTGTTATTCTGATCTTTCTATTTTGGTTTTATATGTTTCTTTTTTATTATTCAATTAAAAAATAAATAATAATAATTAAAAAAGCAGTTTAACCTCTGGTTGAGGGTTCAGAAGCAAGGGAAATGCTGTGTTCAAGACCCAAGAACTATCTCTTCTTGACTGCTCTAAATGAGATGAAGATTACATAGCTTTTCCAAGCATCTTGCTGTTGTGGTGCCATTTATCAGTATGAAAACCCATTTAATAATTGTTAATGAAAGACTACATGATGTACATTCTGCACCAAAGGCACACAATGCCAGACTCTGTCCTCTGCCTGGTTAGGGGCTATATCTTTTCCTCCTTTCATTTTTCCCCAGACTTGTCAACCTGCATCTACTAATATGCCAAGTCCTAGCGTTGAGCTGGAACATGCATTTAAAAAATGAAAAACAGAAAACTATGACCAGAATTGATTGACTGATTGGTTGATTGCAATGTGTCCCTTTTTAGGTACTTTTCTGGTCAAAGTACTTGCTATGAATGACTTCTCGAACATGAGCATTGATGCAGGAACTGTCACGGTGTCGTCTAACAGTTCTCATAAAGAAGGTAATGACCAGTTCTCTTGTAATGCTCTATAATGACTGCATAAGATAAGATTGTTTAATGAAGCAATAAGGATTTAAAGAAGTTCAAGGATCCTTCATCCCCCTGCCCCAATGTATATATGCTGTCATGTGCCCCCCAATTAAAAGTAAAAGTCAGCAGCATTCATGTGTCTGCTGGCCAAAAGTGGGAAAACACCAGAGACTCCTAGTGTCTTTTATGTTATTGTTTTATCTGCAAATATAAAACATTATGGTGCATAGCGGGAACAAATAGGAAGAATGTAGCAGATTCCCAGAGAACAATTGTGTCCCCACTTATCTATTCTTCACCTTCAGTTTGAACTGATTCCAGGTTGAAATCCCATTTATAGTGATAAAAGAGAGTGTGTGTGTTTTTTGTATGTGGTGTAATGGCTCTTTAAAGCCAGTTTTCTCCTTGTGCTGTCTTTGGAACCTTATCAGCTCATGATAGTAACTGTATTACAAAGTATTTGTGAGTCTCCACCATAGTTCCAGGACCATGAAATATAAACACTTGAAACTTGGCACTGATGCTGCAGGGATGCTATGGCTGTGTACCTCCTGGGCATTTGGATTTTAGAACAGTTCAACTAATTTTAATCATTTTATATCTATCGGTAACCAGAAATACCATGCTCAGCCCTAACCTTTCTTAGGTCATTTCCACACTACATGATTATAGCGCTATTATTCCACTTTCAACATCCTGTGGAATTCTGGGGTTTGTGGTTTACTGAGGTCAAAGAGCTCTCTGGCTGAGAATTTTAAATGCCGTTCCCTAAATTCCAAACCCCAGGATTCCGTAGGATGTTGAAAGTGGAATAATAGCGCTATAACAGTGCAGTGTGGAAAGACAGGGAAGATGCAGCTGCAAGCAGGCAGGAGCATGATACTAATTTCTCCAGAGGGCCTCTGGTCAGCCCTATGTCCCATGTTCCACTGCAAGGCTCCCAAAGTCTCCAAACAGTTGAGCAGAGAGAGGTTCTGCTGTATGGTAAGGAGAGAAGAGCAGTGAGAAGAAGGAATGGCTAAACCAGCATGGGAGTGGAGGGAGAGAAAAACCGAGGGAAAAGAAAAAGAGATGAGAGGAAGAGAAAAAGAGCAAAGGCAAAGGAAGAATGTGAAGAAGTGGTGGGAAGCTTTGGCATTTTTAAGCTGGATATTTCTACAAGTGATTTATACAGGGCAATTCAGCATTGCATTTACACATGCTGCTTAAAGCTGTTTCCTTTGCATTAAACAGATCCTCTTGAGGATGAAGAGCAACCAAATATGAAAAGAAGAGTTGTGAGTATTGAAGAGACTTTGATAAGACAGTGGTAAAGGGGGGGGGGAAATACTGAGAAATTCCTTTTGGAAATATTTCATAGGTATTAACTGACTGCTTTTCTTTTTCTTAAAAATGTGATGTAGTGGTTAAAACTTTTCATTTGTTTGCATAAAAAACATTTAGGCTACCCTTCAGTGAGGTTATCAGGGCATACATAAAATAATAAACAAAATAAATAGTAAAATTACGCCACAGAAACAAATGAGTTGAACTTTCTGATTGTCTGTGTATGATGTCGTCAGATTGACTTTGAAATTTCCATGCCTTCTAGCCTTAATTCTCTTTCTGCAATAAGAGACTTATAATGACCTATATCGTGGAAAGATAAAACTAGTGAAGATCTGTCAACAGATGTAACCAAAGAAAATGTCCCTTTGAAATGCAAGGTTGTTTTTTTTAAAAAAACTCTTGTTCAGAAGAAATCCTTCCTTGCACATGGATGCTGCAGCTCTGATTTTCCTTCTGCCTTAGGATGACAAAGGGAAAAATAAGATATACATTAAGCCTAGCCGCCACATTGGACCCTTCACAACTGTTATTCTTGGTTGGCCTGACGACAGCAACAATTCTGTCTACACTTGGTCTTGTGGTATGTAGATTGTGGGCATTTCCGAGGCCTTTTGCCCCTGCGCTGGCGGTAGAATTCTCAGGTCAGGCACTCATTCGCACTGCACATTGCAGTTTTAACTACCATAGTGACATTCTGTAGAATCCTGGATGCTGTACTTTGCTGAGACCCTGGAGCTCTCTGGCAGAGAATTCGAGATACCCTTCCCTAAACTGCACACCCCAGGATTCTATAGGATGTTGCCATGGCAATTAAAGTGGAATCAAAGTGCTATAACTGTATAGCATAAAATAGCCTCAAGTGTGACTATTGAGACAGCCGTCTCTCTTGTCATACACAAGTATCCTAGAAGACACAGAAGGGCCTCTCTTTTAGATCTTTTTTAGAGCAGAAAGGATAATATAGAAGGAGGCAGTTCCTAACATAGCGGTATGATTGCACTTTAAATGCTGTGGCTCTATCCTATGGAATCCTGGAGTTTGTAGTTTTGTGAGGCAGTGGATCTCTCTGGGCTAGCATCCTAAATGCCTTCCTCTAAAACTCCAAACCCTAGGATTCCATAGGATGGAATCATGGCAGTTAGTGTGGAATCATAGTGCTATAATTGTGTAGTGTGCATTGGCCACTGGATAAGAAGAGAAAAAGAATTTCCTCCTCTAAGCAAGCTGAAATGTTCATCTGTTTAAATACAAAGTTGTGGAAGGTTTTCTTCCCTTTCCCTTTCCCAGTTTGGAAATTTGCAATTTGGAAATAGCAACCTTACTGCAATGCGAGGCCAAATCCCTTTGAATTTCATTGTGGAGCCCAATTATGCCCTGAGGGTCAAATTAGACAGTAGTCTTAGCGTGTTTTTAGAAGAGTTGCTCCCTCCAGTAGTTAAAGAGACCTGTCACAGAAGACGAGTTTCTTCAGCTGCAGGGTTGGTGTTTGGGCACTGGCAAGTAAACACCGACTTAATTTACCAATCTGGTCGCTGAAGTCTGTGGCTCTGAGGAAATCCCATTGCTGCAGGGAAAAAGGGTTCCTTGGAGGACAGTTTGGAAGGGGGTTGGTGATGAGAAGACCCCTAGGGAGAAGGAATAGGTGGTGTATTTAGAAGGAAAGTGGGGCCAGAAGCCTTCTTTTGCAGCAAATTTCCCCAGTCTCTGTTTGCAGGGGAAACTATCTTCAGGAAGAAGATGAAAATTACAGAGGATTGACAGAAAAAAACAGAGCTGGCCCTATTAGTGGGCAGAATGAGGAAGCCATTGTGGGTGTTAGAGATAAAAGCCTCTCAGATGTTCCTCCTGGACTCCTCAGGTCCTCTTCTTCCAAATACCTCATCCTGGGTCTCCTAAGCTTGTCTGCTTTTTTCCAGTGTACAGGAGGACATTATTCTATTGTCAGTACTAAAGCACAGATAAATGACTGTCGGACCAATTTGTAGACATGGAACAGAGCAGGGAGGGAGGAACAATCTTGTTGTTCATTGCCTCAGACTAGTCCCACAGGGAAGCATTTGGAAGTGAAAAGGTCTTTCACAAATGCCTGAGCAATTTCTGAAAATGCTCTGGGGGAACTCAGAACAAATAAGTCTGTTCCAAATTGGGAAAGGAGGAGTGGAGGTCGTAAAAGAGGTCTTGTTAGAACACAAAAATCAATGACAACCGCATTGAGTCACCACAGAAACAACATCCTTTCATGTTTGGCCTGGGGTCTGAAGTGGGTAGGAGGAAAGACAAAAAACCCTTTGAGGCCCCTCCCGAAACTGCAAACCCCAGGATTCCAGAGGATGTTGAAAGTGGAATCATCGCGCTATCACAGGCTAGTGCGGAAATGGCCTATGTACAGCAGTTGAAGTTAGCTGAGGACAAAGGGTAAAAGTGGTAAGAGGAGAGAGAAACTAGGATGTTCTAAAATCATTTGGAAAAGTGGGAATGAGAGAAGATTAATTGGTCCTGTTCTTCCAAATCAGGACAGTTGGAGGGTATATGTTGAGTTGGGTCCTGGAGAAGAAGGAACCACTTTATTTTAGAAAAGGGAATGAACTAGTTCGGAATGCCTTTGCAGGATCCTGCTGGCCTGAATGGGCTGAATGTGTGCAAAAACAGTCCATCCAGACGGACCAAAGGGAGATCCGGATTCTTTCTGCCTGCTTACCTCCTCCCAGCTCAGCCGTGACTGTGAAAGTTACAGTCAGAAACCCAGAAAAGAAAGAGAAGCAGGATGAGCAATGCCTCTACATCACAGCAAAGCGAGACCTGAACCCACGTATCAGGTGTGTGCTGCAATTGTATTACTTTCCTCAGCTCTGCAATTCAGAACATGGCAGATGGAGATCTCTTGAGAAATTACATCTCTTAATGCAGTCTCAAGGAAACGAGTAGGAAACTCTTGTAACGCTCATTGTAGTACATGCTGATTTATAGATATCTTTTTTATATGTTACATTTATATCCCTCCTCTGCTGCAATAAATTCAAAGCAATGTGCAAAACTTTCGTCCCCATAGCATATACTTTCATTTCACAACAACCTTGCGAGGTAGATCGTGCTGAGAGTATGCAGCTGGCCCAGAGTCGCCCAATGAGCTTAATGGCGCAGTGCGGACTAGAACCAGGCTCTCTGAAACTGAAGTCCAGCCTTCTAACCACAACAACTTCCTGACTGGATAAGAACTGTTTGGATCTTTATGGCATACCATTTCCTAGTTACTGTGTTCACTAAATGTCCTAGAAACCAACATAGCAACCTTACTTTTTTTACAGGCATTTAGTTTCTCTGCATCATATGAGACACTGGATATAACATGATAATACTTTTTTCTCCTATGCCTGTGATAATTATTTGCTCCTCATTTTTTTGTTCGTAGGCCATTTCTGCACTACACACTTATAGCGCGATTATTCCACTTTCAACATCCTCTGGAATCCTGGGGTTTGCAGTTTCGGGAGGGGCCGGCTGGCCCCTCCCGAAACTGCAAACCCCAGGATTCCAGAGGATGTTGAAAGTGGAATAATTGT
Organism: Iguana delicatissima; assembly: GCA_948472985.1. Taxonomy (NCBI): domain Eukaryota; kingdom Metazoa; phylum Chordata; class Lepidosauria; order Squamata; family Iguanidae; genus Iguana; species Iguana delicatissima. Next base: position 912,547 of record CAOKZL010000077.1, on the reverse strand, counting down.
GCTATGAGAGTGTAGTGCAGAAATGGCCATAGAATCATAGAGCTGGAAATGATCCCAAGGAATACAGAATCAAAGCAGTCCCAACCGAGATCCACCCAGCCTCTGTTCGAAAACTTCCAAAGAAAGAGATTCCACCACACTCTGAGGCAGTGTATTCCACTGGCAAACTGCTTTTAGCCTTAGGAATTTCTTCCTAATGTCTAGATGGAATCTCTTTTCCTGAAGTTTGAAGTTCTTAGGCCAAGCATCATTTCCTTTATTTTGTTATGTACTTGTCCTTGCTAACCATGGCTTCTGCATTCTTCTTAGATGTGAGATGAACTGCAAGCCAGTGAATGTCACTGAAGATGTTACACTCAGTGTCTCCACAGAGACGGACTCAAACGCTACGCTCTACAAGTGGTATTTAGATCACACGTTCAACAGAAAGGTGAGCCCCCCATATATTTTTTTTGAATGAATTGTTAATCAATTTGCAAAACCAGTAATCACAACGTTTTCCTCAAAGAAAAAAAGAAAGAAAGAAAGAACTTCTGTTTTAAACCTGCACACACACCCCACTCCAAAAGCACTTGCTGTAGAGCAGCCTTCCCCAAAATGATGCCTTTCAGATATGTTGTGTTGGAACCACTAGAATCTGTGGTGGCCGTGGGACCCTGGGGCATCCCGCCCAAGCCATCCGGAGGGCAGTGGGTTGGGAAAAGCTATTGAGTAAGTGCCACAGAATAGAGAAGACCAAAGAGACAGAAAGGCAAGTTTAACAAAAGCTAATTACATTCCCTTTAAAAAAAACTGAGGTGAAAACTTAATGCAACCATTTAAAGACTAGATGAAACGCCTAGCTATGTCTAGAAGATCATCTCTTTGGAAAACACAGTGGAAAGCCTACAAAAAACCAACTATTTATCCATCTTTGTTTCTCCTGTGTTTGATTCCACCCTCCAGCCCAGTCTTCTCCCACCAGGCTGTAGCTTGACTGGTTTCCCCCAGAGCTCCCTTGCTTTGCTCCAAAGTGATACAGCAACACTGATCCTGAATAGCTCCTTGCTGCAAACACAAAGAGAAGCCTTTAGAATTAAAGTAACAGGTGAGAGAACCAGAATTTGGATAATATGCTTTAATGATTTTTATTTGCTGCTTTTATGTTATTTGCTTTAAATTGGTGGTTTTAATACTGTGTGCTATGGATGCGCAGAGGCTGGATGGCCATCTGTCAAGGGAAGGCTTGGATGGCATCTTCCTGTGTGGCAGAAGGGGGTTGGACTGGATGGCCCTTGGAGGTCTCTTCCAGCTCTAGGATTCTATGACTATGACTTCCAAAGGCATAGGGATGATAATCTTTTTCAGCGAAAACAACAAAGAAGCTTGTTGTGACTTAAACACAAAATCGGAATCCTGTTCGCTGATTGTGTAGCATAAAACTACACCAGTGTATTTATGCTGGAATTACTGGATTGCACTATTTCTACACCAGGTGCATAGTGGCCTTGCACTCTCCTATTTGCACAACATGCAGTTACAGGCTTTTCCACTCCAAATTCGTCTGTAGAACTGTCAGTTCTCATGATACAACTCCTTGGCTTTGGTTAGATTTTGTCAATTGTTACTGCATTCGAATCCTCTTATTGCATCCTTTTGGGGGACTGTTTGTAGCAATTCTTTGGTTCTGCACTAGGGGTTTTCCAAAGGTTTCTTTAAACTGAGACATAGTTTACTGAAGTGGTCTTATAGTTTGAAAGGCAAACTTTCTCCCCTGGAATTAAAAACAATATTTTTGTTGTGGTGGTTGTTGTTGTGGTACAAAAATGCCAGTTCACTGGCACAGTGTAATGCTTTATCTCTAAAAAGAAGGGGGGGGAGAGGGAAAGAAGAGTACGTTCGTTAGCCTTTAAGGTGCCGCAGGAATCTTCATTGCTTTTGCAGATAGTTTATTTTGCTATCTTAATACAAGAGTCAGATATGGTGAGAGTGATGATAATTTACCCCTTCAGAATCTTGCCTGGCACAAAGAGTAGCCATTATTTCAGAAAACTGCAGTATGTATCTCAAGAAGGATGCGTTAGTGTTTCATTCGACTATGGATGAGCTGTTCTTTAACAAATGTGTTAAATATTTAATACTGAAAAAATCAAGTGCTCTTCTTTAGTGCAAATCCTGACACAAACTACCATAAATCTTACCCCGATTTTGTTTCTAAACACTCCAGCAATGCATGAGAACAAGTATGGTGAAGAAACCTTCATTGTCAGCACCGTGCCTTCTCCAATAGCCCCGGTGTGTACGATATCCCCTCCGCAAGGGTCAGTGCTCTCAAGTTTTTCCATCTCCTGCTACTCCTCCTGCTTGGAGGATCGGTGCCTTCCCTCTGACAGCTCCTCACTCACATACTGTTTCTACCTGGAGCCAAGTAAGAGTCACAGATTGTTTCTTACATACAACATTCTATGTGTCTGCTATCCATATGGAGAGCCAGTGGTTTGAGCACTGAACTATGATCCTGGAATCCAGGATCTGATTCTTCACTTGGCCATGGAAACTCACTGGGTGTCTTTGGGCAAATCACACAATCTGGGCCCCAGAAAACTCTGTGATGGATCCACCTTAGAGTCTCCATAAGTCAAAAATAACTTGAAGACACACAACAACAACAATTATATATATGGGCTCACTCAGATAGGAAAAAAAATATGTCCCTGGAACTATCATGACTTTCCAGTTTTGTTTTGTTTTTTCCAGAAAGGAAAAAAGTCCCATGAAGTATTGAGAGTTTCCAGGGGTTTGGTTTTGTTTTGATTCTAATTGTATATTCATGGTTTTGCACCCAGACTTTCTTGAAATATCCTAAAGAATTTATGTTCTTCCGCCTCCTATGGATCACATGCCATATTGAAACTGAGAGAACATTTCAGAAACTGACTTCTACCAATTTCTACTGAACTCTTCTTAGATATTATTCAAGAATTATAATCCAAGTATAAAAATGCGGGGTATAATAGAAACAACAGAATATTTTTTAAAACGTGCATCTCACCGCTGTATCCAAGCCTCCTTTAGTTATGCAAATCTCTTCTTGCTGTTCACAGTTTGGACAAGTCTTTTGTTTGTCTGACGTGAATAGATCTGTTTTCCACCCTGGTTCATTCTCTCCCACATTTGCCCTTTTCAGATTCTCTTCTGCTCTGTGGACAAGATCCTGTTCTCCCTTCAGTCTACCTCCCGCTTGGAGAAAAGGAGAATGACTTTCTTTTACGGATCCATGTTGCTGTAACCAACAGTTATGGTGACACAGTTCATACAAATTCCACAGTCAGGGTAGGAGTGATATTGCTTGCTTGACCTGCTTTTGGCTGCCCGTGCCTAAGCTTTGCAACCTGGGGAAGGTCAGGGAAGCTTTTCTTAGGCTTCTTTAGAACACTGTGCCAAATTTACCCCTTTGAAAACTGAGTCTAGGTTTAACCATACTTCAGGCTCTTCCTGATCGTTCTAAAAAAGTGTGAGTTATCATGGCATGGCTACTTGGGTTTTGCCAGTTGTTATTGCCTCTGTCTCTATTCCCTTCATTATTTTGCGGGACTATTTATAGTGATCTCTTGGATCTCCACTAGAGTCTTCCAATCAATTCTCCTCCCTGTAAAAAACTGTGTCATAGTTTGCTGAAGTGGTCCTATAGCTTGAAGGGTAAATTATCTCCTCTGATTTTTTAAAAAAAAGTTTTTAGAGTTATAGCGCTATGGTGCAAAAGTGCCATTTCACCAGTGGCGGAGCTTGGTGTGTGTGTGTGTGTGGGGGGAATGGAAGAGGGTGGAGCTACGGTGCGAGGGGTGTGGCCACTGTGCGCAAGGGCGTGGCTGTGGTGCGTGGGGGTGGTGCTACGTGCCGGGACACCCCACAAACATTGCCGCCCGGGGTGAATCACTCCTCCTGCCCCATCGTACCTACGCAACTGCATTTCACTCAGCCACTGATGCACTGTCCCTCTAACAACAACAACGTATCCCTGTACAGGCTGGATGAAAGCATTAAACCTCAAAGCTTTTACTAAAAAGTTGTGTTCTAACTTGGTGCCAAAACTAGACTAACATTGGTGAGGACGTGGCTCCTTAAGGACAGGGCATCCCATAACAGGAGGTGACAACAGAGGACATCACTGTCCGTGTCTTCACGTACTATATTGTCATTCATCTCAGCGACACTCAATAGTTACAGCTATTCCCAGGACGGAGAGGACTGTGCTGTACCTGCCTACTGTGTGGGCAGTAAAGATGAGGGGCTTCTTTAAAAATAATTTTAAAAAGTATTTGGCAATCCTACTTCTGTTCCAGTGTGGTTAAACACAGAGACAATCAAACCCATACTTTTAAATTTTAAGCACTCAAAGACTTGACCCTAAGTGGATAAATCTGTCAATTTTCATTTTCCACGCATGGGAATTTTTAAAATTTCAACTCTTTTTCCTTCTCAGATGTGAGGGAAATTTGAAGATTTGGGTAAATTCTTATCAAATATAAACTGAAACATAATATAATGTACAGAAATACTGTATATAGGGAGGGGAACTGATTTAGATCAGGACTAAGATGAGGGGGAAAGATTGAAACACCCTTGCCTGTGTCATTGTACCAACCCCAATTGGGTTAGAAAAGTATACCCTCTGTTTTAGGAAAAGGGTACCCTATGTTTTATTTTAGAAACCTAGCCATGCAAAGGTTAAAGATGCAATTAATGTCACATCTGCTTTGCCCATCAGTTGTGTTTTTAAGGACGTTTTTCTTGGTGGTAATGGAAGAAAGACTTCTGGATGCTCTGTGATCAGATAATTTTTTTCCTTGTTTTATGAGGTTTGGCCTGAGGATATGAGTGCTGGAAACCAGACCTTGCGGACCATTGTTTTGGAAAAATCGAACACCATTCTAAAAGGAGAGAACAACAGTATGTCCCTGTTCCAGCTGTACAAATCAGTGTCTTCTGTTCTTAACCATGAAGTGAAGGAAGAGAGTGCTAACACATCCCTGCGGACAGATACAAGGAAGGAGGTCAATATTCCATATTGCTTTGATTTGTATTTGTAAGCTGCTTTGAGTCCCATTTGGAAGAAAAGTGGGATATAAATCAAGTAAATAAATCGTAAGTAAAATGAATAAGCTGCAACCTGCAACTGAAGGGCAAGATGTTGTTCCATTGCCATTGTTCAGCTTCTATATGTGGGGCAGAGTTGGGTTGTGTCCGGAATCTTCTCTTGCAAAAGGTATTGAGCTGGTACTGAGTTGGGGCAACCTCACAACCTCATTCCGAAGCGCTCAGGTGCCTGACATCCAGCTGCCCAGGGCATAGTCTTCAACCCAACGGCAGTGCCACCTCCACAAACGCCCACTGTGCTAGTTGCATTATTATAGAGGTCAAGAAAAGCAGTGAAACAATAAAGAAAAGAAGATTTGATGGAAGAGAAACTGGGAAGTAATGCTGGTTAATTAGTTTAAGTCAGTGGTTCTTAACCTGGGGTCTACAAAGCTGCTGGTGGGCACCAACAGCAGCAGCAACAGGGACATTGCGGCAGAAGAGTATTGAACTGCTCCCTTGTTTGCAGACTATGGCTATTTCCACCTGACCTTGTTATAGGGTTATAACCCTATTATTGTTTATTATTGTTATAGGGTTATATGTTATATAGCTGTGTACCTCCTGGACATTTGGATTTTAAAACAATTAAACTAATTTTAATTATTTTAAGTCTATCTGTAGCCAGAGATACCATGCTCAGCCATTCGGTGGAAAATGTCCATAACCTTTCTTAGGCGAGTTCCACACTGTATGGTTATAGCACTATTATTCCACTCTCAACACTCTGTGGAATTCTAGGGTTTGTAGTTTCCTGGGCCAAAGAGCTCTCTGGATGAGAATTCTAAGTGCCCCTCCCTAAACTACAAACCCCAGGATTCTATAGGATGTTGAAAGTGGAATAATAGCACTATAAAAGTGTAGTGCAGAAATGGCGTATGACTCTGGAGACCATGGTTTGAATCCCCACTCGGCCATGGAAACCCACTGGGTGACCTTGGACAAATCACATTCTCTCAGCCTCAGAGAAAGGCAAAAGCAACAGATCTTGCCAAGAAAACCCCCATGATAGGACTAGAGCAATATACTCTTATTTTCAAGCATCAAACCACAGTCTGGCAATAGCAGTTGCTTCCAATTGAAGTTTCTAGTCTGTTTTCACACAGAACCTCACACAGAGAGCCTTGTAGTCATCCAGTCTGGAAGAATGAAAATTCTACCTATTCTATTAACGATTCATTGGCTAGAAAGCAAGATATCCCAATGATAAGGGCCTCATTCTCCAGTTCCTCAAGCATTGTTTTGGCATGATCCGTATTGTCACAAATGAGGCTTGCATATCCTAATTGGTATTTCCAAAACGCCTCTAGGTGTCTGCATAAAAGAAGCTGGAGAAGCGTAATGTATTATGTAATTGGCATTAATAATGAATCTTTTGAAAGACAAGGAGAAGCTGGTGCTTATGGTACATCTCAGTAGAAACTTTAATTATAGTAAGCAGGCATGCCATATGAGTGAATTCCCTTGTAGCAGGGAATAGAAGTGTTCCTTGGTTATACTTTTAATAGGAAGGCAAACTAACAAGTTGTAGTTAGAGTTAATGTCATCTCAGATTAGGATGCCTAGGAAAATCGCTTCCCACCGTATGAAGATGTGATAGGGAACCTGTGGCCCTCCAGATGTTTTGGCCTCAGCTCCCATAATTTCTTGCCTTGGCCATGCTGGCCGCGGCTTCTGGGAGCTGGAATCCAAAATTCTTGGCAGTTAATCGGTTCCCAACTCCGATCTCTAGAAAACAAGCACCATCAGTTAGCAACAGCATTTGTATGGTTTTCACTGACAAACTGAAGGTTGATCAGTAAAGCTGTGGAGACTGAAAACTATGTCTTAAAGGAACAGTGGAAAAAAGAGTAAGCTGGAGCCTAATCTCAGTCCTTCAGATATCTGAAAGGGCACTGCAGATATGTTCTCTGATGCACTAAGGGCATGATTGCAATCAGTGGCTAGAAATCGCAGGGGAGAAGATTTGAGCCAAACAGAGTTGGAAGGGACTGCAAAAGCCATCCAGTCCAACCCCCTGCTGTGCAAGGAAGCACAATTGCAGCACTCCAGAGGGATAGCCATCCGGTTTCTTTTTGAAGACTTCCAAAGAAAGAGAGATCTACCATCCTCCAAAACTGTTGCACAGTCAAACAGCTGTTACTATGAAGAAGTTCTTCCCAAAGTTTAGGTGGAATTTCCTTTCTTGCAATTTGAACCCACTGATTCATGTCCTGGGCTCTGGAGCAACACAGAACAAATTCCCTCTGTCTTCTACTTGATGTTCCTTTGGATAATTACAGATGGCTGTCATGTCACCTCTCAGTCTTCTCGAAGCTAAATATGCTAAACTCTGTCATTGTTCCTCCTAAGGCTAGGTTTCCAGATCTTTGATTATCTTGGCCACCTTGACTTGACACATTCCAGCGTGTTAATATCCTTCTTGAACTACGATGCTCAGAATTGTACACAATATTCCAGATGAGGCCTGACCAAAGCAGAATAGTGTCACAACTACCTCCTGCCATCTGAATACTAGAACTGATGCAGCCTAGAATTGCACTGGGGTTTTTTGGCCACGGCATCACATTGTTGATTCAAGAGCTATTTGATGGTAGGACAGGCTGCTCCAGAGAGCAAAGGTCAGAGAGCCATCTCTCATTTCTGCTGTCATCATAAGTCTGCACTGGTCAAGAATCAGACTAGTTGACCTCTAAAGATCCCTTCCAACACTTTAATTTTCTCTAATGTTCTCTCTTACCACCCCTAGCTGAGAGAGCTCATGCTGACCACACTGTCCACGGTTAACGTAACATCAATGCAGACAGCACTAAAGATGTCAGAAGTGCTAAAAGAAGTCACATACAGGAGTGAAGAGCTATCTTCCTTGGCACAGGTGAGTGGATAGGTGAGATTCATTTCCTCTAACTGTATGTAGTCCATGCAGCACAGTAAAGGATGCAGGGGTGATTGTGAGAATTGGTGGGGACATTTCAGAAAACACTCAGATTGAGGGCTTTTCCACACCAGCCTGTTGCCTTGCAGCAATCATGTTGTTTAAAGAAAGAAAAATACACTGGTATAGAAGCAGTCCTCTGGCAGAGGACTCTCAGTGATGTGCATTGGATTTCTGATGGTGTTGCCAGTGGCCATCATTGAGAATAGGATCCAGGATCTTAGATGGCTTCTTTTAAAGTTCAGACTAAGGCCATTTCCACACGAGGTTGATACATCATAGTAGCACTGAATTCTTACCCTCCAGTCTGCATATTGTAATGTTTTAGTGTCATAGTTTTGCTCGTGGTCCTGCACGTTTTGAGCTCCTAGAACGGTTCACTACGATGAGAAACCACTGCATCTGAAAACTGGAAATACTCTGATGCAAATCACCCAAACCAGTTTTGCTCCAGTTTTCGCCTACATGCATCGATTCACATTGCAGAAGTGGCCAGCTATGGGTGTTCCCAGGCTGTCCCTTCCATCATTTCCATCCCTATCTCTCTCCGCTGCCATCATTATTGTCTTTATGCATTAAACAGGCAGCAGGAAGAGAGTGGATCTGGTAATGGACGGTTAAGACATGGGTTTTTTTCCATGTATCAACAAACATACATACCTATGCACAAATGCAGCAAATCAGAAATGTGTTTAAAATATGTGGTTGTTGTTTTTTTTTAAAAAAAAACCAGACCAATCAGCGATGGCAGGGTGAGGTGAGGGAGGAGAATTGGAGTGGCCAGGGACTTCTGTTGCGGATGCAGCAACTGCTGTTCTCCATGGTAGTACGAAGTAAATGCAGGGGTGCAGACAGCACAGTTTCTGAATCAGAGTACAAAAACATCGCTCTTGACACGCATGAACCACTCCTTCCCTATCATGCGGAAATGGTCTAAGAGTAGATTCACCCTGCCATTAGAACGGAAACCACTAATCCCTGCTTAGTGCTGCATTTTATAATCTGAAGATGATCCAGGAAAATGGGGCTGCAGAAAGAGCTACCATTTTGCTCCTTGTCCTTTCTGAGAATGCGAGTGAGATTTCATATGTTCAAAGACTTTTCTTCCTTGTCCAGGTGGAAGCCGGTCTTACCCTGAAGAGTGTCAGTGAGTCTTTGCTGATTGTGAATAGCGAAGACGGTCAAGATGATCTCCAGCGCAAGGAGGCAGCCAGCTACCTCTTTGCAGCCGTGAGCAATGTCCTTGAGGCTGCAGATCGGAATGGGACTGAGGATGCTTCTGCCCCAGAGACTGCACAGGTGATGACTTCTTATTCTAAAATGCCAAAGCCTTGTGGCAGATAAAAGGTTAGTATAATGGGCACAAGTTTTTATAGGCAAGAGTTTCTGATGAACTAGGTTCTTGTCCCTGAAAGCTTCTAAGACAATAAATTAGTCCAGTTTTAAGGTTATACTGGAACCTTGCTTTCTCTTCTTTCCTCTTCTTCTCCTCTCCCTGCTCCTCCTCTTCTTCTTCTGCCTCCTCCTCCTCTTCCTTTTACTGCATAAAGTTAATGTAGAACTCTTCTGCATTATCTTTTCTTCTTTGGCAGATGGATACCATTTGCTCACTTGTTTATTTCACAGAAGCCATCTAGTTCTGTGCATCCTTATTATTACTATTCCAGTTTTTACAGTGAATTTTTGAACTTCCATGGCAAAACTGTTACAAAGGGGTTCAGGTGCAGACTGACACAATGGACATATTTCCATGTCTTGTTAAGTCCTGGCTTGTTATTTTGCCTATGGTTTTCCCCAAATATCTTTAAAAAACCCCCAACACCCTGCAGTTTTTCATCTCAGTTTGTAGTCTGTTTCTCTTCCGCCCTTTTGGCTTGCTGCAGGGTGGACAACTGGGGAAACAAGCCAGGAACAAGCCACAGTTCTGGTTCTGGACATAACAAGAAGACATGTTTTATATAAGTAGAATTTTTATCCATTACTAAACCATTGCTTTTGACTATAATTTTTAGATGGTTAATAAATGATGGTTTATTTGCTGGCCTGGTTTCAGAAACAAATAGAAACCTGAATTTAGGAAACCACAACGTGAACCTGGCTAATGCTATTCTTTCACGTTGGACAGAGATGTGGCTTGTGATATGATGGTCTGAACTTTCTACATTGTCTTCCCATTTGCTATTCAGCCTTCATCAGCCTCTTTCCCATACTCCTCTGGTACAATTTCTTGTCAGTTTCAGCTCTTCAGGGAAAAAAAATGTCCTCTGTAAAGCCTCTTTAGTTTCACTAGCCTTGGAAATTTTTTAAAAAACTAAAATGTTATGGTGTCTACAGTTACTTTGGTTTGTCGTTGTCCTGTTTCAGTGCCATGTGTGTCATGTATGTCATGTGGCTAGAGTTGTTAGCCATCTTGGGTTATTGTCTAAGAAAGAAGGTGGGGTATAAAATCTTAAAAGTGTACACAGACACACAAACACAAAATGCCCAGTTGCTTCCTTGCAGTGGGAGTCTTACCTCTTAAGTCCTATAAGTCTTCACAGACACTGAAAGAACTAAAATAGTTGAAATTCTAAGTACATTCAGATGCAATGACAACCCACAATTTTTTAGAAATTTGTCTTATCAGACACAATTGCTCTGCTCCAACTGGGACAGCTCAACAAACCACAGACCTTCTGCCCATGGTTTGTGACATCCAGATCAGGCATTCTAGTTTATCTCTCCTGCAGCAAACCACAGAATTAAACCAGGAAAAAAAATGGGTTATTTCTCTGTCATAATAGAATAGAGGGGGAAAAAAAGTTTCTTGAAACCCAAGAAACCCTTTACATCTGAAGGTATTTGCTACAGTGGAGGCAAGAGAAAGACACAGATTTATCTTCCCCAGTTCCAGATGAAGGAAGAACATAGCCATTTATTTAGTACTTCCACCAAAGAATGTGGTTCACTTCTCTTACAATAGAGTTTGGTGTCACAGCAACTTCTAACAGCTGTGGAAAACCTCCAAAGTGCTCTCCTGATTGGGAAGCTGCCCGATGATGAACCCACGGTGCTCACAGCTCCTTCTGCAGTGATGTATATCAACAGGTAATCCGCCCTTTTGCTTCTTTTTGAAGTTCTTTCCTCTGGGAGAAAACATAAGAATCTAGCATTCAGACTTCCCTTTTAGCTGGCAGCCAAGCGAGAACAAGACATTCTCTGGACCTTCTACTGGGGGTGCCATTCATCATTAATGAGCAAGGAAGGTCAGAATCATACTACACATGAGATGAGCTCACATAAGATGAAGTCATACATGATGTCATCTTACCTGAATGCGATGTCACTTGACCCTTAGAGAGATTAAGTAGATGTACCACACAGCACTTGTTTTTCTTCCATCAGTTCTTGTTGTTTAGTCCCAAAGGGCCATACAAGAGATCTAGAGTCTGGGTGCTTGCCATGCAGATAACTAGGTTTCAAATCCTGATCAGATAGATGTTCAATTCACTGGATGGCATTGCACAAATCTAAATCAAACCAGAAAAGAAAGGAAAAAAAATACCCCTGTAGCACAGTTTCCACAGTTGTACAGTTGACAGAGGTGATTTATCTTGGATGCAAGATATTAAGCCCATAACTCTTTTTCCAAGGGAAGTTGTCTTCTCCATTTTCATCTGTCCTTGTTGTCCCTGGTTTTTTCCCCCTTATCTTTCTCTGAAAAGGCTGCAGACAGACAACGTAGACAGCACATCCATTAGCCTCTCTGACTCCAGCTCGGCTAGCTTCACTCTGCCCTCTGCCTCTTCCCTCAGTGTCTTGGAAGACAGTGATGAGACAGTGGATGTCAGGGCAAGTGCATCATTTTTCACTGTGATTTGATCTATTTCGGGAATTTACTTTCTGCTTTTCTTGTCAAGATATTTGTTGTCTTTTTAAAATAACAGTAATGTTATAACAGTGATGGCTAACCTAGCCCATCTACCCCTGCCCAGGCTATAAAATGGGGCTTAGGAAACTTTGGTCTTCCAGATGTTGTAAACTACAGTTCCCATTATCCTTTACTGCAGATGGTGTTGGTGAAAGTTTCTGGGAGTTGAAATGTAAAACATCTGTAGAGCCCAAGGTTCCCCATCCATGAAATAAAATATGGAAAAAAGGAAAGGCAGAGGTGAATTTTCAACTAGTAGAACAAACAGCTAGACTTATCTCTTTTTTTACCAAAACAAAAAAGAAGAAATTGGCTAAGTATAAAATAATTCATTAGCTCAGTGGGAAAAGATGAGTTTCAGGAAAAGAGGCAGAAAAGAAGTATACTATCAGAGGAACTTAGGTGATGTAATGTTGCACTAGAACCCCACTTTTGGACAGTAAGACACTTTTGCATTAAATAGTTATAGGATTGCGATTCCACTTTTAACTGCCATAGTAACAACCTATAGAATCCTGGGTTGTATAGTTTGGGGAAGCATGAAAGCTCTATGTCTGAGGCCAATATAGGTTGCATCATGTTGAATCTTGGCCTTCCATCATGCGTGCCAAATTCATCCAAAAGCATTGTCAGTCATGCACAAGTTTCCTGAGCTGATCAGAATGTGAGACTTCTTCCTTCCATTACCTCCATGGCTACAAGCAATGGTCTGGTGGGATGGGCTTCTTGGCTCTGAACAAACTACTCTGATAATCCCTTCTTTTAGATGGTGAGCTTCTCTGTGAATCCCTTTTCCTCAAGTGACAGTTTTGAGATCCATAGCGCTGTGGGAGGCCTTACGCTTACCAGCCTTGATGGGATGGTCATTCCAGTCCATAATCTTGTGGAAGACATTGAGGTAATTTTCCTGATCTGCTTCTTTTTCACAGAGCCATGGAACATTAGATGCTTTTTGGACTCCAACTCCTAGAATCTCAGGATATTATGGCCATGCTGACTGTGGGATTCTGGAAGTTGCAGTCCAAAAAAGTAAATTTTTGAAGCTCTGATCTGCCTATCTGGGAGCCTGATGAGCATCTCCTTCAGCAACATGGAAGAAAGGTGGGCCCTACATATAGCATTCAACAATGCACTTGCATTTCTATTTCAGCTGAATCCTCTTGTGACAGAATCCCTATCCAGGTTGACCCTGCAGTTTCAACCATAGAGGTCCTATTACTCACCTTGCCCTTTCACCCTCAAGATCCCTCTCTGTATCTGGTTCTCAGACCTCAAGCTGACCACAATCCAAGAAAAGTGGCTTTGTTTATCAGTGGGTTCAGTGGGAAAACATGGTCGGTTTTACTTGACAATTCTTCAGTTAAAATAGTCAGACACAGTTGTAGAAAATAAAAACAGTAACAATTTATTATATAGCAGATAAAATAAACATTTAACCACAGGCTGGTTCTGTACACAGTATACTGCAACATCTCAGTTTCGCACACACACACAAAAACCACTTCTCCCTGGACCTTTCCACATTCTCAGCTCCCAAAACCCTGTTCAGATGTCCATCATATCCTCCACCTTCCCAACTAGCCTTGCCTTTGTTTCTGACTGGTCCTAACTCTTCTGCAGACAAGAATTTAGGTTGTATCCTTTGCCCCCATAGGCCCCCTTCACAGCACTCCATGAGCCATGATTGGCTGTTTCCATCCAGGTTCACCCAGCTTCTCACATCACACTCCTGTTAGAGGAAGCCACACTCAGAAGCTCCAACCTATGAATGGCCCAAGCATGGCCTCCAAAGGATATGAAGTAGTCCTTCCACAAAGCTCAGCCTCAGCTCTCCCTTTGCACTGCTCACCTTCCCAATGGTGAGGACAAGCAGGCAGGGGATCAATTGCAGTATTGTCTCCAATCCATGAAATTTAAAGGTTTTTGATGTTTGGATGCCTTCTTAGAACTAAATTGTAAGCTTTAAACACAGATAATTCTGCCAAGGAGTTCAACAATACAAGACTACAAAAGTGTGTTGAGTCTGCAAGATTTCGGTGCTCTCCAGGTCAATGTCACCTCAGCAAATGCATCTCTAGTGATCCATTTGGAGCTGGACCAAAACATCCCACTTACTCTGTATTTGGGATACGGTTATCATCCCAACGAGACAGACCATGAACTGATGATGCGCCTTCCTCACAACAGAAACACCACAGGTAAAATTAATGGGCTCCGTGTTGGTAGCTTTTTGGCTTATTCATCAGCCAGAAGGGTTGTATAGGTCTGTAAAGGTGGTGGTGTAAGCAACTTGGTACCCATCAGATGTTTTGTGCTGCAGCTTCCCTAATCCCTATCATTGGGCATTTGGGCTGGGGCTCAGGGGAGTTGCAATCCAAAACGTTTGGGGAGCAGGTTGTCTTTCCCTGCAGTTAGGGACTTCTCGAAACATCTTATATCTTCTGGGACTCAAGTTTCTAGATCAAGAGTAGGCTATGGTGCCATGGTAGTCCACCAGCTGTTACTGGACTATCAGTCTCAAAATCGTTTATAGTTTATCCTTATAGCTAGGGCTAATAGAAATGGCAGTCCAACATAATCTCCAAAGATCCAAACATTTCCCACCTTGACCAAGATGATCAAAGGTCTGGAAACCAAGCCTTATGAGGAACTACTTAGGGAGCTGGCTCTGTTTAGCTTGGAGAAGAGAAGGCTGAGAGGTGACATGATAGTTGTCTCTGAAGGACATCTTGTATGGAAGATGGAGCAAGATGTTTTCTTCTGCTCCAGAAAGTAGCACATGAACTAATAGATTCAAATTCTAGGAAGAGAGATTCCACCTAACATTACGAAGAACTTTTTGACTGTAAGAGCTGTTAAATAGTTGAATAGACTGCCTTTCTGGCCAGAAACAAGTTTAAACGTCTCTTATCCCATCTCCCTAAGCGAGAAGAAAAAAATCCTCTCATTTCACTTTGTGAACAGCTACTTTAGTTAAGATTTTTGTCTTAATTTCCAAACAGGAAAATATGTTCTGGGTATATGTGTTGTGTGTGCATTTGAATGACAAGCTGTGACCAACTTCTGTTGGTAGCTAACGCATAAGGCTTAAGGACATCACCGGGGTTGCACCTGTAACTCTCAGGTTTTGGCCTGTGAACCTCAAGACCAGAGATGATCCTTAACTGGCTACCCTAGTAACAAGAGAAGCCTCCAGTCTCCTACAGTCATTGAGCGACCCCATCCATGTTTATATACTGCTTAATCTACATGTTCCTTCCTTATTTCCCAACTATATTTTGTCTCTTCTAGTATATTCCTGGATCCTTCACCCAGAAGACCTTGTTTTCGGAGAAGGGATTTACTATTTTAGAGCAAGACCAGAAACAGAACTGGAGGCTACTGCTGTCAGCGATGTAAACATTTCAGTCACTTGTTTTGTATCCCAGTGTGTCTTTTGGGATGAACACCAAGGGAAGTGGAATAACTACGGATGCTATGTGAGTAGAGAGAAGCCAAGGAGTTATGCCATATTGGACAGAGTGTGTTACTCTATAAAAATAAGTGCTTTTATAAGACATTTTCCTGCCAGGTGCAGAAGTCAAGTTCCCATGTATGGTTGGACTGTGGTTGAATCTTAACACAATACAATTGGCCCTCCACACTCACTGGTTTCGCTTATGTGGTTTTAATGATTCGTGGGTTTGATTAATATATTCTCTCTAGGACTCTCTAGGTCCTCACCACCACTTCCACCACATCATAAAAAGTGGAAATCATGATACAAGTGGAAGCTGACAAAAGAAAACATCATCTCTGGATGCATTTTGGAAGGTTTTGAGTGAACTTTAGGAGGTTCAAAATTGCTTATGCCAGATTTACCTGGCCTTGTTTTATCATTTCACATGTCCATTTTGCCAGTTTTGAAAAAAATTGTTTCCTAAAACATTTTGAATGCGCCTCTTTCTTGAAATATAGGAAGCTATCCTTATTCTTCTAATTTGTGCAATCTCTATTCCTATTGTGCAATTTGGATGGGTGCAATGTTGTAATGACACCTATTCTTGGCTTGCAGGTTGGCCCCAAAACAACCCCTGAGAGCACTCAGTGTCTGTGTAACCATTTGACCTTCTTTGGGAGCTCCTTTTTTGTGATGCCCAACACCATAGACGTCAGCAGAACAGTGGAGTTATTTGTGACCTTTGTGGACAACCCTGTTGTGGTGACAACTGTGGGTTGCATCTTCCTTGTCTATCTGCTAGTTCTGATCTGGGCTAGAAGAAAAGATGTCCAAGATGATGCCAAAGTAAGACATACCTTAAATTAGTCCTGCATTCGTTCAGTACAAAGAATTCCCTTTCAGTTTGCAAAGACCACAATGGGTGGATTGTTTCCATGGCTTCAAGCAGAGAGTGAAGAATACGGAAAGGTCAAAAATGTCATGGGTAGAATTAAATACCTCTGACAAAGAGTATTTCTTTCAGCTCAGTTTTGTGCATGTTTACTTAAAAGTAAGCCTTCCTCAAAATGGGGCAAAGAGAAGAAGAAAATCAACATTCTATTGGGAGATTATAAATGTTTCATTTGAGAATTGATAGGGGAACTGAGTTACTCCAAAGCCCCAG
Source organism: Iguana delicatissima (assembly GCA_948472985.1). Classification (NCBI taxonomy): domain Eukaryota; kingdom Metazoa; phylum Chordata; class Lepidosauria; order Squamata; family Iguanidae; genus Iguana; species Iguana delicatissima. The sequence continues at coordinate 895,983 of CAOKZL010000077.1, read as the reverse complement.
ATTTTGTTCTTGTTCTTTCCGATTTCATACTGAGTTAAAATAAACTGGCCTGGGGTGCTGGTAGGAAAAGTCTTTGATTGTACTGGGAGCAGACGGAAAATATTCTGGGATAAACAAAATGTGCATGGATATCCAAAACAGAATTGGAAAGGAACAGGAGCAAAATCTAGGATGCTCAGGTTTTTCTGATCAGGCTGGATGCACCCATAGGCCATTTCCGCACTACACTGTTACAGTGCTATTATTCCACTTCCAACCTCCTACGGAATCCTGGGGTTTGCAGTTTAGGGGGAGCATTTAGAATTCTCAGCCAGAGAGCTCTTTGTCCTCAGTAAATTACAAACCCCAGAATCCCTCAGGATGCTGAAAGTGGAATAATAGCACTATAATAGTGTAATGCGGAAATGGCCACAGAATGCACCCAGAAGCACTAAAAGGGACCCATAGTACATGTCAGGCTCAGGCAATAACCACAAGATGGCACTGTAACACATTCACCTTTCAAGACTGTACATACAAATCTAACATTTGGTAGCATTTGTTCCTGACCTTGTAACATCAATGATTAATTATTGACATCTTTCTGTATGCGAACTTTTAAGTCAAGGAGTTCTTCTGAAAGAAAAGTCAAAAGTCATTCTGAGATACAAAACTGTTTTCAGATATTTCAAATAAATATTCAAATGATGACCACAAGAAGAAACAACATCATTAATAAAGAGAAATTATACCATAAAAGCAAACTATGTACATCCAGATGGATTGAAAAACCCCAGAATTTGTTCCTGTTCTTTCTAATTTTATGCTGGTTTAGGAAAAACCAGCCTTAGAAGTTGGTATAAAAAGTCTCTGATTGTATTGGGAGATGCCAAAAAGTAAATATAATAAAATAAAAATAAAAATAAGCTAGGATAATAAAATGGGTACAGATCTCCAAAATAAAATTGGAAAGAATTGAGGAAGAGTTCTGTATAACCTGAAAACCATGTGTATAACTTTCTTTACCTGCAAACAAATATTTTCTTCTCATTACCATGTCTTTTCTGGGTCTGACATGCTTTTGCCTTTAGGTGAAAATAACTGTGTTGGAAGACAATGACCCTTTTGCTCAGTATCGCTACCTAGTGACTGTTTATACTGGACATCGCCGGGGAGCAGCCACAACCTCCAAGGTACTACGAAGGTCCTGGATGGCGCTGTATAACAGAAAGGACTATACTTAGAAGTGTGTGTGTGTGTGTGTGTGTGAGAGAGAGAGAGAGATTGAGAGAGAGAGATCTTTGTTCCAGCTGCTCTGAAGAAAAACAAAAATAAGCATCTCCTTCCCATGACTTAGGCCATTTCCTCACTAGACTGTTCTAGTGCTATTATTCCACTTTCAACATCCCATGGAGTCCTGGGGTTTGCAGTTAGGGAGGGGCATTTAGAATTCTCAGACAGAGAGCTCTTTGGCCTCAGGAAACTACAAAACCCAGGATTCCACAGGAGGTTGGAAGTGGAATAAGAGCACTAGAATAGTGTAGTGAAGGAATGGCCTGAATTTAGCTGGCGAAGCTGCCATCTACCAGAACCGCCATCACCTGATTTTGTACTCTGAGACTTCTGCAAGCCTAGGGAGATGAAAGTTCTGCCAAATGTTCGTCCTCTGACTCAGAAAATGATAGTCTGGCTGTGTCTTCTGGGGACAACTGAATGTGGTTTTGGAACTCCTCCCTTGGAAGAGCAGAGGAATCTTTTCCTGAAGAAGTCTAAGGACATGTTACTTGTTTACAGGAATCTGCTAGAACCAACAGTTAAGAGTATAGCTATGCGCAAGTAGGAACTCTGTGAATGCAGAGGTATCCAGTTACAGAAACAAACCTGACCACTGCAAATCCTTCCTGTTCCAGGTGACTCTCACCTTGTATGGTCAGGAAGGAGAGAGTGAGCCACACCACCTAGTGGATCCGGACACGCCTGTCTTTGAGCGAGGAGGTGTGGATGTCTTCCTCCTGTGCACACTCTTTCCTCTTGGGGAACTGCAGAGCATCAGACTGTGGCATGACAGTTCAGGAAACAGCCCATCCTGGTAGGCAAAAGATGGAGAAATGGAGGAAGAAGGTGGAAAGCTTTTCAAATTCCCTTTGCAAAAAGTTTCTCTCTTTTACTCTCACGTGAGGTTTTTAGGAAGGAATTTTCCAGCACAACATTTTCAAAATAGAAAAGCCTTCCCAAGTCTGGCACCTCCACGTATGCTTGACTACGACCATTTCCACACTACACTGTTATAGTGCTATTATTCCACTTCCAACATGCTATGGAATCTGAGGTTTGCAGTATAGGGAGGGACGTTTAGAATTCTCAGCCAGAGAGTTCTTTGGCATTTGGACATTTTAATCTTCAGAGTGCAATGTGTGAGGCAGAGAAACATGTTGAAAGGCAGGTACACTTATGTGGCTGCCAAGAGCATAAGAATTTGCCTTCTCTCAGTTAGACTGGGGTGGGAATCATGTGGCCACGCTGTTGTAGATCTCCTTCCTTCCTTCCTTCCTTCCTTCCTTCCTTCCTTCCTTCCTTCCTTCCTTCCTTCCTTCCCTCCCTCCCTCCCTCCCTCCCTCCCTCCCTTCTTTCCCTTCTTTCTAGCAGCTGCACACTGATCTGTGGCTGGAAAGGCTGCCCACATACAGTTTTGTGAAAAGACAGTTCCATCCCTCAGGTGTGAATCTAAAAATGACAACACACAAAAGGAAAGGAGAGGGAAAGAAAACAAGACAATTCGGGCACACGTTTGCCTGTTATCAGTTTCCTCAGCCTAGTGGAAGGCCACCAGATGAAAGCTGGGCAGAGGCAAAGCCCAAGGGAGATGACTTCTTAAGGGGGCTGATGGTGGCCGTGCTTTTCTTCTTCCTTCCTTAAACCTTCTTTCTGTTATTCCTTCTTAGGTATGTCAACCGTGTGCTGGTTCATGATGTTGCCACTGATCAGAAGTGGTATTTCCTCTGTAACTCTTGGCTGGCCATTGATGTTGGAGACTGTGTTTTAGATAAAGTGTTCCCTGTAGCTACCGAGCGGGACATGAAGCAGTTCAGGTACGTCAAAGTGAAGAGAGAGGTTAACAAAAACAAACAACAACACCGCCACCGAATCTTTTTTTCTCCCTTAGGACAAGTCTGGGGAAAAAGTGGTTTCAGGAATGGTTTAGTCTGGGATGGGGAAAAGCTGACTGTGGTGAGAAATATTTGTGACTGAGGGATGAAGCTCAGCAACATGCATTACTCCAGCATATGGCTGGGCAACTTAATGGATGTTTTTGGTCTACAACTCCCATCAGGCCAAGCTAGCCAAAATAACCACTGGTGAAAGATGATAGGAGTCGCAGGTCCCAGAAGTCTGGGGGTTCACAGATTGAGCACCCCTGCCCTAGAACTCTGTTTAAATTATCTGTTTGGTTCTGGGAGGCTGTTCAAGCAAGAAGCAGGAGAGATCCAGGAGCAGAAGGTTTCAAATAGCCATCATCAAGCTAATGACATTTAATGAAATGTAAACTCCACCTTAGGCACAAATGCATACAACATGCACAGGCGATTGAGAAATCTGCCTGTGGATGCCTGATGGGAATGAATGGGAGTTGTGCTTGAACTGAAGGCTTGAAAAAGAAGTGTCTCAGAAGTGTGGCAAGAGAAAACCTCCCAAGCACACAGTAATAATAGAATCATAGAAATGTAGAGCTGGAAGAGACTCCAGGGGCCATCCAGTCCAACCCCCTTCAGCCATGCAGGAACACCCTCAAAGCACTCCCGACAGATGGCCATCCAGCTTCTGCTTAAGAACCTCCAAAGAAGGAGACTCAACTACACTCCATGGAGGCAGCAGATTCCACTGCCGGACAGCCATGACTGTAATGACCTGTAGTCGAGGTGGGATGCTGCCTTCATGCCCTCCATTTGTCCCAGTTTGGCATCCCATTGTCTTCTGTCATCCCACTGTTTTCAGCTGCTCTCAGAATGGCCCTATTTCTCTCTCCTCCTCCTCCCACTTTCCCTTTTTGTCCTCAGCTTACTTCAATTGCTGCAAACTGAGTTCAAAGTGCAAAAGTAGTTTGCACTCATTTAACTTGGTGGGAGAGATTTTGCCCTTCCCAGCAGGCTCAGGCAAAAGCAAGCTGCTGCAGCCTCTCCTAGCTTGCATGCCTAAATTTGGGGTCTCTGCTTCAGTTTCAGCATCTTCAGAAGTGTGCTGTGTTGCTTGCATTTCTACAAATAAAACTGCTGCCTACCTCAGAGTGAAGTTTATGGATTGTGGGTTACCTGGTACATGACAGATTGTCAGTAGATTCCTAGGGTATGGCAATGGATTGTGTTACCTCTTGTTGCAAAGCGTAGGTATTTGCTATCCCATTAGACCTTGTCTCTCTCCAGCAACCTGTTCTTTATGAAGACTTCCAAAGGTTTCCGTGATGGACATATCTGGTACTCCATCTTCAATCGCTGTCCACGCAGCTCCTTCACGCGGGCCCAGAGAGTCTCCTGCTGTTTCTCACTGCTTTTGTGTACCATGTTGACCAGTATCATGTTCTGGGGAGTGCCCAAGGATCCAGCTGACCAGAAAATGGATTTAGGTAATTACAGATTAGTGCCATGGGTCAGGTGGGAAAATGAGAGTCCTTGGCAGTTCTGATGGCTTACTGAACATGGAAGTCTAGCAAGTGAGAATGTCTGATGGAGTTTCCTTGCTTTGGAGTTGGTTTCATTACTGTCTTGAAGAAGGGTGCTAGATTTCATCCATCCATTTTGATCAGAAATCTGAAATAAAAACACGAGCCTATTTTGCAGGACTCTTATAAGGATTTATATGTTCTTTTTAACAGGGGGCATAGTTTAGTAGCAAAGCACCTGCTTTGCATGAACTTCCAATCCTTGACATCTCCAGGTAGGGCACAAAAAATTTTTGCCCGAAATTCTGGTGAGCTGATACATTAATATGGGCCAATTACCTGTCTCGGTGTAAGTCTTAGCATTCATGTGTCCATATCAGAGGATCTGAGTGAAGTGTGTTGAATGGATGGAACGAGTGCTTGCTATGAAAGCCCTCCAAAAAGTACCAAAGATGAACAGGGCTTAGTGTCAGACTCAAAGGACATGACACTGTTAGGTTGGAACCTACATTTTCCAGAGGAATGCCTCCGTAATGAACCCTGTTTGGTTGGGGACTTTGTATGGAAGAGAGGGGTGGGACTGTCTCCTCTCCCTCCCTGTATGGAATATATGGAGGACTGTATGGAGGCTGTAAGGAATGTTCTAGTGAGTAGGAGAGGGGAGTTGAAGGGAACCGGGAATAGCAGTTAGGTTTTTGGTAGTGATTTGGTCAGTTGACAGTTGAGAAAGGATGTATTAGCTCTGAGTGAATGGCTTTAGGAGATTGTTTGCTTATCTACTTGCATTTGCACCAGACTTTCATATGGTATGGATTTGTTTTCATTGTTCTTCAAATATTATTTGCTAACTTGTACTTCTGATAAGTGTCATGGAACCCACACTTAAAGGGTTTGAGCCTACACTGTTCTGTTGGCACAGGGATGGCTAACCTCTGGCCCTCAGGTAGGCAGCTTTGAAGAATGCAATTCCACTGGTAAACAATGCATGTTGGGAGCGTGCATGTTATTTTAAAAGGGTTGATTGATTGATTGATTGATTGAGCATCATGGTAAATGCAGCAGCAGCATCAACATGTTACTGGGGGAGGGACTGGGAGGGTTTCACCCAACCTGCAAAATGGATGTGGCCCAACTGGGAGCAGGTGCAATGAAGCTGTAAGTAACTTTTCACCTGACCTCAACAGGGAAAATAGAGTTCACGTGGCAGGAAGTGATGATCGGCTTTGAGAGCTCCCTCCTCATGTTCCCCATCAACTTGCTCATCGTGCAGATCTTCAGGAACATTCGGCCTCAGCCTAAGAAAGAGAAGAAGCCAGGGAAAAGTGGGCGGGTGTCCCCTGATCTTCCTCCTACTCCCCAGCAGGTTACTCAGGGTGTGTCACTCTCCCCTGAGGCTGTGATCAAGGTATGTTGTGTGAGCTGCCAAGGATGCTTTATAACGACAGTAGAGACCGACCTGTATACAAGTTTCCGTATTTGGTTATAGTCTCACTGCTAGAACCTGTTAGATGGCTCAGAGAAGAGGTGATGGGAGACAACCCTGCTCTGAGACCCCGATATCCTGGGCCAATCAAAGTGGACTGTGCTGAGCTATGTGGTCTGCCATGGGGCCCATTCACACTACACAGTTATAGTGCTAACATTCCACTTTAATTGCCATGGCAACACCCTATGGAATCCTGGAGTTCATAGTTTGTTACTTTGGAGGGGAAGGAAGTACTTTCTTTCCATTTTAAGCCTTTGATGGAAGTGATTAAACCTGGCATGAATGAACACAGATGGCATTTTCAAAAGCTGAGCAAATCTTTTGTTTCAAATGTCCAGGATATTCGGCGAATTGCCAGTTCCCTGTTCAAAACCCTCAAGGTACCCTTGCCTTCCTCTGAGCCCAGTTTTGGTAAATCGACTGATATCAACAAGCTTTTAGCCTTGGTTGAGGACATTATCTGTCAACAGAATAGGATTGGACAGGAATTTTACAATGAAAGCAAGAAGAAAGATGACCCAATTATCATCACCCTCGGGTTGGTGGATTTACAAGGTAAGTTACAAGCCGGCAATTTTCGGATCTGACTGGATTCCGGTAAGTGTAGGTGATAGCTGCAGCCAAGGGCAGAGACTGGTCTGTCAGGAAGAAGGCATGCAATGCCTGCTACGTGATGATTTCTCTCTCTGTGTCTCTTTCTCTGGAACAGTTCACATCATGCCTTGCAGTACATTTGGCAGAATAATCCCCCAATCATTTGTTGTGCAAAATGTGCATTTTGGAAAACTTGTATTAGGAGAGAAGAGGAGTGAGTATAACGGAGGTAAAAACATTATGCTGTTGGCACATCTGGACCTGTCATTGGGCAAAGTGAGGCTGCTTCCTCCGACAGCAGATCCCCCACTCCCCACACACAAGCTGTGTGCAGAATCATAGACTCTTAGGGCCTTTCTGCCCTACATTGTTATAGTGTTATTATTCCACTTTTAACATCCTGTGGAATTCTGGAGTTTGTAGTTTTCTGAGGCCAAAGAGCTCTCTGGCTGAGAATTCTAGATGCCCCTCCCCAAACTGCAAACCCTAGCTATTGAGGCTGGCAGAATGAGGACATTGCCTCTCCCAAATAAGAATTTTGACACTCCCCATGAGATTTTCCTTCAGTCCCTTCAAATTTCTAGCATTGCAGTAACTTAAAACGTTAGCTGAGCATTTAGAAATATTAGTGAAGCATCCAAAGAGAAGAGGCAAACAAAGTGGCCAAGAGACTACAAACACAGCAAATAGAAGAGTTCTGGGTGTGAATGATTTTCAGTCTCCCACTCTTTACAATGCTAGCCATTTGAGGACTGAGGAAGATTTCACTGGGGAGTAGAATTGATATTGGTACTTTCCCCTCAGATGAAGAAGAGTGCCCTGCCGAGTTCTAGCATTCTAGATACTTTGAGTCGCCATCTTGAGAAAGGAGATTCTTCCCAAAGGGGAGGGGTAGGAACAAAGAGAGCCCCTGACCAATCAGCAGCCATTACACAACAGAATGTGCAGCCATGTGGCAGAGAGGACACACCCCCAGCAATGGGGGGGGCTTTGGTCGCCCAAAAAGAAAAAAAAGTCCATTTTAAATACAAGCCTTACAAGCCTGGGGTGAGGAATGCATGGGAATGGGAGGAGGCAAATGGGGGGAGGAGGCAAACATGTGCCTCGTGAATAATCAAATTCATGGAGTCAAACCTGCAAATGTGGAGGGAGGACTTTATTAGAATTAGGACCATTTTGAGGCAAGCTATTCAGAAGTCCCATCAGTTAGGCTTTCTCTCAGTTGCCACTTTTAAAAAACATGTTGAAATTTCCAGGTAAACAGAATTTCTTTTAGTTTTTTTTTCCTCATCTGCAGAGAAGACCCCAGAGAAGGGAATCGGGGGAAGGCTGAAGCATCGTGACTACAATCGTTGCCTCTATACGCAGCTGCAGCATGTGGAGTTGGAGCTGCAGCTGCTGGGCCCACATAAATTCCAGAGCCCACAAAGTTATTCCCAGGCTGTGAGGCAGGTGCGGCACATGAAAGACTTCCTGGAAAGCCAACTGGCCTCCGCAGGATCTGTCAGTGAGAGGTAAAAGAATGACCTTCCAACAAAGCTCCCTTTGAGGCCTCTTGCCCTTATAACCTTCTGATAAAATACAATACTCTGTCAGACCTTCCAACATTTCACAGATGAAAACCAGGACACATGTGGCCAAGCGACATCAGAGAGTGGTCAAGATGGCAAAAAGTTATTAGTGAGGAAGAAGAAACAAGTGAGGAGAAGCTACAACAGTTTGCTTTTGTCTGAGTCTACAGGGAAGGGCAAGATTCCACCCTTCCTCTTCTTTCCCACCACTGAAGCCATTTCTGCACTAGACTGTTATAGCGCTATTATTCCACTTTCAACATCCTATGGAATCCTGGGCTTTGCAGTTTGCAAACCCCAGGATTCCATAGGATGTTGAAAGTGGAATAACAGCGCCGTAACAGTCTAGTACGGAAATGGCCTGAGTTAGATGAGTGCAAACTGCTTTTGCACTTTGAACTCAGTTTGGAGTGACTGAAATAAGCTGAGGATGCAGGTGGAAAGTGGGAGGAGGAAGGAAACTGGGACATTTTAAAAGCAGCTGAAAAACCAGAATGACAGAAGATTAATCAGGACTGCCAAACTGGGACAGTTGGAGGGTATGCTCTTTGACTTCTGCACCACAACAGAGGTTCTCTCCCCTGCTGATATCGCCACCTGTGATTTCACTTGCCAAGAGAGTACAAACAGCATGTTGTCATTTTGTTTTTACTCACAGGAACCCTATGAAATAGGTTCTGAGATAGGTTCTGTTGAGGGATTACTTGCGGTCGCAACTCAGGAGGAGGGCCCCATATTGACAAGGTTGGGAGAGGTCCCCCACCCTCATTTGATCACAGGCCATCAGTGAGTCTGTTATTCCTATTTGTCAGATAGTGGAAGGGAAACAGAGGTCAAAAGATTTTACCCATGGCCAGAGAATGAACCTGTGAGAGAAGATGATTTCAACTGAAGCTTCTGAGGTCCATGTTGAATTCTCTGTCCACTGGACTGCAGTCGTATTTCTCATTATTCAGAACTTGTTTATATTTTCAAGTCTAATCATGTTAAGAAAAGCTCCATTACGTAAAAATGACAGAAAGGAAACTGAAGTTTCAATTACATGATGTATAGCCATGGAATGCTAGAAACAAGAAGGTCAGAAGAAAATCGATACTCTATTTCTAAAAATAGATTTAAAAAACAGCTATAAACACAGAATTGTCTCCACCCTGGGCAAATAATCTCCTTTAATGGTGGAATTCTTCTTCACAGAGTTGCTAGGGAACTCAAGATTCATGCAGACTCATTTCATCCTCCAGATGAAACCTAAAACCATCACATCACCAGTTAGATCCCAGCACAGGACTGCATGACTAGCTCTGTTGTTGGACTGCAACTCCCATTAGCACAATCTGTGGTGAGGGATGGTGGTTATCCCTTTCCTTCTCCTCCTTTTTCAACACCTTTCCAAGTTTAGATGCATCTTTTGCCTTGGATTGTCGCCGCACGCTGCCTGAAGTTCTTGCATATGTAACACCACAACCCGGCTTTCTTGATTCTTCAGGGGCTCACCAACTCCCAGCCTTCCAGGTGATGGTAAGAAGGAGCCAACACCCAAAGGCCTGCCCTGGTGGTTTGTCTACATTGGCTGGCTCCTGGTGGCAGTCACCAGCAGTGTATCTGCATTCTTCACAATGCTGTACGGGCTGCATTATGGCAAGGAGAACTCCATCAAATGGCTGATCTCCATGGCTATCTCCTTCTTCGAAAGCCTTTTCATTACACAGCCTTTAAAGGTAGCCTCCTTTCTATCACACAGTTGAACTAAGAGGACTTGATAACACAAGTTCCATGGATTATGTTTTATATGTATTTGTATTATTGAGCGGACAGTATTTAAGCACCACTGGGTGGAGAATAGACAGGAGAACTAGGCCTACATCTAATCAGAATGTGTTGCTTTTGTTGTTGTTTTGTGCCTTTGAGTCATTTCTGACTTACTGTGATCCTAAGGGGACCCTGTTGCAGGATTTTCTTGGCAAGACGTGTACAGCCTGGGCTTGCCATTGCCTTTCCCTAAAGGACCTTATGGCCATGCACCACGCATGTGATCAAGGTAGCAAACTGGGACATGTTAAAAGCAGCTGAACAAATGGGACAGCAGAGGATTACTCGGGACTGTCCCTGCAAACCAAGAGAGTTGGAAAGTTTACAGGATATCAGAATCACACATTCAAGACTGAGTCCAGCACCAAGGTTATCGTTCTGATCTTTTCCAGGTTCTAGGATTTGCAGCTTTCTTTGCTTTGGTGCTTAAAAAAGTGGAGCAAGAAGATGAGGAGAATGCCTCTATCGATGGGCCATTGTCTACTACAGGTAACACATTAAGAAAGAGCTTTTCAAACTTTTCATGTCGGTGACATATTTTTAGACATGCATCATTTCGCCACACAGTAATTCAGTTTTACTAGCAAACCGGAGGTTAAACTAACCCCATTATAAGAGATAGAGACACATACATAAATTGTAATAATGAAATGTATCAGGACACAACATATCTCATGAAAACCTTTCATATATTTTTAGAAATATATTATTTATAAATAATAACATACATTTCCAAGATTGTAGGCGACACACTACACACTTCAGGTGACACACTAATGTGTCCACGGCACATCGTTTGGAAAACCCTGTATTAAGAAACGGTAGTAACATTAGTTGTCACATTAGTTGTCTGAAATTTCTTTTCCCAACTTTCCCATAAGCACCCGTTTTACTTTGTTTGCAAGACAGAGAGAAAGTTTGAAATAGTTGCAGTAATACTTGGTAAAAATAGCAAACCAAGAGCTCCCCCCCCGCCTTCTTTCTTTGCTATTTTTTCTGGAGCTTGCTAGACTGAAAGCAGCTATGGATGGGAAGGATCTTTCTGGGGTCCATGCTTTCGGTGATTTGTTTCAGGATCTGCAGTTATGCTACTATCTATTCCTTACCGCATATAACACCAATAAATTCCAGTCTTATTAAAAAGCTATTCAGATTCCCATCCTTAATCAAGATGGTTAGTGTATCCATTTCAGCTAAGTCCAAAAGCTTTAACATCCATGTGGAATCATAATGCTATAACTGTGGCCATATCCACACTAGACTTATAATGCTATTATTCCACTTTCAACATCCTATGGAATCCTGGGGTTTGCAGTTTAGGGAGGGACCTCAACTAAACTGCAAACCCCAGGATTCCATAGGATGTTGAAAGTGGAATAATAGCACTATAACAGTCTAGTGCAGAAATGGCCTGTGTAATATGAACGAGCCCTAACTGTGACCACTGAGACAGCCTTCCCTCTTATCCCACCCAGCTGTCCCGGACAACATAGAAGGGCTTCTCTTAGGAAGTTGGAAGGATAATGGAGGAGGAATAAGTTCTTAACATACCCTGGACTTAAGGCAGGGTTATAGACATTTTGACCTCCAGGGTTGCAAAACTCTTTGAACTTTAATTCTACATATCACTAGCCAGCATGGTCAGCAAGAGATTATGGGAGATGTAGTCCAAAATATCTGGAGAACTAAATTTTCCACAACCCTGATCTAAGGCATTTTGGACTTTTGAAATTAATTGGCAGCTATTTGCATTGTGTCTGGAGACATAACTGGTCAACTGTGCAACTGTTATAAAATTGGCATGATATAATCTTATTTGCAGGGGCTCACCTCTCTTAGGACATCTGCTTTCCCTTGTGAACCTGCCTCCCACCCCATCAGTTTCACTAACAAAGGTGAAATAGGCGAGCAACACAAGATGCCTGCCAGATTTCCTTATCCCCTCTGAAAAGTGGAAATTTCATACCCTGTAAGCAGAGCTCTTCAATCCACTTAGACCTTTTCTCCCTTGTGTCCAGGTCTATTTTTAGCTCACTTTAAGCCAGACATTTTTCTCTCCTCCTGTCCTCTTCGATAGCCATATTTTGTGTTGCTTGGAATCTGTAACCTTTTCTATGCTCCAGCTACCTTTTGCTCCCCTCCCCTATGATTTTGAGTAGTAGGTAAGTCTCTGTGATTGAATATTTTTCTGAATATTTAACTTCTCTGCTGAGGTTTAAATTTTTATTTGAAAACTGTACGACATGCCTTCCTTCTTCAGTGGGAACAAAGGCAGGCTACTTACAAAATTTACATCAGTATTGAGCAATCATAGCAAATAAATGTGTTTGCATAGGATAGCAACAGACTAATCAATAATAATAATTAAAATCAATTGATGGTTGGTGACAGAGGACTCTGTGTTCATGGGATTTTTATAATTGCTGGATTTAGTAAATCCATTCATGCTGGTGGAGAAGGGCAAGAGGTCAGTCGGGACTTACTGGCAGATCTGTGAGTGAGTTGCTGTAGTTGGTTTGTAGAAGGACTCAGACTTGAAAAAGTTACCTTTGGGGGCTACAACTTCCATAATTCCAAAGCCAGAACTCTGGGAGTTGTAGTCTAAAAGAGGGAAGGAATGGAAGAAGGAATCTAGCTGTACCTTTCAGACTATTTAATTTTAGCCTGAGCTCTTGTGAATTTCAGTCCACTTCTTTAGAGATTGATGGAACACAATATCAAAGGCATGGATATTTTAACACTTACATATTTGTGGGGGGTGGCATCAGAGTGTAATAGAGTATAGAAAGTTGCAGGTTGTGACACTGGTTGAGTAAGATTTGAGTAAGATGATAACAGGCCTAAATAAGTAATACTTCCATACTCTGGCAAGGAGTATGAGGCCAGATTTGATTCTAGTATTCAAAGCAAATTCCTGGGCTCAGAATTCTTGAATCCTCTATTTTTGCATCTGGCTCTGGCTGATGGATCTCCGAGTTGCAGATTTTCTGTACAACTGTTATGACGCAAAGGTTTAAACTTCTTCTCCCTTGTGTGTGGTGGGTCTGATCAGAGTTGCAAGGCAGGGGACCTCCCAGCTGCTTGCCAAGAAGTAAAACAGAAAGTAAGGCTGCACTGCACACTGTATATTTAAAGCAGCAGGTAGCCAAGCTCTTCTGTAAAACCGTAAAGCAAAGAAGCCTTCATAATTCACTGCAGAAACAGGCACTTTTCATTTAATCAGGATTATGGATGCACCTGCTGGACATAAGTGGCACACTGTCCTGTTTTATTTGAGCCACAGAACCCAAACATGTTTACGTGCTGATAAGTTCCAGGCTACCAATATGCTCCTGCCTTCTTTTCCTGCACAGGTGACTCAAATCCTATCTTTGGGGTACGTAGAGACAGCGGAAGCAACATCTATCAGCCTCCCCCTGCGACTGACATTGAGAAAATGAAGAGTAACCATGTCAAGGAACAGAAAGCATTTGCCCTGATTAGAGAAATCCTGGGTACTTTCTTTTCTGCTTGTATCTTGAAAAAATGAGAGAAAGAGAAGGAGTTTTAAAACAATGAAATGTGGAATAGATGGGAACATTGTTAAATGGATTCTTAACCGGTTTGAAAACTGTGCTCAAAAAGTTATGATCCATGGATGTGATTCAGATTGGAAGGAGGTGTCAAGTGGAGCACCTCAGGGTTCTTCTGTCCTAGATCTATTACTCTTCAACATTTTTATCAATGATTTAGACAAGGGTGATGGTGGAAGGAGTCCTTATCAAGTTTGCAGAGGACAGAAAAATGTGAGGGGAGGCAAGCACATCGGAAGATAGGAACAGAATTCAAAAGCACCTAAATAAACTAGAAAATTGGGCAGAAACTGATAAAATGAAAATCAATGGAGACAAATGCAAAATTCTACATTTAGGCCACAAAAAGCAAATGAACAGGTAGAGGATGGAGAATATGCGGTTCAGCAGTACTTCATGCACAAAGGACCTTGGAGTTCTTTTGGTCATACATGAGCCAGCAGTGTGATGCTGTAGCAAAAAAGGTGAATGCTATTTTAGCCCACATTAATAGAAGCAGAGTTTCCAAGTCGAGGGAAGTAATAGTACCTCTATATTTTGTGCTGGTCAGGCCTCATCTAGATTACTGCGTTCAGTCTTGGGTGCCTCATTGTAAGAAGGATATGCACAAGTTGGAACAGGTTCAGAGAGAGGCAATGAGAATGACAAGAGGTATGGAGAACAAAACATATGAGGAAAGGATGTAGGAGCTGGACACGTTCAGCCTGGTGAAGAGAAGACTGAGGGTGACCGGATTGCACTCTTTAAATGCCTCTCAAGGGCTCTCATAGAGAGGAAGAGACAGACCTATTTTCTGTTGCCCCAGAGGGTAGGGCCAGATCTAATGGTTTGAAGTTACAGGAGAATAGATTTCAATTGAACATTAGAAGGAACTTCTTGGCAGTAGGAGCAATTCAGCAAGAAAACAGTCCTTTCTACTTGTAACTGCTGACAACCAAGACTGCCGAGGTATAGGAAAGATTTGGTGTGCTGACTTAGACACATGAAGTTTGGCTTGGAAACCCAAGTTGTTTCATGTTTGCTGTCTTTTCTCCAGCCTACCTGGGATTCTTGTGGATGTTGCTTTTGGTTGCCTACGGACAGCGAGATCCTAATTCCTATTATCTCAACAAACACATTGAAAACAGCTTCACAGATGGCTTCGAAGAAGTCTTAAGTTATCAGGATTTCTTCAAATGGGCCAGAACCACCTTAATCAAAAATTTATATGGACCATATCCAGGTATGCAGATGCTTCTTGTTGGGGCAGGATATCTTAACATTTAAACTTAGGGCATGGAAGTTACACATTTTGGGGGGTGACGAACGTGTAAACGATGCTAATATGAAAAAATTGCAGAGTGAGAATTCATGAGCTTAGATTTTTGGTATAGGAAGTAATTTGGTGTTTGGAGGAATTTGGAGACACTTGGGACTGTTTTTAATATGTTCAGTATTTTTTTTTTAAAAAAATTATCTTCTATATTTTAAGTAATGTGCTCTTTATGAGTAGCATCACTGATTATCAGTGAGTAACTAGTGACAACCAACAAATTATTTGTTAAAAAAGGAACACAAACTCACACAACAACATTTCCAAGCTCTGGTTTAAAAGACAAGGGGTAAAACAGCTGGTGAGGAGTAGGGATGGGTGACAACTTTCTCTGCAGTTTGTTTTTCATAAGAATTTACCAACATTCATAAATTTCTTTATGGTCTGGTGGAGAAAATAATTGAGATTTTAAACAATTGAATGCAAGAGAAACTGAAACAATAGCTTTATCCATCCAGACTCAGAGCTTTTGAGCACTTCACTGTGGAAAGCCTGGTTTTTGAATTATCATGGGAATTCAGTCTTGTTAGTATCGAATTAAGATTCTCACATCTTTTTTTTTTTTAATCTGAGAGGCTGTTCATTTTTAACACCTATACAACATGCAGATACAAAATGCTCCTTTCCTTGTTGGAAATGGTAATAGTTTTACCTACTGAATTTGGACGGTGCAATTGAGAATATTCATATAAATAGTTTTTTGAAGGATTTACGAAAATTCACACATTTCTTCTTATTTGCAATGGGAAAAAAATGAAGTATACAATTTTGAAATGGAGGCAAGGCGTGAAACGGACAGATTTTTCCCATCCGAATGAAGAACAAATTGACTTTTATAGTTCTGCAAATGACCACAGATTGACCTGTATTTTCAAACATGTCCTCTTCCCCCTACAACCCCAACGAGGCTTTGTCACAGATGGCAACTCCAAGCTTGTGGGCAGTGCTCGGATTCGTCAAGTCCGGGTGAAAAGCAGCACGTGCCCCATAGATCCTAAACTGCAACGGACTGTTGGAAAGTGCCGTGCTCCTTATTCTTTCGACACCGAAGACATGACGGATTATGGACCCCACTGGAACATCTCTTCCTTGGATAACTCCTCAGAGCTCAGTTCTGTCTGGCAGTATCAGAGCCAGTCTGAACTAAGAGGGCACCCAATCTGGGGCAAACTGGCTGTCTATAGAGGCGGAGGATATGTGGTTCACTTGGGGACTGATTCCCAGAATGCTTCCAGGTAATATATTGCCTTTATAGCCCAAGTTTTGCCCCAAACTGGGACTCAAGGCAGTTGAAATAAACATACCTAGGATCCATTCGTTTGTCTTTTCAGCTGTTCATGGTATTCATAGAACTCTTCTCCAGCATTATGTTTCAGATGATCTTAATACTGTAGGACCTTATTATCATTATCATTAAGAATAGTATAAATATAAAAGTTATTTAAAAGCAATTAAACAATTTGTGAAGTTAAAACATCAAAGATTTAAAACATTAAAGTTCCTTAAAAGACTGTGTATACAATATCATACAATTGACGTGCCACCAGTTTGTATATGTGGGTGTGGGTGTGTTTATTCTTCGGCAGAATTCTCCAGTACCTCTTCGATAACATCTGGCTGGATACCTTTACAAGGGCTGTGTTTGTCGAGTTCACCGTCTATAATGCCAACGTGAACCTGTTTTGCATCGTATGCCTCATGTTTGAAACCAATGCCTTAGGTGGGTTTGATCTCTGCTGCAGTGTTTTTAGACAAGAAGAAATCTCTGGGAGATTTGTCTCCTCTGTCATGTCTCTTACAGTAAAGCATTACAGTAAAGTAATATATCAGCTTGGCATATTATGAAGCTAGATGCAAAGGAGAGCAAGCACTCCACACTTTGAATAGGAAGAGTAACTTTGGGCTGGTTGCAGCCTTCCTCTACCCCCAGTATAAGTTGTATGTGCTTATATTCCTTCTTCTAATACCCATAGTAAAGATAAGCTGGAGAACCTACCTCTCCTTATTGTTTTAATTAGCAGCTGTAGTAAAACGACATCTAGCGTTTTCAAATGCTCAAATCACTTGAGCATTACCTTGTTGTAATCCTTACAAAGCAGAGAACATATGCCACTCCCATCTTCCATTATTGATTATGCTAGCCTCGTGGAAGTTGTAGCACAACAACATTTAGGGCATTCCACATTCCACGTATCTGCTGTAAAGTAAAGATGCTTCCAGACTTGTAAATGCTTGGGAGTACATATCTATATACAAACAGCATAGCACATGCATGAAAACCCACGTAAATGAGATAGTAGCCATGTTAGAGAGAAGGGCTTTGCTCATAATGAGTGGAGTCAGATCAAAGTGCTGTTGATCTCTGATCCATTATCTCTGAATTGTTAAGAGAATCAGTTATATGAAATAAAGTAATCCTGCTGAATCAACCAATCAAAATAAAACAAATTGTACTTATTTATTCAACTTGCAGAGTTATACTGGCTGTGAGAACTCTGTTTTGCAGAATTTGAACTGTCTGGATAGCTTATTTTATGTTTCAGCTTAGAGTTCATACAGCCCTGTTTTCAGTGTGCCCTGAGTCCCCTGTAAAGTCAAACACTGGTCTCTGCTTTTAATTTCAAAGGGGCTTTCTTTACGCGGGCTGAGCTGCAGAGTGTCCGACTTTATCCATACACAGATGGGCTGCATATCTTCGTGGTAGCAGCAGAAGTCATTTATTTCCTCTTCGTTATCTACTACATGGTGGGACAGGTAAGACCATCTGAGGATGCAAAGGAGCTCAGCGACAGCTACGACAAACATTGGCAAACCTATCCCCACTCCTATCCCCACTTCACATTTTCCAATTACTGGTCATCAGAGCTGGTCAATCAGTTGCAACGGAGCAACATAATCTGTCTCCCCACACCCTGCTCACATGATGCACTGTTTGGAAAGGAATGAACTCTTTGTTCCAACAGGGAAAGCTCATGAGGGCTCTGAAATGGAATTACTTTCGCAGCAAGTGGAACCTGTTGGAATTGGCCATCATCACAATAAGCTGGAGCGCCCTGTCGGTATTTGTAAGACGGACGATCTTGGGCTTACGAGACATCAGTTACTATCAGGAGCATAAGGATGAGTAAGGATTCGTTCTCCTTTACCCTTTACAAACTTTCCATTCCTTGCAGTTAGACAGGGAAAAAAGTACCACTCAAACTGTTTGATTTCTATGCAAGACCTTTTAAAGATTAAATAAATACAATTTTGCCCTTATAACCCTCCTAGGACTTAGAGATTGAAAGAAAGGCTGGCTGAGCTAAGGTCATCCTGATTGGGAAATAGATTTTTAGGAAACAATAGATATTTTTGTTAAATACAATTATGTACCAAGATCAACGGTGAAATTGGATACCTTCCAACATTTCACACATGAAAACCAGGCCATGTATAGTCAAGCAACATGAGAGTGGTCAAGATGGCAAAGTTATTAATGAGGAAGAAGAGAAAGCCAGAAAGGTCCATTCTACTCATGTCTGGAACATGGCTGAATGATATTTTTATCAGGTTTTGGGGAGGGGGTTGGGGCAGGAGAATTTACTTAATTAAGTACTGAGTTATATGCTAACACAGGATTCCACCTATCATTTATGACATACTGTTACACTTTACATATACCTCAAAAATATTTCACAATGTTAAAAAAATGACTAGGTATACTATCACCTTGCTTTAGCGTTCCTCCCTCCCAATTTCCTGTATTCAGTTCTTTATTTTTAATGAAACAGAAAGTCTCCGCAAACTGCCTTGCTCCAAATCCTGGAATGGGGATTTGACCCTAGGTCACCTCTGGCCTTAGTCTATCAGCCTTCTGTAACATGGCAATCTCCAGATCCCCAGGCAGGGTACACAATCAACAGGTACGATGGCGGTTGTAGTTTGAAATGTCCAGAGGACTTTGGGTAGCAGGACGTTGCCAGTGCTGCACGGCCCTGTCTCATGATGTTTTCTGCATCCTCTCAGGTTTGCGAGCTTCAATCAGACGGCCACTGTAGATGCAGTCCTGGGCTACCTGATCGCCTTCCTGGTGCTTCTCTCCACGGTGAAACTCTGGCATCTCCTGCGGCTGAACCCCAAGCTGAACATGATCACCTCCACCCTGAGGAGGGCCTGGGGGGACATATCAGGATTTGCAACTGTGATTATAATCATGTTCCTCGCCTACTCCATAGCCGTGAGTAGCCCCTCTGCTTTATTTGTTGCCAGTAGGGCTTCTGCCCCCATCTATGAATGTATGCTGTTACCCTGTTTACTGGGGGTCCCGGGAGGGACACCTAAATAACCAAACTGTAAAACACAATTTTGGGGGAAATTAGCTGGAGCTAGCGAGAGGCAAGGTAACTTAGCGGGATCTTGCAACCCAGCATCTACGGGGTCAGGTCAGTCAAGCAGCCAGACAGGCTTAGAGTAATAAAAACGATGTTTTATTGGACACAGGCAAATATTGAAGACACCACAGTCACACAGCTAACTAAGAAATTGGAGGTTGAATTAAGCACAAAATCCATAGAGAATGGTCTGGATGCTTTGTAATATCTTTGTTTAGAGAGACCACATCCAAAGACATTTTAGACATGGTGATGTCCAACCTGTGGTAGGAGAAGAATGAGAAGATGAAGCAGTGGAGTGCAAGAGTAATTATGCGTTAAAGTTGGGCTAATTCCCTCCTCAGCAATGTGCTGTGAGCTCTGTTTAACCAGTGTGTGTATATAAATATATATAGTCTTAATTAATGGAAAAGTACTTCTGTGGTCTCTGAAGTGATTTAGAAATGTTACACCATGCCAAGGCATCTTATGAATAAGTAGAAAAATAGCAGTGAGTATTATGAAAAAAAACTAACCCACCTAAATGCAAGATCTTTCCTCTTCTTCTTCTTTTGAATTTGCAGACAAACTTGATCTATGGCTGGAAGCTAAACTCTTACAAGACCCTGTTTGATTCAGCTGAGATGATGGTTAGCCTTCAGCTGGGAATCTTCAATTATGAAGAGGTACAGAATCTGGCCTTCAGAGATTTTTTTTTCCTTGTAGCTGAGGTTGGATTTTTTTTTTTTAAAAAAAAATCAAACCATATAACTGTTATTATAACAGATTTATACAGATTTGTATTGTGTATAAGTGATGAAAACCTCCAAACTAATGGGGTCTTCTCATTATCTGAGTGGGTCAATTGAAAGGCAAGGCAACAAGACTGGAACAAATGGTGAGCTATTTCTCATGAACCCCCTGAAAGAGAAGGGAATGGGAAGCACCTTCTTCCTCAACAGAGGCAGGGATCAAACCAGGACAATTTATTTATTTTATTTATTATAATATTTACATCCCACCCTCCATCCAGAGATCTCAGAGTGATATACAATGAAACCAATCTGATAGATATAACACAGTGTGAATAATAATAATTATTTTAAAAGGCTAAAACATATTATGCAATTTGACAAATGAAAAAGGCAGATTTAAACAGTTAAAATAGCTTTAAATGATTTAAAACCGTGTACCTGTGAGAGTTTGTATAAAACCAGTTCAGGGCCCAAAATCTTTAGTAAGCAATCATGTTTTTATTTGGTGTCTGAACAGCAGCAATACTGGTGCCAATTGAAATGGGATGCCATAGCGGGATCCCAAGCTATTATAAGGCTTTTAAAAGGAAGCTGAAGTTGAATTGTATCTAAAAATGGACCAGCTGCCAGTAAAACAGAACTGGGACACTGTGTTCCCTAGGGCCAGTCTCAGAAACTCTGCGCTGAACTTACTGAGGCGTTCAGAAAGTCTTGAAAGGCAACTTCAAATGCAATGCATTGCAGTAATTAGGCTATTACTTAGGTATTGGGTCGGGGTTTCGTAATGGGTCGGGGTTTCGTACGTAGCAGAGCAGCTCCCCCCTTCAGAACTCTTAAGTGCCCTTGCCCTCCCCGTTTATCTTTCCACTCCGCTGTCCTGATGCTACATCCATAAACTTTCCTCCTCCAGTTCTACCACCCTCAGTGTTCAAAGGTGTGCTTTCCCCCCTCAATCAACTCTGCTCCTTCTCCTTCATTGGCCTTTGTACCTCTAGCTGCCTCTTCGGCTCTGGTGGGATGGAGCGCAGGGGCTTTCCAGAAAGCAATCTTTGCACCATCAGGACACTCCAAGCGTATCCTCCAACTGTTCCAACTTGATTTATTCCTCTGTCCTCTCACTTGATCTGATTAACCTTTATTAGGCATACTATAACATATACATTTACAATAAAACTTCAACAATCATTTTCAGAAAATTTAAGCCATAAGTTTGTTGCCTCCACCAGAAAGTTGGCCATTACCCTAGTAATATGCGGGTTCTGATCTTCCAATAAGTGTTCCACTGATAACCTATCCAAACAGATATTCCTTTCCAATAACCTCCTTACCAACTTTTTCCTTGGAATTATATACAATGGGCAGAACGATACAATATGTTGGAGAACGTCAGGAGCTTGAGCACAATGACATATACGATTCAGAACAGGGGTCTGTAGATATATATCCTTAGTCACATTTGAGGGATGCACACTCAACCTTGCAAGTAAAAAGGCCTTCCTTGACACCAACAATGAGAGAGTTTGAAAATAATCCGGAATCCTACCCTGCAACGGGGGAATACCGAGCATTGACGGGGAACAAACCCTAGGAGGGTCCTCTCACTTTTTTTCATATGCTTTTACAATGTCCTAGGTCATTGCCACACTTGACTATCATAGCGCTGGTATTTCACTTTCAACAACCTATGGAATCCTGGGGTTTGCAAACCCCAGGATTCCATAGGATGTTGAAAGTGGAATCATCGCGCTATAAGAGTGTAGTGCAAAAATGGCCCTAGTTTCTCTCTCCTCCTTCCACTTTCACTCTTTGTCCCCACATTATTTCAATTGCTATAAACTGAATTCAAGGTTCAGGTGGGCAGGAAAGAGAGGGCAGAATCTTGCTTATCCCAGTAGACTGGGGAAAAGAAACTGCTGCAGCCTCTCCTAGCTCATGCCTTTTTCCTTATTAGTACCATCTGCCATCTTGGCCACATCTGATCTTTCTTAGCCACGTGCATCTTGGTTTTCATCTGTGAAATTTTGAGGGTATGTCCTCCTCTCCAGCCATCTCCTCGCATGTGCGTGTGTGTGTGTGTGTGTGGGGGTTGTCTGTGACTTTAATGGTTCGTACAGTAAAATAATTTCTACTCCCTCCTCTTCCACTAACTCAGGCCCTCAGAGTCGCCAACAAACCATTTTGCAAAAAGATGATATGGATACTTAAACAACTAATAAGAACGCATGCATCGCCAGTGCAAAAATAAACAGACAGGCTCTCAAAAATCAGACAAATGCAGGCAATTTAAATATATAAAAGAAATATTAGGAACATAATTGGAGGCCATTCTTCTTAAGCCTTTGCCTTCTGAATTTAGGTTAGCAACAACCACTGAAGGGGCCTTTTTACCCTCCCGAGAGGAGCTCACCCTCTTATGCAGCACTTAGAAAACTTATTTTTCAGAGAACAATCCCCATAATTCCCCAGCCAGCTGGCTCAAGGTGTCTGGGACTCATTCAAATCGTATCTTTTCCGAACTATGTTATGTTATAATCATAGAACCATAAAATCTTAACAGAGTTGGAACAGGAAGTTGGAAGTTCTCCCTCTGGTCCAGCGTTTTGCATCGAGCCGGGCCCTCTTCTCCCCAGCCCCCTCCTCAGCCCCACTGAGGGCTTCCTTACACCCAGCAGCCCTTGCGCAGCCGGGGAAGACCCCTGGCCAATCAGCCCAGAGCTGCTGGCTTGAACCGGCTGGCTGCTTCCGCCGGGGCCAGAGCTTCGGGGAGTTCTCCCTCTGGTCCAGCGTTTTGCATCAAGCTGGGCCCTCTTCTCCCCAGAGCTCAGTTCTTCTCCCCAGATCTTGGCTCCCATCCGCTCTTCCTTTTCTCTTGTTGCGTCCTGTGTAGTTATGTCGTGTCTTTGCCTTTTTATTGTCACAGCTTGGAAGGCAGCTGGCGTGGGTCTTGGGTCTGGGTCCGCTGTTTCCCAGGTCTCCAGGTCCTGAGGGTGGAGGTAGTTGCCAGGAGGGCAGGGCTGGCCGTGGGCACACACTGCAGATTTGGGTGCCCACATCCCTGCCTTACTGGGAGTCAGGTGGCTCACACCTGACTCCCGTTGTTTGCAACTTTGGGTTTTCGGTCTCACTGGTCAACGGGCGGGTTGGCCAATGCTGGGAGCCAGAGCCATGCGCAAGCCAACCGTGTTTTTGCTGTAACCAATAAAGTTGTGCCTTATTCTCACCCACCTTTGGTGTCTGGACTGGTTTGTTCCTCCCAGTTGTAAGCGTGCAAAATAAATTTTCTCCATTTTCTACCGGACGTCCCTTCAGATATTTAAAGATGACTAACGCCAGAAACATTTTTTTATTTTATATTGGCTGAATTGCTTCCACGTTGCTCTCCACATTAGTGTTATTCCGCTTATGCTATTGATTTGTTTTATGGGGCAGTTTTTCTAGTGCGCTGCAGGGAAAACAAAGAATAATGTGGGGTTTTAAAAAATAAGACATGTAGACAGCAACCCTGTAGGTACTTACCTAGAAGTAAATTCCTTTGAACTCAGCAGGGCTGATTTCTAAGGCAATTAATATAAGCATTTTCTTGTCATTGAAATTAATATGTTGTTGTTTTCCTCTATTTTGGTGATGGTAATGTGCCCTGAAAGCATATTCTTTTTACTTAAGCTACAGTATAAATAAATAATACCTTTGTATCAACTATTGCTTCGAAGGTAAGTATCTCGTTCAGCATTAAGGCGTATTCAAGCAACAATCGTGCTTACAAATGACGCTACCTCCATCAAGTCTTTTAATACTTTGCAAAATAATTTTCTCTCCTTCCCACAAGATAGCAAAATAACCCCTGACTGCCATTTTAAAATATGTATTTCAGGTCTTGGACTACAATCCTATTTTGGGCTCCTTCTTAATCGGCTCCTGCATCATTTTCATGACATTTGTGGTGCTGAACCTCTTTATTTCTGTGATCCTTGTGGCTTTCAGTGAGGAGCAGAAACATTATCAGGTTTGCTCATAGATGTATTTTGTGAATCGGGGGTTCCGGTCGACCATGTTATGTACAGCTCTGTATATGCTGTAGCTGCTGCTGTAGTATGCCTTCAAATAATTTCTAATTTATGCAGATCCTAAGGTAAACCCACATCCTCCTGGATTGGAAAGGATAGTTCTGATTAACCTCTGTTGTCCCACTTTTTCAGCTACTTTTACAATGTCCCAGTTTCTGTCTTTTCTCACATTCCCTCTTTGTCTAAAACTTACTTTGAGGCCCCTCCCTAAACTGCAAAGCCCAGGATTTCATAGGATGTTGAAAGTGGAATAATAGCACAATTATCTAGTGCATAAATAGTTTGCTCTCAGTTGGTTCAGTGGAGGGGAGGGAAAGAGGTAGAATCTTGCCCTTCCCAGCAGGCTCAGGCAAAAGGAAACTGCTGAAACTTCTTTTAGCATGTGTTTTTCTCCATGTTGCCATTTTGACCATACATGTCTTGGCGTTCACATGTGAAATGTTGGAGGGCATTTATCATGGGGCTTTCTTGGCAATATTTGTTCAGAGGGAATTTACCCCTGCCTTCCTCTTTGGCTGAGAGATTGTGACTTCTCAAGGTAACAGGGCTTCCTTAGTAACAGTTACTGATCTGTGGAACTCCCCACTCAAGGAAGTTGGGCTGGCCCCACCTGTTTTAAGCTTCCGGCAGGCAGCCAAAACAGTGCTGTTCCTCATGGCATTCCATGTTTGAAATGGCTGTTTTAATTGTTTCAAAACTGGACTCTAGGACTGTTTTTAGACTGCTTTTAAAAATTTGTAAAGAGTATTTTAATGTGCTTTTTAAATGCTTTCAACTTTGTATCGTTTGAATTGTTTTTTATTTATTCATTGCCTCAAGAGCTTTTGTGGTCTTGGCGGCGATACAAGAATACAGTGGGCCCTCCGCATTTGCACAACGATCATGAAAGTGGAAAAACCGCAAATAGTTTAGGGCCCTAAAGCAAGAGGAGACATGCGCAGGGCTATTGATAACAAGGTGACCTGAAAACATCTCGTTCATGGGTCGCCATAAATCGAAGCTGACTTTACAGCATTAAAAACAAGAGTAATCCAGTTTGAAAGAAATGTGACTTACATGGTTACAAATGAATCCCATTCATTTCAATGTCTTTGCTGTGCACGTGTGCCTTCAAGCCACTGGTTGACTTATGGTGGCCCCATGAATTTCATAGAGTTTTCTTGTTGTTGTTATGTGCCTTCAAGTTGTTTTCATCTTGTGGTGACCCTAAGGCAACCCTATAATTGAGTTTTCTGGGGGTTGAAAGTGTGTGATGTGCCCCAGGTCGCCCAGTGGGTTTCCATGGCCAAGTGGGGAACTGAATCGTGGCCTCCAGGGTTGTAGACAACTACTATACCAGGCTGGCTCTCAGGGGTTTCTTAGGCAAGGAATATTCAGAGGCGGTTTGGTCAGTTCCTTCCCTTGAAATATAGCCTACATCGCCTGTTATTCATTGGTGGTCTCCCACTAGATTTAATCCACAGCTAGCTACACACGTAAGTCTATTCACGAGCATGAACCAGGGTATACTCTCATCTGATCATGTCTAATGAGCTACTTGTTAAGTAGGACCTAGGCTGGCGGGGGGGTCCTGGTGCCTCTCCTACCTGTGTTATCATAATGGCTGATTACATATATGTACAGCAATCCATTGTTGTATACATACTCATAAATGTGTGTGTATTTGTGGTTTTCAAGGCTTCAGAAGAGGAAGAGATAGTTGACCTTATGTTGAAGAAAATTTCCAGTTTTCTTGGCATTAGATGCAAAAACGATCAGAAACCAGACTGGGATAAGCCACGAGAAGAACCTGCAGACAACTAACTACTGCCAGATGGATGCTTACTTTGCTTACCGCTTAAGCTTACAACTGCCTTTAGATATTGTGATTTCCGTGTTTGTGAAATGCGACAGCTCTTTTCAAGAACCGAAGAACTTTCAAAAAGATGCCCTCTAACTCATCGTATTTAAAAGTGTAGCCTCAATCCTGTAGTGAAAGATATGGAAATGAGTGTAACAGCATCAAATTGCCTGTCTGACTCTGTTTTAATATATATTTAGTTCACATTATGACATAACAAACAATATAGTATCCAGCGTATCATTGGGCTAAGTTACTGAAAATGTATCAATTCAGTGAAATAATTTCTTTTGACCAAATGCTTTTGCTGTATATTAAATAGTGGATGAATCAGTATAATTTGTACAGTATCAGGTTTAATAGTAATAAATTATAAGATGTTGGCTAGCATGTTGTTAGCAACGCACAGGTGTAAGTTGTGCTGGATATGTGGTGTGGTTTTTGTTGTCACCGTGCAGTGCTCATTGCTAGCTGATGGCTGGCGGAAGTGGAGTTCCCATTTGCAACTACTGTAAGTGCAGTGGTGCACGGACGTTGCCCCTTCATTTTAAAGCCTCTGTGCATTGTGCGTTGCTGTTGGACAGCAGGATGTCGAACGGATGACCATTCATCCACATACATTGCAGTATACAGGTACTCGGAATAGAATCATAGAATCATAGAAATGTAGAGTTGGAAGAGACCACAAGGGCCATCCAGTCCAACCCCCTGCCATGCAGGAACACCCTCAAAGCACTCCCGACAAGTGGCCATCCAGCCTCCGCTTAAAAACCTCCAAAGGAGGAGACTCCACCACACTCCGTGGCAGCACATTCCACTGCCGGACAGCCCTGACCGTCAGGAAATTCTTCCTGAGGTTCAGGTGGAATTTCCCCTTCTGCAGCTTGTATCCATTGCTCCTTGTCCTGGTCTCAAGAGCAGGAGAAAACAAGCCCTCTCCTTCCTCTACGTGGCATCCCTTCAAATATTTAAACATGGCTATCATGTCCCCTCTCAACCTTCTCTTCTGCAGACTAAACATACCCAGCTCTCTAAGTCTGTCCTCATAGGGCATGGCTTCCAGGCCCCTCACCATTTTGGTTGCCCTCCTCTGGACCTGCTCCAGCTTATCCATATCCTTCTTGAATTGGGGTGCCCAGAACTGGACACAGTATTCCAGATGAGGTCTAACCAAAGCAGAATAAAGTGGTACCAATACCTCCCTCGATCTAGACACCATACTCCTATTAATGCAACCAAGAATTGCGTTGGCTTTCTTGGCCGCCGCATCACACTGCTGACTCACGTTCAGCTTGTAGTCTATTAAGACTCCTAGATCCCTTTCACACGTGCTGTTAGCCAGTATAGGGGTTGCATGACACAAACAGAATGTAACTCTGCTGGCTGTTAGTCACACTATGCTGCAGCAATATAAGACCTCAGACAACACCCATATAAAGCTAATCTATACTGGAGTAGCATAGCACAAGTGTAGTGCAGCCCAAAAAATAGCAATCCAAACTCCGAGTCTGGCAAGGGATCTGCTTTGCAAATCAAGACTGATAGGGAGCTACTCATTTAGTTAACCTAAACAAGTTCAAATCTGCAGGGCCAGATGCATCCCAAAGTACTGAAGGGGCTTTCTGATGTGTTTTACGAAACCCTTGCCATCCTTTTTGAGAAATCTCGGGGAACAGCTGAGGTGAAGGGCAAATATTGTCCCTCTCTTCCAAAAAGGCAAAAAAGAAGATCCAAGAAACAGACCAGTCAGCCTAACTCAATACCAGGAAAAATATTAGAAAGGATTATACAAGAGTCTGTCAGTAAGAATCCTGTTAACAATAAAGCGATCAGTAGGAACCGAGGTAGGTTTGTCAAGAAGAAATCCTGCCAAACTAATCTTACATATTTTTTTCAAATAGGCCGATAGTTTATTAGATGGTAGGAATTCCGTGCATGTTATTTATGCAGACTCCAGCAAAGCACTTGATAAAATCCCTCACAATGTTTTGATTAGCAAACTGATTAAATGTGGAATAGATGGAAACACTGTCCAGTGAGTTCATCAATGATTGGAAAAACATGCTCAACAGGTCCTCATCAATGGCTGAGCCTCAGACTGGAAGAAGGCCTTGAATGGAGCGCCTCGCCATCCTAGTGCCATTCCTCGCCAACATTTTTATCAATGACTTAAGACGACGGGGTGGAAAGCATCCTTATCAAGTTTGCAGAGGACACGAAACGGGGAGGGATGGCTAACACATTGGGAGACTGGCACAGAACTCCGAAGGACATAAACAAACGAGAAAATTGGACAGAAGCTTATAAAACGAAATTTAATAGAGACAAATGGCAACATTCTACATTTAGGCCACCTAAACCAAACGCACAGGTGTGGGATGTGGGACGCATGGGAAAGGGGCTTTGGGACCGTTGTTGTAGGGCCCCTCCCTCCACTGCAAACCCCAGGATTCCAGGGGAGGTTGAAGGTGGAATAACAGCACTAGGACAGGCTAGTGCGGAAATGGCCTTAGAGACTGGAACTGCTTTAAGGAAAACTCCCAAGCAGCATCAGTGGTTCAGTTGACTGGAGAGCAGTGATATCATTCTCTATGCAGATGCAAAGGAATACAGCGTTGCCGCCGTGTGTGTGTGTGTGTGCGTGTGTGTGTGTTAACACGCATGAACTTTATTAGCAGTGCAATGGCCACATGCATCCCCCTTTGCTTTCTAAATAAACCCACCTCCCCCCTTTTCTTTCCATGCCTAGGGCGCTCCCGATAACCCATGGACCCTGGCCTCCCCTTTACAAAGTGAAGGGGGGTGCGTGGGCGCTTGAGGGCACTGGGCCACTTCCGCACGAGCCTGCTATCGCGCGACGATTCCACTGTCCACCTCCTCTGGAATCCTGGGGTTTGCAGTTTCGGGAGGGGCCCGCCGCGCGACAGCAGGCTGGTGCGGAAATGGCCGCGGGAGGCGGCTTGGCGGAGACCCTGTAACCGCGAGCACCGTTGCCCAGCCCGCGCGGCGGGGCCTGCTCCGCCCTCGCGTTGCCTCCGCCCCCGGGCCCGCCCCCGGCCTCCCGCGCTGCGCTGCGCTGCGCTGCGCTGCGCTCCGGCCGCGGGCGCGTCTTTGTGGAGCGGCGCCGCGATGGCAGTGGCGGCGGCGGCGGCGGCGTGGCGGGCGCTGGCGCGGCGGGGCGGGCCGGGCGCCCCCGTCGGGCCGCTGGGCCGCGCCTTCCCCTCCGCCGCGCCCCTCCTCCGCGTGGCCGCGGCGCCGGCCTGGCCCAGCGGCGGAGACGGCCGGGCCCGGCGGCTCAGCACCGGCCCGGCGCGGCTCCTCGCCGGTGAGTCGCGGGATGGGCGAGGGCGGGCTGCGCGGCCGCACCCGGGCCTTTCCGCGCTGCGCGCCTATAGCGCTGCTGGCCCCTTTCCCACCTCCTCTGGAATCCCGGAGGGCCGGGGCCCCTCCCCGAGCTGCCAGCCCCAGGGTTCCAGAGGAGGTGGAAGGCGGGATGGTCGCGCGACAACGGCCTCGTGCGGGAGCGGCCCGTGCGGAATTCCCGTCGTGGCGGCGCCTTGCGCCCCGGCGAGCCGCGGGGCCCCGCAGAGGCAGGGCGGCGGAGGGCGCGTCGCCCCCGGGTGGCCCTGGAGGAGGTGGGCGCGAGGCGGGGCTGCGCCTTCGAGCAGAGGCCCGGCCGGAGGAGCCGCGGGATCCACGCCCGGGCCCCCGCCCGGCAGGATGCCGCTGACTTCTCCTGGGAGGGGGCGCTGCCGCACTGCGCTGCTGTAGCGCTGTTATTCCACTTCCAACATCCTGGGGAAGGCTGAGGTTCGTAGTTTCCTGAGGCCCAAGAGCACTCTGGCTGAGGGTTCTCAGTGCCCCTTCCTAAACTGCAAGGTGGCAGGTGGAATAATAGCACTATAATGGTGCAGTGTGGAAATGGCCCATGTCAGTCCTAAGCAGTGAGGCTAGGAGTGTGATTTCTGTTGTGTCATCGGCTCTCACGCTGAGAGTAGATCTACACTACACAGTAAAAGCAGTTTGATACCATGCTGACTGCTGCTGTTACTATTAATAATAGCAATATTAATTGGTCATTGGGCCTCTGCTACAGTTCCATCCCATGAAATCCTGGGACTTGTGGTTTGGTGGGATGCTTGGAATTCTGTGCCAGAAAACTGTATTGCTATAGTGCAATGGAAGTGAATTCTAAATGCCTTGTTGTTGTGTGCCTTCAAATTGTTTCTGACTTACAGCAACCCTATCACAGGCTTTTCTGGGGCTGTGCGTCAGTGATGTGGCTGAGGTCACCCGGTGGGTTTCCGTGGCTAAGTGGGGAGTCAAACCCTCATCTCCAGGGTTGTAATCCAGTGCTCAAATGGCTCAACCATGCTGGGTCTTTAGGGTGCATATTAGTTTTTGCATGGTTTTGTCAGTCCCCATCTTCTTTCCTCTCTCAGCACTCGGATTATATTCTGGCAACTGAGCATGAAGCTGTGTGACCATGGTAGTGAGTTCTGGCCCATGGAGCTTCAGCCACAGTAAGAGTATTAAGGCTTTTGGATTACATGAGCTGGCTCGTTGGAAGCATAACAGTTTGCTGAACAAATAAGTGCAGAAAGGAATGATTTCCCAAGAAGTTTCGAAGAGAAATTGGGGAGGTATTGCCTGGTCTTTGTATTCAGTTGTGCAAGTTACCATATGGATTTTGGATTCATTTCATGGTTTGCGTTTGGTTTAATCCACTTGTGCGTGCTTAAAGTTACAAAGCAAGAGTGTGGCGTCCTGACAATTATGTCCCAAAAGAAAAATGCTGAAATCCATAGTGGGGTAATTATACTTTATAAGGTCAGCTGAAAAGTTTCAAAAATAACTGTGCAGGTGTATGGGTTCTTCAGAACTCTTTAGTTCAGCTCAGTGGTAAGCAAAGTGGAGAGGCAAGTTGGAGCAGAATGTGGTTAATGTTCAAGCTGGGAGGGATCTGATAGCAGTCTTAAGGGAGAAGGACAGAAAGGGCCTGCAGACATTCAGATTAGACCCTTGCTTGTACTGAGATGTTTTCACCTTATTCCTGAAAAGAGTTTCTGAGAAAGAGATGCTGGCAACAGTATGTTTCCTCATATTTAAGAATGGAGTTTGGGATCCTGTTACGCGACTGCAACTAAAGTAGACCCATACAATCAATCACTGAATGGTAAGTCAACACATAGGTAAATAGCACTGATTCAGTGGATCTATTCTAATTAGACTTAGCAGAATTCAAGCAGGAGTTTTCTCCCCCAAGTGCCCTATACCATTATCCGAAACACTTCTCCCCCACCTTTGACCTTTGGTACTCATATGTGACCTTAACAATTAAGATTACTGGTAATTTTATATGCAGTTATCTTGAGTGTGCACTCTTGTTTAAGTAGATTTGATTGACTGATTGATTGATTGATTGATTGATTGATTGATTTCCTTGTTGTGGTCAAGGTCTAACATTTCCCAACAGTCTCTCCAGACAAGCAGGCTTCAGGCTGTTCTCCAAAAATTGGCTACTGTGTCTACTGATGCTTGAGTCTACCTTGTGCCCATTGAGATTTTATTTATTTATTTGTTTACTCTCACAACAACAATCCTGCTCAGGTGGGTTAGACCGAAAGACAAAGAAGGTCACCCAGTGAGGTTTGTGATTAAGTAGAGATTTGAAACCTGACCTCTCCAGGTTGAGTCCAGTGCCGTAAGGATGTTGGCTCTCAGCCTGTTCTAGGATGAATGATAAGGGCAGGGTTGAAATGAAGATAATTTATGAAGCAAGGATAGCATGTGTGAGTGGGAGTCAGCATGGTGAAGCCCAGCAACCCTAAAGCCTCTCCAGGGGTATATATGCTATATAGGGCCAGCGTAGATGTGACGGCTGCATGGGTCAGAACTAGGATTGCTAAGGCAAGATTATCCTGGGCCCTGAAATTTCACGCCCAAAACCGAAGGCCCCAGGTGATCTCATGTGATTGTCAAGTGTGCCCTGGTGGTGTTACACGGGTGAGAGTGTAAGGGCAGCACTGGTGATGTTATTCAGTGTCAACCAGAGTTACACAGAGTGTGGCATTCAAATACAAAAGGAAAAAACAAGTTTAACAAATTAGGTAAATACCCTCTTCAAGGCAGGGCTCTTGCCCTGAGATTCTTCCACCTTGCCTTCAGAACTGGAAATTCAGGGCCAGGCAATAAGTTCCGGAAACCCTAATCAAATCTGCAAGATTGGTAAGGAGAGAAGTGATAAATTGTTCTTCTGATAAGTGCCAGATGCTGGATCACTTTGGCTTTTGGGATGCAGAGGTTCATATTTCCAGGAATCCAGTGTCCACATGGCCAGTGGTGAGTTGTTATGGGGCTTGCTGTCCAAAACATCTGGAGGGTCAAAGGTTCCCTACCTCTGAGCTGTATAGTTGTATAGTAGAGAGGGCCAAGATAACCATGTTTGAGAAAGACACCGTAGGGAGTCTGGCAGTGGGGGTATCCAAGGCCTTGGGTGAGGATGGGAGAGATATATCTGGAGCAGTGAGGTTGGATGTTCCTCTGATGTAATAAACAATAAAAGGGGGGAGAGTACCAGCTATACAATGACATGCTTAATGATATGGAATATTTTACAGTGTTTAACTGGCTTGATGACTAGCTTCTCAGGTTTGGTTACTGATTTCTATTTGTGCGAGCAATGCTGGTATAATCAATAGATGTGGTTCACTATAGAAAGCTACAGTATTTAGGTTTTCTGCTATGTTAACCTTTGTTCAACCTCAAGAAATATCAGTCTGGCAGGTTCAGGTATGTAGAAATAGTTTGTTGTACATCTTTTCAGGGACAGGATCACATCAGATTGTACAATGTGTGAGCGTGCACATTTTAATTTTCCCCATGTAACCCTCCCGCAATCTGTAAGCATCACAGTTTCTAGTCTAGTCTGTTAAGAAAAAGACAGGATCCATGCTAT
Organism: Iguana delicatissima; assembly: GCA_948472985.1. Classification (NCBI taxonomy): domain Eukaryota; kingdom Metazoa; phylum Chordata; class Lepidosauria; order Squamata; family Iguanidae; genus Iguana; species Iguana delicatissima. Next base: position 863,040 of record CAOKZL010000077.1, on the reverse strand, counting down.
TTTGCATGGTTGAACCAGTGCATTGTTGGTCCTATGTTTTTATCCTATTTGCATGTAAACTGTACTGTGATGGCATTATATCACAAAATATTAGCAGGCTGTATTTTAATTGACAAAGTCTTGCCTACTTGGAGCTGAAAATCCTAAGAATGTTTTTAGCCTCTTAGATTCTAGCAGATTATCTGCTTTGGAATTATTTAGGCCTTTCTCTGGGTTGCCAGAAGGAAGTATGAATTGCTCACCCAAACACTTGCATGTCGTTAACTCGCTGTGGTCAGTAAATCTACTTTCTCATTAAACTTGGTTCAGCCTCCTCAATACTTGAGACTAATGCTACAAAGCCTTATTTCAGTGTTATATGTCCATTTAGTCACAACCACCACCAGTGCCTGGACTGGGCAACCGGATTGTGGCAACATTCACAGGTGTCCCAGTGATCTGGCTTCGACCTTGATGTTTAAAATCACCGTTTGGTCACACTGACCTTATTTTGCAGAAGTCTGAATTGAAGAAGTGATAAATCAGCACCTTTGCAGGCATGTTTGATGTGGATAAAAGCCAAGCTTATAGTGATTTGAGTGTTGGACCATGACTCTTGAGAACAGAGCTTGAATCCCTGGTCGGCCATCGAAACCCCTTGGGTGACCTTGGGCAAGTCACACTCTCTTAGCCTTGGAGGAAGGCAAAGGCAAACTGAACAAATCTTGCCAAGGAAATCCCATGATAGGGTCACTGTAAGTCAGAAATTATGTAAAAAGCACACAGTGACAACAACAGTTGATGTGGACAAAGGAGAGAGACGTCTTAGGCCATTTCCACACTACACTGTCACGGTGCTATTATTCCACTTTCAACTTCCTGTGGGATCTTGGGGTTTGCAGTTTAGGGAGAACATTTAGAATTTTCAGCCAGGGAGCTCTTTGGTCTCAGGAAACTATGAACCCCAGAATTCCACAGGAGGTTGAAAGTGGAATAATAGCACTATAACAGTGGAGTGCGGAGATGGCCTTAGTGGCTGCTCCCAGGCTTTGGAACTCCCTTTCATAGGAGGCCTGCTTGGTACTCCCTTTCTCTTATTTTAAATCGTCGAAGCTTCCTTAGGTCCCATCCCAGGAGAAAGGTGGATTATAAATTCAGTAGATAGATGGATCAGGACCTTCTCAAGTCATCTGAATCTGCACAGGCTCTTCTTATGAGTTCAGAATTATCTGCCTGATGGGTGCCTGTTTGCTCTCATGTGTGAGGAAGAAATGCTCTAGACTAAAACTGTTTGGCTTCATTTTTAGCCTGTGTAATCCCTTCTTTGTTCTCAGTCTGTAAAGTCTGTAAAAAAAAAATGTTGTGACTGCTTGCAGAATATTTGCTAGTACCAAGGCACACAGCATGCAGATGCTAGAAGTCTTGCAGGTAATGGTGAAGGTGAGCTAGTAAAGGTTGATTTGCACAAGCTTGTATATTGCTTGAGTTCTGATGGCCAGCAGCTGAAAGTGTAAACTCAAAAGTGTAAACTGACTACTGAAAAGTTGTTGATAATAAACTTGTCAGGGTTGACAGGATTTGGCTCCTCTGAGCGTGAGCAGAGTGCTATCTGTGAAGCAAGGCTTCGCTGCAGCAGAGAGTCCCAGTGAAGCAGACAAATTCCAGAGGCTCATTAGTTAGGCCTAGAGTACTGATTTATTGCCACACTCTAGGATAAGACTTAGCAAAAACATGCTAGCTTGCCAGCAATTAGACAAGAAGAAAAAACAGAAGATAACGGAGGAAAATCGGGCGGCATCTCCCTTTACAAACAGTATACTGCCAATGGCATGGCAGGTCCAGCTAGGGCAGCTAACTGGCAGCTGGTCAAGGCAAACACCAGCCTTTTTATGCTACCTTGTCACCCTGGAACAAGCGGGGTGCTCTGGCGTGTGGCCTTCTCTAATTCACAAGACATAGCCATAACACTCCTTCTGGCCTTGCACCTGGCTGTCTGGCCACACCGCCTCTTTTCTCTGCTGTCCACTCATAGGAAGACTTTGCCTGTCCAGCAACAACCTTGACAAAACCAACAACTGAAAGAGTAAGCAGATGAGGACAAACTGAAACTGAATCACGGGCTCCTGTACTCCCTCTTTTGCTTGCGTTGCAGCCACAAAAGAAGGACTTCAAAAGTATTACTCCTTACTTTCTGACAAACCGTAGCTTGTTGTGAAGAAAGAGAAACTGGTAAATCTTAACTATAGCTTGTTCTGAGAAGCCAATTTCTAATCTTGGTTTATGAAGCAAACTTGTTTTAGTAAAACACTAACATAGTTTAAGACGTGGGCAGCATGCTTAACCGTGGTTGATCAAAACTGGACACTTTTGACCTGTGTAGGAGGAGGATGGATGATGATTGGCAGTATTGTTTCTGTTCTTGTCCTATATAGAGATGGAAACCATCACTTGCATTCAGCTTTGCATTGTGTTTTAGTGGCTCATGCAATGCATGTAAATGGTTCCAGGCACATGGATAATTCCCAGAAGAATTTCCTCATGGGGATTTTATCTGTACGTGGATGGCTAAATACACATTTGTTTCTAAGGTAAAGGTCAGACTTTCAGGCCATCCTAAGAGGGATTGCATATTACACTTTGTCATAGATTGAACAAGTCTTTTTGAAAGGTTGATGACTTTAAAAAATTCCCTTTTTAAAGTTTTTTGTCTGCTAAAAACCTTTTCCCCTAATTTTTCAGCACGTTCCTGTGTGTGTTTATTCAGAAATAAGCATCACTGGGGCTTATTCTCATCTGAAACATGAGAGCCATTGTGGTAGAGTGTTCGACTGGAACTTGAAAGATCTGTGTGTCAGTATCAAATGAGCTACAAATCTCGCTGGGTATTGTTTAGATGTTTATAAAGCAAACACACTTGGGGTGTTTTTGGCCACAAGGATTTAAATCTTCAGGTATTCCATTCTCATAAGTAAGAACAAATTGGATGGGTTTTAATGCATTTTTAAATTACTTTTCATACTTCATGATCTGTATTTTGCAAAAAAAAAAAAAAAAAAAATAGTTTACATAAACATGCTCCAGTGAACATTTCCTTGATGGGGTATCTCAATGCATGGAGACATGTTTCTAAGCTAAAAAATGTAAACTTACTACTGAAGAGTTGTTGGTATAAACTGACAACTGGAAGAGTAAACAGACAAAGGCAAACTGAAATTAAATCATGGGCTCCTATACTCTCTTTTGCTCGAGGTTCAACCAGAAGAAGGGATTCAAGAGTGTTACTGTGTCAGTTTTCTGACAAACCATAGCTTGTTGTGAACAAAGAGAAACTGGTAAATCTTAACTATGGTTTATTATAAAAAGCCAATTTCTAATCTTTGTTTATGAAGCAAACTTCTTTTAGTAAGGCATTAACATAGTTTGAGATGTGGGCATCATTATTAACTGTGGTTAATCAAATATATGAGTATATTTAATGAAATATATGTGGTTAATCAAATTTATGAGTATCCTTTATATTCCTAGCATAACCTGCTCTAGAGAATTTGAGTTCTGTTCTTTTTGCCTACAGTGTATGAACTTATCTTGAAATCCCATCTACTCCCACAGACCATGGTTAGGTCTTTATTTTTCTAAAAATAAGTTATCTAGAATTACTCATGTGTTCAAGAGATGCCATCTATAACAGAACAGGATAATATTTGTTATGTCTTTTCAACAGTAGTTAGATATACAAGTAAAACAAAATTGTGTCCCTGCCGCCCCTACATATTTGCTGTTGTTGTATGCCTTCAAGTCATTTTGGACCTACGGAAACCCTAAAGCGACTTTATCATGGTGTTTTCTTGGCAAGGTTTGTTTGCCTTTGCTTTCCCTTGAGGCTGAGAAAGAGTGACTTGCCCAAGGTGTTTTAAAGGTCTTTTGAAGCTTCGGGGAGAGAGAAACCTTGAATAATAAATGACGGTCCACATATATTCTTTTTTTTTTAAATAAGATGAGTGATTGATATAAATGTATATTATAGTTTTTATATCTTCCAACATAAATTGTGTACTATCTTTGAAAATGGAATAACTGATTAGCACTGTATTTTGCCATTAATAAATGCCTTCATCCGAGGCTGAGAGGGTGTGACTTGCCCAAAGTCACCCAGTGGGTTTCTGTGGCGGAGTGGAGATTTGAACCCTGATCTTAGTCCGACATTCAAACAACTACACCAGGCTGGCTCTCATTATGTATAACTTAGCAATAAAATTGCCATGTTTTATATATTAAAAAGTCCAGCTTGTTCAGAAAATAATTACAAATTGAATTTAGGTTCAATTGGATTAAAATGGAACTACATCATTTGGTTTTACCATTTTATGGGGAGTAGGCCAAAAATTCAGTAAAAACAAAAGAACCTATCAAAATTAATAAAGCAATGAAAATTGTTTTGTCTCCTCCCTGGCACCAAGGAGACATAAAGCACTAAATCCCGTACAAAGAGCTGAGAAAAGGAAACCAAAGCCAGGAAAAATAGCAATGATGTGATATTTTATGTGGTCTTACCTTAATGTCTACCTTGCTACCTAGTTTTTGTAAATAATGTGGGGGAAGTAAATATAAGAAGGCTTTCTCTGTGAAAATGAATGGGGTTGCCATAAGTTAACAGGTGACTTGAGGGCACATACACCTCTTAAATATTTTATTCACCATTCTAAAAGAAAATGTCCCATAATCCATTTTTCTGACATTTGCCTTCTAAACGACATTTTGCATGTTGTCTAGCCGCAAAGTCCCATCTATCACCATTTTGCCAGCCCTTACTTGTAAGCAAGGCTGTTTATGGATTGTACTTTAAATGGATTTCTGCTCACGTTTAGGTGCTTAATAATTGATACCTCTGCTTTAAGCAGCACAATCCTGTGCAGCGCTTACTCACTCAGACATGAGCTACCTTTTCAGAGGGCCTTATTCCAAATAAGAGTTGAGTAGGGAGGGTGCTGCTTGCACGGGCTCTTTCACACTACTTAGTAAGAGCACTGTGGTTCCATTTTAACTGCCATGGCAACATCCTATGGATGCTCTTTACCTTGCTTTTAGTAGGCACGTGGCCACCATAGGATTGGCCAGAACAGAATCTCGTTCTTTCCCAGCTCAAGCTTTTTTTGCATTGTTTACTGCAGACATGTGCTGCAATCTGAAACCAAAAGTTTGTGCTTCTCCAGCCTTCCTTTGCCATCCAGTGCTAATGCTGCTTTTAAAAACTTCAGGTAGACAGAGAATTAGGAGGACAAGGTAGGCTGGGCAGGTGTAGAAAGATTTTTTAAAAAGTAGCTTCTTGTCTGAGGCTTTATTAACTGAGTTCTGCCTGTGCATTACAGTGTTGTACTGCTGATCCCATTTATAAGTCTCTAAATGTTTGTACTTCAGCATAGTATTTGAATGTAATTGTTTTGATATTTTTGAAAAATGGGGCAGTGGAAGTGTAACTGGCATAGGAGAGAAATAAGTGAGTCCTGGAAATCAGTTGAATTGTTGGCTTGGGCTTGAGAGTGAAAAAGTTGATATCTCGGCTGAGCAAGAAAAGAGGCCACTGATATTTGCCTTCTAAATGTTGCCTAAGAATCATAGCCCAGAATGTTTAGATGGAGCTGTTCCCTACAGAATCTTGACACAAAAACAGGATTTAGAACAGCAAGAGTTATTGAAAATCCCCCTCCCATCTTGTTTTTGTTTAGCCCGACGCTTCACAGACAAGCATGAATGGGTATCAGTGGAAAACAGTATTGGAACCGTAGGGATCAGCAACTTTGCACAGGTAACGTCCCCCTTCTTGTTGTCCAGCAATACCTATCAACATGCTGTTGGCCTTGGTCTTTGCTCTCTTTATTGTTCTGATTGCATCTTCTGCATACAAAGCCAAATTGTGGACTTCGAACTCAAAGTGCATCTAGAGAAGATAATTGGCTGGCTGCTTTAGCAATCCTTTCCCCACCATTGCCTCTCACCAGTTTGGCTTTTATACAGTTAAACTTAAGAGTCAGTGGGAATCTCTTAGGTCAATACTTTTGTAACTTTCTGTTTGTTTAATTGCAGATACTACTTTGTAATGTAAGCATCTATAATTCCAAATACTTGGCTGTATGCTGAGCTGGAAAATTCCCACGTGCCCACTTGTTTCTCTGTGCTTGGTAACTTTCTGATTAGTTTTGGTGCTTCTGTTTTCAAGAAGAGTCAAGCATGTGCAATTGGGTAGCGTACACCAGTAGCGGCCACAGGCAGATTATTGGCAAGTCAGAATTCTGACAAATTCTGGCCTACTTTATTAATTAAAATATTTATCTGAAAATCTCAGGGCAGCGTACAGTTAAACCCATCTAACAAATATAAGGTAGTTTTCAAAGAAATAGCCATGTTAGTCTCTTAACAGCATAAAAAGGAAGAAGAAATGGGGGTAGAAATGGAGCAGCAACTTTAAGACTGTTTTGTATTTTCACATCAGCTTTCACGGCTGTAAATCCACTTCTTCAGATACAATACGGAGTGATAATAAATGCTGTACTCTCTACTGCATCCAAAGAAATGAGTTTATATATATGAAAGCTCTTCTGAAAACAAAAACCAATTAGTCTTAAAGGTGCTGCCACATTTTCGTTTAAAAAAACAAACTTAAGATAGTATAAATAATTAAAATAGCTTTAAAAGGCTAAAAACATATTAAACAATCTGTAAATTTAAAAAGGTTGGAATAGTGTAAAGTGAATTGAAAACGGGGGCACGGGAAGGTTTTTGTAAAATCAGTTAGGCCCCATTAGTTTTGAGTGCGTGTGACCGGCAACTGTATTTCGGGAGCAGTGTTGCAGTACGTGGGATGTCATTTCTCGGTGCAAACTCAAGAAGGGAGGGAGCCCAGGAAAGGGGGCTGGTTCCCCCCCAACAGCTTGTCTAGATAAGGGTGGCCGGATGGGACGGTGGAAGGCTGCCGAGCTGATGTGGCTGAGAGACTTCCCAGCTGCTTTGCTTTTTGTTTATTACTCTCCTATGTGACCTTGCTGTGCAGAGGACATCAAGCATATCGAAGCCTTCTTTATGATGTGGCTAGCAGTGTGCCAGTAGAAGAAAAACAAATGAAAGACTCTAACCTCTGGCATTTGAAGTGATTCTTTGGAAATGCAAAAGGAGTAACGCTCCGGCAGCTTGCATCATTGATGGAGGGTGTTGTAGTATTTGCGTTTTGGTTAAATTTCTATGGTAGACACTAACCTTTTGATCACTTTTCCATTTCTTCCTTTGTTGCTGATGCTCGTATTTTCATTTCAGGAGGCACTAGGAGATGTTGTTTACTGTAGTCTCCCAGATATTGGAACAAAGTTGAACAAACAGGGTAAGTGCTTTCCTCCTTCTGTTGACTTTAATTTTTGTTGGTTAACACAATAAAACATTGCCAGAAGGCAGTCAGTTTCAAATTAAACAGTAATGCCATTATTGGACCAAAATACCCAAAGCTACTGCATGTGATTTTTCACAGATTTGAGCTTGCCAAGTAGATTGTTTGTTTCCTTTTAAATTATGAATAGCAGAGTTCTCCTTCATCCATGCCAGGTTGTGGCACAAATGGCTTTTGAAAGCTTGTCATGAGGAGCTGGCTTAAGTCAGGAGAAGTAATTGTGTGCTTTTTGGGATCTAGGCCATGTTCTCTCACACGCTTCACTCCATCTTTTCTGCTCTGAATTGAAATGGAGCTTGAATTTAATTTGGCGATTTGATTTCATCATTCCCAAGTAAAGATGCTTGTTCATGCCGCCCAAACGTTCCTGTTTGGCTTTTCCTGCAAAAGGGAGTGGCCCAGGCAGGAATAAGCCCAGGTATGTTGGCTTATATCTCCCATCATCCCCAGCCAGCATAATTATACCAAAATAGGTAATAGAATTTGGACAATTCCTGACTTGGACCAGTTAATTGAATACCCAGGTATTTTACCAGAATTATTAATCAGCTGCATCAAAATGAAGATTGACTACTGAGGATCTTAAATGAACAACAAAACAATCTACGTGCAGAAGGCTTTTAAATTGTAAACCAACATGCACAAATCCATTGATTCTGGAATTTTGTCCAACAGCACGTTAAGGGTTCCAAGCACAAATTGAATATTAAAGGAGACGGTGGACGTCCCTGCCTTATATTCCATTTCACTGTTAAAAAGGATGGCTGGTCTTAACCTGTGCTCTTGGTGCTGAATATAAAATTTTTACCCACTGCAAAAATATTTCAAGAAACCCAAAATTAGACCATAGAGTGAAAAAGCTACTAAATTATTATCAGAGATCTTCTCAGCATCTAAAGAAGTAATGGCTGGCTGGTCAGTTCTGTCAGAGTTTAAAGCAATCAAGTCCACAGCCAACAGAATATTATTGGTTTCTTGCCTATTTTCGATCAATCGCATCTGGTCAGGACATCTTTAGTTTTATAATTCAACTGCTTTCTTCTCTCCAATCCTGTACTTTAGATGAGTTTGGTGCTTTGGAAAGTGTGAAGGCAGCTAGTGAGCTCTACTCCCCACTCACTGGAGAAGTAACGGAAATTAACACTGCCCTTGCTGATAATCCAGGACTTGTCAACAAATCTTGTTACCAAGATGGTAAGAGACTGCTTTTTTCCTTCTCTAAGCTGTTTCTGCTGTCACTGAGCTAGGACAAGAACACTAGAATTCATTTAGTATTGTATTGTGCTTGCAGTAGTTAAATGTCAAACACTGAGTGAGCTACTTTAATTGGTAATTTAATTTAATGTAATTAATTGGTAATTCCCCAAATAATGAGAAATCAACTTTCTATAGACATTTGTTGAAAAAGGCATATGAATTAGACCCACAAAATTAGTTTTGCATGAGTGATTGAAATGGGATTGTTGATTCCAATAAAGATAAATGTTCCAGTAAAGGTAATAAGGAAGAACCAGTGTGATAGAGTGGTTTGAGTGTTGTACTACAATGCTGGAGAACAGGGTTCAGTTCCTCGCTTGCCATGGAAACCTACTGGGTCACCTTGGGCATGTCACACAATCTCAGCCCCAGAAAGCCTTGTGATAGGTGTGATAGGTTAGAAATGTTAGAAATGATAAGTTAGAAATGACTTGAAGGCACATAACAACATCTAAAATATTAAGGAAGATCAAGGGAGACTACCTAGAATTTTTTCAAATATACAGCGTTCTTTGGATTAATAGGCGGTTGGAGATATTTACAACCAAAGTCTAGAGACTATACTCCTTTTTCAGAGCGTCATGAATCCTTTTCTAGAATAGATATGTTCTGGATTTCTAAAAATATGACTAACTTAATGAAGAGTAGAGATGTTTTACCAATTTTTTTTCAGATCTCCACAGTGCCGTGAAGCCCTTCTTGTATACAAAACTAAGGGGAAGCCAGATTCAAACTGAATTTGACAGGGTGCCAGAGAGTCCATGTTAGAGGGGGCACTTCTAGATTCTGGTTATGGGGAATGATTTTGCCACAATCTCCATCCTTAGTAACATCAGAGAATCCTAGTAGTGGGGTGGCTTATACATGCCCCAAGTGTGAGTTTAGTACTTACCCATCATACTGGAATGCAAGAAGAAGTGAAACCGTACATTTATCCTGACTGCGCAAGATGTTTTAGTCAAAAGTCACCTCTCATTGCTCACTGGAGTCTTCAAAGTCATTTAAAAGAACCATCTAAGTGATTGGTTTGAAATGAAGTAGCATCATTTAGAAAATGACGAGTGGCAATTGAGCATCATTTAGTGTATAGGCAGAATAGAGAATTAGATGAACTCTGCTATATTTATTTTCTAACTACAGAGAAGTGAGTGCTGTTCTAGAAATGACATCTTTTCCTCCCTCCCTCCCCAGAATCTGCTTTCTTTGACTGATAGCATTTTAGGGAAGCTTGCTTGCACGCTTGCTTATTTATTTATTTATTTATTTATATTTGCATAACATGACTGCGCAAAGGCTGCTGGGTGTAAGGAAGCACTCAGTGGGGCTGAGTTATTATTTATTTATGTAAATACTGCCTTTCTCTCAGCATGGGACCTGCTTAAAATGCAGCTGTTGTTACTTTTGCAGAGCTCTTCGAATGGGAAAGTTACAAATACAAATTCATTTATGCTATAAACTATCCATAGGATTGATTTGAAGATGGCAGTTACCACGACATTTAAAATGCTTTGTACATAAAAACTGCTTTGGAACTAATAAACAATATTTAAAAAAAAGAAAAACCTGGTTTTTTAAAAATCCGTAACTCAGTTTCTTTAGCTGCCATAACATGTCATTTTATTAACAGAGTCATAATTATCTTACTTCTCAACTTTAGTCAGTGAAGCATTGCTGATTTTCAGTGGGAGCTTTTACTTGCGATGGACATGGAAATTGCTGGGGCCAAGAGGGAGCCTTCACTGCAACTGCATTTTGAAAAATGTTTTTTTTTCCTTCTTGGTCATAGGTTGGCTTATCAAGATGACGGTGGATAATCCTTCAGAGCTTGATGAACTCATGACTGAAGATGCATATGAGAAATACATAAAATCCATTGAGGAGTGACTGGGAGGAAAAGAGTAAACTAGTACAAGCCACTTCCATCAGTGTAGATTGTCCTAAATTAGTGATGGACAGAAGGTCCAACTCTGACCAGCTTGTCAAGGAGATTTTGAAGGAAAATGGGCTGCCTTTTATTCAAAATGGATTGATCTCTGCCCACTAATGACTGAAAATCAGAAAGTTTTTTTTCCTCCCACCTTTATCTGATCAGTATCTTTTTGTGGGGTTTGGGGATCATTTTTTAAAAAGCCTAATAAATGTAATTAGATGATATCACTGTTTGACGTTCATAATTCCCTCTGGTGTAGAATAAACTTTGTTTGTAAATTCAGCCCAAGAACCAATAAAGCAGAACTGTAAAAGGATGCAACAGCCTTAATTCCGTAGCACAGATCAGTTTGTGCTTTCATCTTTGCCAGATTCCCTTTTCTCCTGCCACCTGTCTGCCACATTACATGCACTCGCAGGCACGTCAGTCTGTTAATATTAAAGCTGTATTTGCGGCTTTGAGAATTAGAGGACCTAGTGAATGTTCCTCGTGGTTAGGACAGAGCCTGATCTCACATTTTGTAGTGAAACTATGGAAATGTGGCCGCCTTTGATAGATAAGGCTTCCTGCTTTGCAGCAGGACAGATAAAAGAAGTTAATAAAAAATCCTGACTTTACTGACTGTGTTTGCTGTTCCTATTTTGTGTTCTGTAGTAGCCTGTTCACGGGATTAATATTTAAAGGATGAAAGGCGTCTCCCTACCTCTTGAATAGTTGAGGAATGTGTAGGATCCAAGCAAGCACGTTCATTGTCATTTAGCAATTTATCGTTATACACAGTTAAAGTTCAACAAGTAAATTTGTTACACAATTAAAACTTTTCATGGATTGTCAGAAGTTGGGTAGTCTCACATACGGCCTTTAGGCCTTGCTTTACACAACTGCAAAACATAGGAAATTTAGATGCTTTGAAAAATACATACTTACCAACATCAGACCACAGAAAACAAGATTTTTTCAGATGACCTTCCCTTCAGTGAAAGCGCAGGATCAATTTTCAGTTGGAACAAAGGCAAGCGGTGGTATGATCGATGCAGTTGACAGATTGGAGTGTTCCTGCTCTTTCAGCTGTAAATGGCTCCCTTAAATAAGGATTATACAGCCCTGCAGATGCTGCTGAACTGCAGTTCCCATCAAGGCTAATCAGCACACATGATGGTGAGGGCAGTAGCTGTTTAACAGCATTTAGAGGCACACAATTTGCCTATCCTTCCCTTACGTAAATGGTTCTCAGCATCTGTTCTTTTAGGTGTTTTAGACTTCAGTTCCCATAACCCACTGACCACTGATCAGGTTGGCTGGCACTTCTGCAAGTTAACATCTGGAGGACGAGAAGTTGCCTTACATCATGTCTAATCACTTATGACACTCTATAATGTCTCCAATCCTTCAAATGAGACACCCGGAACTGAATGCAGTATTTCAGATAAGGCCTGACCACAGAATATAGAGGGACTATCATTTCACTTGATTTGGAAACTATGCTTCCATTAAGGCAGGCTAAAATAGCATTTGGGTTTTTTGCTGCAGCATCACTGTGATGAACAATAATCCCACAGCTCTTTTCTCATGTATCCTGTATCTGTGCATTTAGTCTAGAATTTTGCAGTTGCCTCAACTGAATTTCATTTTATTCCTTTCTGCCCAGTTTTCTAGTTCATCTAGGTCCCTTTGAATTCTGTTCCTGTCTTCCAATGTGTTAGTTACCCCTCCCAGTTTTGTGTCACCTGCAGTCTTGATGAGGATTCCCTCCACCCTGTCATCGTTGAAGAGTAATGTCCTAGGATAGAATCCCGAGGCTTGCTACTTGAGACTTTCTTCCAGTTTGAAGTGCAGTCCTTGATGAAAACTCTGATCACAATTAAGAATCCATCTGACAGTTTTCCCATCTATTCTACATTTCATCAGTTTGCTAATCAAAACATTATGGGGGACTTTATCAAATGTTTTGCTGAAATCCACATAAATGATCTACATAAATGAAACCCACAGCATTCCCACCATTTATTAAACTAATGACCTGATTGAAAAAAATGTAAGATCAGTTTGGCAGGATTAGTTCTTGACGAACTCATGTTGGCTCTTTCTGATCAATCTGATCTGATCTCCTCAAAGGCCCCTCCCTAAACTGCAAACCCCAAGATTCCATAGGATGTTGAAAGTGGAATAATGGCACTATAACAGTTTAGTGCGGAAATGTCCTAAGTGTTGCTTTAAAAGTATGAGGCGCTTTGAATACTCAAACACTGTTATATATTCAAGCTTCTAGACAAACTCTGTGTTCTATCAAGTGGAATGCTGCCCGCATATTCCAAATAACCAACCTGGTGGTTATACCAAAATTCAATCAAGTGTATGGATGTGCCTGTTTTGCTCCTGTTGGGTAGACTGTCCTTCCACTAGTCTGTTTATATGTCCTAGGCTATAGTAACATGAAGAGCTGCAGCTCAGTGAAAACCATTTTAATTAATCATTAGCGATAGTTGATTATGATTGCTTGATTAAATTTGCATCTGTGAAAAATGCTTCTGAAGGATGAAGCATTTGATTTTTGATGATGCACATGTATTGCCAGTAGCATTTTACAAGAGGGCAGAAAAGAAATGTGCAAAGTGCAGTTTTCATAACCACTTGAATAGGAAAAAAAAAAATAGATACCTTAAAAGTCTGCTGCTTGGTGAATTGGGGCAAGACGTTGAATCCAGATGTTGAATCTATTAATCTTGCCTTGTACAGACGCTTATAGAAGTTTGCAGCTTTCAGTTTTATTTTAGAGTATTTTAGAGTATTTTATAGTTGCTAATCTGCTGCAAAGCTAATTCCTGTCTCTACGCTGACTGAAGAGGAGGATCAGCCATTTTCACTGCAGCCATCGTAAGATTTAAGCTAGGGGGAATTGGCCCGTATCATACAGGCTGATGGAAGGATAGAGTGCACCATTTCTGTTCTGGCTATGAGGAAAGGGGCTGCTTTTCCTTCCCAGCTGATGTGAAAACTAAACAAGCTTTGGAAGGAGCAATCCATCCACAATTTAGAATAGAATTCCTGGTTAGACATGGTGATTGGGCAAGATGTTGAAACATATGGCTGCATTCAACGCCAAAGCCCTAGCATTATGGAGAGAAGCAACCATTCGTGCAGTAAAAATTCATGAAAAAATACAAGCAGGTTTTGTTTTATCCATTCCGTTACTGCAGCCCTTTGCTTCTGTTGCCTTTTCAAACGTTTGTGGTTGTTGTGGGTAAAGACTGGAGCGACAAGATGTCATCCTTCACAGACAGGGAGCGGTTCAGCCACCTTCCAGCGGGGGGAGATGCTGCCTCGCCAAGCAACAGGTGTACGTTATGGCTGAGTGGGAATTTCAGTGCAATTCATTCTGATCAGAATCTACTGGCATTTGCAATGTTTCTATGGGAGAAGGTGACATCGAGAGACTTAACCATCCTTGGAAGCACACAACAGACCTGTTGTGGCATCTAAGAGTGAAACAAGCTTCTTACTGTTTGAGAAGACATCTTTACTCCTGAAAGATTCCCTTAGGAACAAAATCAACTGTGCTACTAACTAGATTTAGAAGGAGACTACAATCTGGAAAATAAAATTGTTTGTTCTATTTATATTTAAATTTAAATTTGTATTTAAAATTATTGGTTTGTTGTACTGAGCCCTGGTGGCACAGTGGTTAAGTGCTGGTACTGCAGCCACAACGTTGTGAGTTCAATCCTGCCGGGCTCCAGGTTAACTCGGCCTTCCATCCCTCGGTAAAATAAGTACCCAGGTTGCTGGGGGCAATTAGCTAAAACACATTGTTAATCCCTTAAGGGAGTGCTTTGCACTGATAAGCAGTATAGAAATGTAACTGCTAACTTTTATACCCTGTCTTTCAGCTAAAAAGGGCCTCAGAGAGGGTAGAAGAAATGGCATAGATTAGGCTTTCCTTTTCTCCATTCTATGGTACTGCTCTCCCTCCCCTGTAGCTTGGAGATTTATAGTTTGTTGTGTGCCTTCAAGTTGTTTCTGACATATTATGACCCTAAAGTGATCACAATATGTCATGAGGTTTTCTCAGCAACATTTGTTCAGAGGAGGGTTTGCCAGTGCCTGCCTTGACGTCTGAGACTAAGAGAGTGCAAGTTGCCCAAGGTCACACAGTGGGTTTCCATGAACAAGTGGGAACTCGAAACTTCATCTCCCAAAGTCCTAGCCCAAAACTCAGATCACTCCACCATGCTGGCTCTTTTCCCAGCAACAAAGCTCCAAGAAAGACACTCGATATTTCAGTGAAAGAGTCTAGGCTCTAAAGAAATAAAGAAAAAATCAGGGAACGAGAATATGTGCCCCTTCAGATGGTGGACAGCAACACAACTCATTAATCTCCATTAGCTGTGCTAGTTAGGACGGTGAATCTGCAGTCCAATTATATCTGGATCCACATGCATTTTAACTTACAGTAAAGACTGATAAGAATTTAATTAAAAACCAATGGCCCTTTTAGTTCTGCATCCTGCTAATTAGTTGCCATTGAGAACCCCAGCAATAGGCTACAGGGGTAATATGCTATATTTTCCAACTATCCCAATTTAACAGGAACAGCCCTCTGCCATTTCACTTTCTCAGCTGCCTTTAAAATGTTCCAGTTTCTGTTTCCTCCTCCCATTTTCACCCTTTGTTCTTTGTGCACTTCAACTTCTACAAACTTGAGTTCAAAGCACAAAAGGAGTTTACACCCCATCAACCAGAGGCATATCTAGGGTGGGACAAGTAAGGCACATGCCCTGGACGCCAGTGCCAAGGGGGCACAAGAAAGCCGTGCCAGAATATTTCTCAGTGGAAAAGGAGAAGGAGGCGGAAGGTTGCCCTGGGCACTGTTTTTGCCAGGTATGCCACTGCAGCGAACTCAGCAAGGAGGAGAGGAGAGGAAGGGGTGGAGTCTTGCCCTTTCCAGTAGGCTCAGGCAAAAGCAAACTGCTGCAGCCTCTCCTGGCTTGTATATTCCTCCTCATGAATAACTGTTGCTATCTTGACCACACTCCTCCTGTTGCTTGGTCACATTTTCATCTATAAAAGGTTGGAGGGTATGAGATTCTCCTCATGCTCTCCTAGCAGCGTTTACTGAGAAACCACCTGGTTCTTGTACTAGAGGGAATATACATCCACTGTTGTTATTCTGCCTTCCTGATGCTTGCATGTCACTGTGGGTGACTTAACAGTAATTAATGGGTCAGCTGTAGCTGGGACTAGTTATTCGATTCAGGCCTTCATTTCTAAGCTGTCTTTACTGATGTCCTTGGGTTTTCCTCTGCCTCTACTGTTTAGTTCCTATTTTGTTGTGGCTATTGATCTGTTTCTTAAATTGCTTCTTTAAATGCCTCTCATGTAGCCTTTTTCATCAGAAAGCAGGCTCCAAGTTTTTACAAGAGACCTGTTTTTGCTCTTTGCCTGCGTACATCTTGCCTTCCTCGTGTGCACATTTGTGTTGGCTGAGTCCCAGTAAATTAATGGTTTGTGAGGCTTAATTCAGTTTTGTGAGCTCACTCCTTGTATACGCTAGATCCGAATCCTATCGGCAGACCCAGCTAGAATGGATCTATCAAATCAATTGGGTCAACACTTAAATAAATCCCATGGATTCAAATAGGTCTGCTTTAGTTGGGACTATCAATAAGATTCAGGCCAATGCCTTTGGTCTTTGATTCCGTTTATATATCACCGGGAACAGATTAAAATCAAGGCACTCTAATAGTTTTTGTTATGAAAGTGGAGTTAACCAGCACCCATGAAATGCTTAGCGATGTGCTTCCAGGATGCAAGTTCCATGATAGTTTGACTGTGCAATGGGTCTTTGAAATTTTCTCACCCACCAAGCCAAATGCAACCTGCTACTTATGCCTCGCAGCCTGTAAGCGGCTGACAGCTTCCTGGCTTGGCTTTCCAGGTCAAGCAGCAAAAACAAAACAGGATGTTGGCCAAGTTCCTGGTGGGCTACAAAGGTCACAAGCCTTTAAAAGCCTTCCTTATAAGGCTGGGCCTACTATTAAGCAGAGTGAGGAGGTCACCGGAGGTAGCAGTTGAGGAAGCAGAGGCTGGGAGGAGAGAGAGCTCTGTTACTGAACTACCTGCCCTGCCCTCCCATAAGCTAGTCTGCAGACTTCTGGTGTGGATGAAGATGCCGTTCTATCGCCTGTGTTGAAGAGCGATTTGCATGCATGTTCGGGTGGGATGCAGGAAGGTGTCGAGATCTTGTCTTTTGACTTTGGGAGCAAAATATCCATTTTACAAATTCAAATTTGTTGAACACTTGACAAAGAAACAATTCACAGGTAACAGAACAAAAGACTATATGATGACAACAAATTAAAACAATGGGCCTAAAATGGCAGGGTAGAAATAATTGGTGTAATACATCTTTCCAGAAATCAGCATGCTCCTTTTATTGGAGGACGTGATTCATCAGTGTGTGCTGAATAAAGGGAGCCCAAATGTTGCGGAATTTATCACACGGCTGTGTGGAGTTATTATTTCTAATTTGGGAAGTCAGTTTCTCCATTTGAGCCAGATGCTATAGTTTGCTTGTCCAGCAATCTTACATCTTTTCAAGTGTTTTTGTTCTTACTAATTTTGGCTGGAATTCACTAAGGCAGTTACAAATGCATAACCTAGAGTTATGCATTCATGACTGGTGCGTAGTCACAATCCTTACATAATCCCTAGTTTAGAGGATATGTGAGAACCGTGAAAGTTCCCCAATTGCCACTTACCAGGCAGCAGCCACTGCCATTGGCAGGAGTTTGTTCCCCTGTCAATCAGGAAGCAGCGGGCTGACATTTCCAACACCTTCCTCGCAAGTAATCTCTGGGTTCAGGGAAAATTGCATCAGGGAACCTGGTTCTGAATGTTGCAACAGTGACACAGCACCACGACACAGCACTTCTCATCAAGCGGTTTGTAAATATAGCTAAGCTTTAATGATACACAATTTTTCAAGCAATATTTATATCTCAAGATATCACAGAAGCTTTGCTCCAGAGTGATGTGCTGCTTTCACTGAAATTGTTGTTGCTATGTGCCTTCAAATTGTTTCCGACTTATAGCAACCCTAAGTTGAACCTATCACAGGGTTTTCTGGAGCTGAGAGTTTGCAACATGCCTCAAGTCAGCCGGTGGGTTTCCATGGCCGAGCGGGAATCGAACCCTGTTCTCCAGGGTCGTAATGCAATGCTCAAACCACTACATCATACTGGCTTCTTTTTTCATTGATATGAGGCTACAAAATACCTTGGGCTAATCCCCTTCCCCAGGTGAGGGGTTCAAAATGTTTCAATTGTTGAAAACCAAGACTCGACTTCTGTCAACTTCCTTTCCTTGTGTGCTTTGTTTCCTGGCGTTGTCAGCAGTGTGTGTGCCCTGGCCTCAGATAGTCACAAGGCAAAAATAACCCATCCTTTGGACTTGCTTCAGTTGCTCAGCTCCTCCTAGAAAGGTCAGTTGTGGAACAACTGCAAAATGACCTTGTGTCAGCAAATCATCTCACCCCCCGGGAGAAAGGAAAGTAAAGAAATGCGTCACCAAAGCCGTCAGTGAGCCGAGAGTCCCTGAAAATCTTTCTCAGGAGTCAGCTTAAAATACTTTTGATGTAAAAGTGCCACTTGAGATGAACATAGGATACTCAGTGGATCGTGTCCTCTAGCTCTTAACTTGTTCACGAGGTCATTGAGAGTGTTAGCACAACCTCCCTGTGTCAAATGAAATTAGTGGTAAACCAATTACGGCAGAGGCTTTCTTGACTAAGCCCTCGAACGTTGCATGCCTATCTCACTGTTTTCGTTGCAGAATGAGTGAAGAATCTGGCCTCCTCTTTTACCCAGGGCCTCTAGGTCAGATGATGGACGGAGGATAAAGGATTCTCTTTCACTTTTCATCCTTTGAGAGACAGGAGATTTGTGGTAGTCTCAGATTCACACCACGACAGTGGAGTAATCGAACCTGACATTTAAAGGGCATAAAGACTAGGCTGACAATCTACATCACCAGGAGAGGGTGAAGAAGACAGGTCATAGACTTGGCAGCTCTTCGTGGTGGAAAAAGATCTCTCGTTTTCTGAATGGGTGGCAAGTTTCCAGGAAGAAAAGACGGGAAATGAGTGAACTGGCTTCTTACAGAGGTGGAGGGAAGCAGTGGCAGTTTCACAAAGTATGGTTTGTGGACCCTCTAGATGTCCACGTCTTTGAGATTTTGCCCTCCGCTGATCACATAGCGTAGTGGTAGAACAAGGTTCAAATCCTGCTCAGCCACAGAAATCCACTGGATGGCCTTGGGCAAGTCACATCCTCTCAGCCTTAGAGGTGGCAAACCTCCTCTGAATAAATCTTGCCAAGAAAACCCAGGTGAGGATTGCCATAAATTGGAACCAACTTGAAGGCACAAAACAACAAAACAAAATTTAGCCCTGGACAATAGAAGACCAAGGATATGATCCGAGCCTGACTGCTTGTGTGTGAAGTCCTCTCCACACATGTAAAATAATCTCCAAGATCCAGCTGAAGGTCAGGTGAACATGCTGGTTGCATCCAGTTATCCCCAGAAAGCCTCCAGGAAAGGAAATCCACCTGTAAATAGGATCTCTTTCACATGACACAACTATGATCCCACATTAAGTGTGATGGCTGTACCCCATGGGATCCTGGTGTTTGTAGTTTGGGAGGCACTAGAGCTCTCTGGCAAAGAATTTTAAATGCCTCATCAAATTACAAATCCCAATATCATCTTGAGGAGACTGTTTCCTTCAAATGGCTGTGTAAATTAGCCTTCGCTGTCTAATATTTAAACAGGAAAGAATTAAAAATAAAACTCTAGAGCAGTGGTTCTCAACCTGTGGGTCCCCAGATGTTCATGGACTTCAGCTCCCAGAAGCCCTGAGCATTGACCATAGTGGCTGGGGCTTCTGGGAGCTGAAGTCTACAAACATCTGGGGACCTACAGGTTGAGAACCACTGCTCTAGAGTTATACTCTAGTAATGCCTAACATCCTTTGGCAGCTGTGGGATGGTTTCTGAATGCCTTTCAACACTGGAAATTAGAACAATAAAAGCAGTCTTAGTTAAACAACTTTCTCCCGCACCCCCACTGCTCTGATTTTCTAGTTCTGATGTGACAACTGTTCCCCTATCTCTGCCTTTTCAGTCAGGGGAAAAACAAACGAACAGTACAAACCTTGATCACTTCTGTGCCACACATGTCAGCATAATGTTAGGGACATCCACATGGCATGTACGCGGGATCGGGAAAGCATCCATTTACCTCTCCCATAGCCCAGACATGCTGAGATCCCACAGGGTCCTCTAGGAGCCTTAGCACTGCTATAACCATTGGACTTCTGGCTATAGGGAGGGAGCCAGCCACATCTCCGGTTCTGCCTGCTTGGTGTGGAGCATGAAATGGATACGTGGGCAGCTTCAAGGGCCTTACAGTAAGTCGAGGGGAGGGTACATGGTCAGGAAAGCATACGTCCGCATATGGATAGTTATGCTACAGTGACAAGATGTTGGATTGAGGCTATAACGTGCTCTTCAGAGAAAGCAAACAGGAATGGGGAAAAAAATACTGGGAGCTTGGGTTTGAATTCAGTTTAATAACATTTAACGTTCCATGTAATGTAATCTAATATTCAGTTTAATATAATTTAATTTTTATGCGACTCTTCCAATAACAAAACTGAAGTAAAAGCAACTTGCAAAATAACAAAACTTCAAAAACCTAGTAATAAAAGCAACACCACACCTTCCAAACATCCCAATTCGCAGAGGCAGTCCTGATGAATCCTCTGTCATCCCACTTTGTGACCACACTCGTAACTGTGGATATCAAACAGTTAAGAGGTCCAAAGCCTAGCTCACGACATTGCAACTGCTCCCCATCGCAATTGCCAGCCATCATTTGACCTTACACCTGTGTATGTCATCCACAGGATTCCAGCCATTTTGTTTGCCTCTCTCTTCCTGAAATCCAGCAGAAACTGTGTTTTCTATTTTGGGCTTCTTACAATTACATTCACATGATCCATTTCACATTACTTCTGGTCACATGAAAAGTGCTACCAAAATGAGATAAAGAGAAGCTGAAGCAGGGTGGAACCTGTCTTTCATTACCAAGGTCAGCCCAAGATCGTTTGCTGCCTGAGCCAGAGCAGCAGATGACATCCCAGTCCTTGAAGTGCTTAAGTCAAAGTGCATACACACCCAAAGCCAGCTCAATTACTCTGGCACATAAAGTTCACAGAAGCTCACTCTCCCCCCCCCCGGGCAGTAAAAATGCAGTAATAACAAACTGGATAACTAAGAATTTGCTGTCCTTTCACGACATTCAAATTCTACTTCCTCATCTGGTTGCTCCACCAGCCCAGCTCATTACCCACGAGTATAAAATCAGAGATGGGCAGAGGGTGAGTAATCTTGATTATATATTGAACACACCCTCAGTTTTTGCATTCTTCTGTCTTGCTTTGGGCATTGGCTTATTATTCTTCCCCAGTCTCACTCACCTTCCAATGCACAAAAATCAGTCTTTCTTCTCAGCCTGAGCAGTTTGCCTAGAAGAAATTGCTGCAATAAGATATCCAAGCCTAAGCAACACAAACATAGGTGACACCTTGCAGATGATACCTTTGAGAGGGTGCCGACAGCTGCTAGAAATGAGCTTGGCTCTTCTGCTCAGGAAAAGGAAAAATCACCCAGCCGCAACGGAACTTTCTTGGCTTGTATGGGTCTGTGTGTCTCACCATGTTAAGAGTTTCCCTTTATCTGCGAGATCCAGCAGAGTGCACTGTATCTTCTGGATAGTCCCTGGACTGCAAATGTCCAAGATGTGGTTACACAATAGCAAGAACTATATTGGTTTCATAATGCTGCCAAGTTCCTGGCTTGACACTGTAGTTCTCCCAGAGGCAGGGCACGTGCTGTGCTAACGTGCTGAACAGCTGCTGGAAAAACGTGGGCTGACAACAAGAGACAGCGGAGGTATTGTTCTGTGTCTCTGAGGATTTATATGAAACACAGCTGCTGTGCTGACCTGTAAAGATGAGGGGTTGGCAATGGTGCAGCTGAATTTATAGTGTGTGCTGCACAACAAGAGCAGCCCACCTGTATCACAGTCCAAAATTCCAGCTGGCTTTGGATGTGTCCACACTATACAACTATAGCACTTTGATCTCACTTCCACTGCCATGCTTCCATCTGACAGAATCCCAAGGCCCTTTCACACCTACACCATCACAGCACTATGATTCCACTTTAACTGTCATGACAACATCCTATGGTATCCTGAGATCTGCAGTTTAGGGAAGAATATCTAGAATGCTCAGCCAGAGAGCTCTACTGACTTACCAAAGTACTCATCCCAGGATTCCATACGATGTTTCCATGGCATTTAAAATATAATCGTAGTGCTATAGTTTTCTGAGGAACTCAGAACAATGGACCACTTGGTTAGACAACTAAAGCAATGGTTGAAAAAGGCTCCAGATGAATCTGATCGATCGTGGGTTAAGGTCCAGTTTAGAACCTACTTAGCAGCAGACTGAGTTGATGTAATAGAGGCAGAAAGAAATTTTTTGCTGTCTCTATTACCTTAACTCAGCCTTGTTCAGCATAGCTATTCTGGGTAGTTAAAGAGCTGTTACATCCTAGACCTCAGACTGTTGATGGGGAACCTTCAGGAAAGTGCTATGATGAATTTCCTGTGATGAATTGGCCAGTTGAGTGTTGGGGGGGCTGTAAACGCTTCTCTGAGAGAGGGCTATGTTCCAGCTGAATTGCTATACTGCTTCTGAGCATTTTCATAAGCAAACATGGATAACAATCAGAAATAAACTTTCCTCCCTCTAGAAATTTGTCAACCTCTCCCCACCATACACTTTAAATCCAACCCAAGCTCTTGGCCATCCTTGTAATAATGTGAACAAGAGACACTAATGCAGGGTCCACACAAGATCTTTTGCTGTCTGATGTGAAGAACAAGATGGAGCCTCATTTTATGTGGAAAAGTCAACTGAAGAGGTAGTTGTATCTTTCTTCAAGATGGGTGATAGGAGAACTTGCTATACCATCCCCTGAAGGCAGCAGGTTAGCATGTATATGCTTCTCTCCTCCAGAACACTACTGCTTCCTTCCAACTTCTGCTGCCAAGGCACCTTGCTCACTCTGCCTAACAGTAGAGCCAGTCCTGAGCTAACTTCAATTCTTGTTTTGGTTTGTCCCTCAGAGTTATTGATTGTTGTCCATGTTTTCTGATCTCCCCCTTCCAGTTTAGCAAGGGAAAAGGCTCCAGCTCAGTGGTAGAACATGGGCTTTACATGCAAAATGTCCCAGCTTCATCCCCGGTGTTTCCAGTTTAATAGGGACTTAGCAGCCAAGGGGGCTGCCAGGTCTTCAGTGCATTGTCTGAACTCCAAAGGAATGGCTGTGCTTCTGTTGGTCTCACAATAGTAGTAATGGGAATCTTGTCCTTTCCAGTAGGCTTAAGCAAAAGCAAACTGCTGTAGCCTCTTCTAGTTTGTTTGTTCTTCCTCATTAATAGCTTTAACTATATTGACCACACTCTGAGGTTGCTTGGTCACAACATCCTGATTTTCACCTGTGACATGTTGGAGAGTATACAACAATGAGATGTGTGTGAAACTAAACTAAGTACCTGGAGACAGGAGACATTATATTGGTTATATTGAGTCTAGGATTAAATATATAAGCACTTAAAAAAAAAATCCCCCCAAAACAAAGTTAACATCTTCTACCCTCTCACCCTCAAAGCTCTTTCACTGCTTTGAGGTCACACCAGTACAGATTCAAATCTGTGGAAGTACCAGTTACTTTTCATTTAACATACTGACTGTGACTTGCCTACGCGACTTGTGCTTTATTAGTTCATGTTTTATTTAAGAATTTCACTGAGCTGTAAGCTAGAAGACGCATTTTCAATATCCTGCTCACTACCATTTAGGAGACGGAATGCATGCTCTGAAGGAGAGGCTCTAAGCCTGGAATCTTTCATTCAAAGGTGACATTTTGATGGAAGATACCTCTTTAAGAGATTTGCCTCTAAGGACATACTGTCTGCCCCATGCTCTACCTTAGACAGTTAGACAAAAGATTAAATAAGAGTAGGGAGGGAAAAAAATAAATCTTGTCTCTGAATAAGAGACAAGATTTGTGGCCACGGTGCATTGCTTTTCCAAAAAAAAAAAATGAGGTTTGAGTCAAACGTGTCAAGTAACTAAACCATAATTCAGTCAGTCCCTCCACATAACCTTTCTTGTCACAAATCAAGAATAAAGAGCCAAGAGGAATAATATTCATTTAAAAGAAGAAAAGTGTTTTGTCATGTTCGGGGAACTGGCCCAACTCAGTGGTTCTTTCCTCACAAATAATTCATTTGGCCTTAGCATAAGGCAAAGTCAGGTGGCTGTCTTTGGTCAGATGACTGGGATATCATGAAAGGGCAGCAACTGTTTGTTTACCTATTAAATTCATTGGCATTCGTATTTCTAGTGCCAGGGAGGAGAGGTGCTTGTGGGATTTTCTGCCTCTGGTGCCCCAGTGATGTGGCAACCTTTGGCACTATGCACCTTGACTCCGGAGGGGTCATGGTAGTACCATGACCTATTTTGCCTCAAGCAGCAAAATGTCTTGGCTGACCCTCCTGTAGTATAATTTTATGGATTCTTTATTCTACTCTTCCATACGATCCTCAAGGTAATAGACACTCCCCTCTTTTCACCTGGGCAGAGTCAGGTTGTGCGCTCTCCAAAAGCCATGCAGCTTTCAACCCTTCCAGACTCCCTGGCTTGACCATTTTTCTGGCCAAAAAAGAGTAAAGTACCTTGCATAGAATGGCAAACCACCTTTAAAATGAATTTTAGGGTGCCCTCTATTCTGTTTAACAACCGTTTGTGTGTGCATGTGCAGATGCCTTAAAGTTGCCTGTCAACTTATGGCAACCTCTTGAATTTCTTAGGGTTTTCTTAGGCAAGGAACACTCAGAGGTGGTTTTGCCAGTTTCTGCCTCTGAAATATAACCTACAGCCCCTGGTGGTCCTTGGTGGTCTCCCATAGAAGTACTAATTAGTGCTGACCCTGGTTAGCTTCCAAGGTCAGATGGGACATAGTGCCTTCAGGGTATCTAGGCATAACAACAACAAATACCATCTTTTTAAATACCAGAAATTGCTGCTTCTACTTTTTTGTTTTGTTCTGGGGGCATTTTGGGCACTCCAAGCACCCTTCAAAGAGTTGTCGAGGGAAGAACCCATTTGACCGCATGCCTCCCCAATGTATTCTGCTCCTTCCATGAAATTTAAATTCAGTCCCTAGATTTCTTGCACTGCAGTAACCTTCAGCTGAGCATTTAGACATACAGTTCAGGCATCTAAAGAAAAGGGTCAGGCACGGGAACCCAGGGAATGATAACACAGCGAATATAAGAGTTCCTACTGCCAGATTTGGGAATGGAGAGCAAGCAGGAAGAGAGAGGACAGAGAAAACTAATCAGAAATCTCAGCATGCGTCTTCTGCAGGGTGGGATGAGGAGACTTTTTAAAACAAAGCACTAAGCAGGTCTAGGTTCTGTATCTTATGTCAGCATAACCTAGTTATGTCAACACACAAGTACACTCACAGCCGTAGTTCAGTTTTACAAGCAAGAGTGGGACGCCTGATTAGGAAACAGGGCATAAAAATCAGGCATGAAAAGGCTGGTATGTATATTGCAAAAGCCAGTTTGGAATGAGGAAGAAATGTGGAAATATGAACTCCAAAAGAGTTAATGTCAGTCTTCTTTAACTGGATGCTCTCTTGATGTTTGCAACAACACCCACAATCTCTAATCATAAGGCACAGTGGCTGGTGCTAATGGGACTTGCAGTCCAATAAAATCTTGAAAGCCATGCACACATCGTCCATCTTGGTTTAGTCAATGAATGGAACTGACAAAACAAAATGTGCACAGGGCTGGAGGATTGGAAGGGGCATGCCAATCATGGTATGTATTTACTGTGTTTGCTGGTGTATAAGATTCACTTTTTTCCTTGAAAAATACTGTTTGAAAATCGGTGTGTCTTATATGCCAGGGTGTTTTATACACCAGCAAATAGTATTCGCTGGCATATAAATAGGTGCATCTTATACGCTGGGCAATACGGGTACATGGGGAACTAACTGCTCAAATGATGCTCTGAATACTTTGTTGAGTCCCTTCAAGTCTACTCTAATGTCAACACTATCCTAGGATTTTCTTGACAAGATTTATTCAGAGGCTGAGCAGGATTTGAACCCGGCTTTCTCAGTATTCTAATCCAACACTCAAACCGCTACAACTACATTGGTTCTTGGCTCTGGGTTCTGAAGCATCCTTAATACAAACCATGCTTCACATTGTGGGTGGGGATCATGTTGCTCTCTAGATGCTGGGTTGCAAGGCCCAGCAGCACATGTCAGCATAGCAAATACTGCTGGCTGCTGGGAACTGCAATCCAGCATCAGCTGATACTTCCCACTCTAAATTCCAGATTGGTGTCCTAATAGGAGGAGTTGTCAGTTGAAGAACCTTCTGATTTTAGAAGCTAGCAGAGTCAGGTGCCTACATTAGCTATTAGGGTCATGATCCAAAACTGGACTATAACTTTAATTAAGATTATTTGCTCCAGTGTTTCTTCACCCTTTTCTCATTTATACCTTTCTGTATTACTATTATTGGGTGTCATGGTTGTAGGCTGCAGGATCTGAAAAGCTGAAAAGGGCAGACCTATACAATCTTTTCCAGAATCATCAGGTGATACCCAGATAAATTTCCTGGAAAGCTTTGTGAAAATATATAAATGTAGATTATAACTTTCAACTTAAGAGTGAACACAGAACATTTATTGTTTCTCACCATCACACTTCATTTTCTACCATTCAGCATTCATGACAGTAATTACATATTTATAAATATATTCTTCATCACAGTAGTACAACCAGTGACCAGGTAATGTTTTAGGTAGACAAGATATGTAACGTTATCGTAAGGCAAGGTATAGTTTACATTTATATTCACTGGTTTCAGAAACAGTAAAAGGCATTAATACAAAATGACATGAAATAATTGTTTTACATAAATAAATAAAAGACAAAAACCTACAAACCAGTTGCCACCTGAAATTGAAATGCAACAGATTCTAGACACCACTTAAAGAGTTAATCTCAAATAAAGTTAGGTTGAATGGAAATAAATCATACACACACACAAACAAACCCCTGATACGACACCAAGTACTTGTTGCTTAAAAAAACCTCAAATATTATTCTGCAAGAGTGAATAAATCTGGGAACAATCCACTACTTAACTTTCCTGAGCAAGTCCCACTGAACTGAGCGGAACCTGTAGGATACCACTGTGTTGGAGAAATAAAGTGGACTAAAGTTTAGCTTAAATCTTCCTTCCCCAACCAGGCCATCTCCAGATGCATTATAATACAATACTCAGAATCCCCCAGCTAATTGGCTGGGGGATTCTGGGAATTGTAGGCAGCACATGTGGAGAGCACCTGGCTGAGGAAGCTGGTTTAACCATTCCACAAAGCCTTAGCCAAAGCCAAAACATTGCCCTGCAACCTCAAAATATTTTAGTTACTGAACAGAAGGGGGTTTGCATGAATTAGGCCATTTCCACACTACACTGTTACAGTGCTATTATTCTACCTTTAACATCCTGTGGAATTCTGGGGTTTGCAGTCTAGGGAGGGGTATTTAGAAGTTGACCTCCGTAAACTACAAACCCCAGAATTCCACAGGATGTTGAAAGTGGAATAATAGCACTAAAACAGTGTAGGGTAGAAATGGCCTTAGTCTACTTGTGTGAAGTGTTTTTAAAAACTCTTTTTTGTCTAATATGAAAAGAGCTGAACAATAAAAACATAACAATTGCAGACACTGTTGAAACATCCACTTTTCAGTTAGACCTTTTTGTCTCGTTTAATCACCATCCGCTGTCCAAATATTCCGCACAATTGCACTATGAATTATATTTTAAAAAAAGATGAATTCTGATCAAGGCAATGCCTTTTGCATTGTAGAGAAAACGTCTTGCTTACATTTCTTGAAGAGTTAATTCTGTTGTCAACAGCACCCAATTACTATCTGCTTGAATCTTCAGACCTGAGCGCGGTGCTATTAGCCTGCATGGCCTCTTTGCCATAGGGCAGTTCAGTGCTGAAACATTAACACTGGACAATTATAATGCTATATTCCACTGTAACACACATGGCAATGTACTATAGAATCCTGGGCTCTGTACTTTGATGAGGCACTAGAGCTCTCTGGCTGAGAAGTCTAAATCCTGCTCCCTAAAATCCAAATTTCAGGATTCCATGAAACTGAACCATGGCAAGTAAACTGGACTCATGGTGCTAGAATTGCAAAGTGTGAATGAGTCCTTAGAATTGAGAGTGGCCCAGTGGAAGCCAAAACTTACTGCTTAAGTTTGATGGGAGAGATTTAAGCCCACGCGTAACAAAAGAATTGGAGTGAGGGAACGTGTGGCTCTCCAGATGGTGATGGACTACAATACCAACTCTCCCTGACCCTTGGCCATACTGGATGCAGCTGATGGGAGCTGGAATACAGCAATATTGAAAGGACCACAACAGAAGTTATCATCTTATGTAATTTTATCCCCTCTGAGTTCAGTGGGACCACTTCCTACAAACGCATTCAAAGGATTGAAGACTTACAGTGTTTTATCATTAATAGATCATGCTCTAAGATTTCTAGATCTCTCTTAAAAGACAGAAAACAATAAAAGAAAACGCAAAGGGTAAAGAGATTATTGCATAGAAAAATCCCTGTTAAAATGTGACTTTTTTTTCCTTGGGTACAGAAGGTATTTTGGACTGTTTAAAATAGAATGAAATCCAAGCATTCCAGCATTGCAAAAATCATGTTTAATAAAGAAAGGATTATGAATGCTCTTTGGAATTGCTAGTGTATACATCACTCTAAATATGTTTATTTGCTGTGCATGCAAACTCTGAGTCAACAACAAGACTATATTTGTTTTTATGTTTTTTGTGAAATGAACTCTCTACGGAAACCTAACCTAATATTGTTTCGAAGGATTCATAAGAACAGCATCAGAGGCGCCACTTTGACAGTTGGCTACGTGACGAGAAGACTGAAGGGTCAGCCTTTCACACAATACACAGGGTGTACACAAGATACATGTACAACATAAGTTTATTCAAGTTTTGCTAAAGAGCCGTGCATATCAATTGTTTTAAAAAAATGTAAAAGCAATGTCCTTCAGAGAACGTTTCTTTCCACGTGAATGCAATGTGCAAGAGATAAAACCAATCTAGCAGTGCCAATGCAGCATGAGAGCAAAACACACATTCAAATCCTAAGACAACTCTGTGCAAAACCAACCGTGCCAAAAAACTAGAATTTGATTATACGTGTAATGTATGTGGTGTGTACAGAATAACGTTTGCATACGAGATGCGCAAATACATAGACACTTTCTTCTTTTCTAGACTCAGTATAAGTGTGGCTTATAGAAATGCACAAAGACATCTTTCTCACAGCAACTGTTCATTGCAGTATAAACGAGTTTAAAACCCCATTCGGTTTTTTAAAAGCACTGGCTCAATGTCCCAAGGACATTTTTCCGACAGAAGGGGGAAAATGTTTAGCAAACAGTTAGCCATTTTCTATTTTTATGATACAAATTGATCCCAAAGTAGAAGCCATAAAACATATACTTTGGAATTAAGGAAACCCCGTTTAAGAAACACATCTGACACTGTAGCAGTGATTTATCTTTGGAAGGCACCTAAACAATCTGAGGAGACTCCTGATTAACATCTTTTTAAAGAAGAATATAGGTTTAACAGATTTTTGCCTGCAAGCTTCATCAGTGCATGCTTCAGCTAGCTGATAAAAGAACAGTGTTATGCATGAACACACATTTGTTCATTTGTTTATATGCAAAGAGCAACTGAGCTGGTTATTCTTTCAATAAACAGTGTGTGGATGCAAATGATGGACCGATTTTCAATCCCTTATATACAGCCTGTCAAGGACACATCAAACTGAAGAGTAACTGATGTTAAATAGCATAATTATTACTGGGAGGCCATGAGGGCCATCGACATTGCAGAACAATACTAATGGAACGGCAGTACATTTCATTTAAAAAGGAGCAGTTAATGCTATTATTCCTGAGTGCTACGCTACGTGTCGGGAGTTTTACTAAAGATTTTCTATGTTGAGCAAAGGAAATGGACGACATATTGCACAGTTTCAGAGAACATGGCACACATTTCATAAAGCTATATTAATTTTTATACTGGCAGTAAGCGGCTTTCGTTATGAAGACAAGGAATGAAGTGCCAATGCGAAAAAGGTTATCCACTAACCCAGTGTAGTTTGCAAACATTCCACCTGTATGAAAACGCATTCCATTATGAAGGTCCCTCAGTTTCTCTTCTAAACCTCCTATATCACAAAAGATGCTGGGGCCATGTTTGAGGGCCCATGCCAACTATATTTGGGAAACTGTATCTTAACCTGATCAGCTGAGATAAGAATGGGACTTTTGCATAAGGACATAGCTCCTCCCTTGCACGAGTGAGCAGACAATCCAGGTTAACTACAGCTTCTCAAGCCAGCTAGGGTAGAAAACTATGAACTGCCATGGAAAAAGCTTTGAAACAAGCTATGGTTTAACACCCTAGCTTGTTTCAAAGCCATTAACCATAGTTTTCTGGTCTGGACAAAATTAGGGAAGTATAATTAATGCAAGACTTCCTGGTTTGCTTGCTCACTAGATGCTTGGATCAGATATGATCATTCAAACTCTCCCAACTGTCCTCATAGTCCAAGCCGGGCATTTTGGCCTTCACAGTTGCCCCACAGGAGTTGAATGTGCACCCTGTAACTTACCCCACATTCAATATATGTAGCATTCATATAGCAGAGTTGGAAATTAGAAGAAGGGAGCAAGCTATTTTTTACTTGCTGGGAAACTTGCCTGGCACTACTTTATTCTCACTGAGGAACTCACCATAAGCTTCTAAAGAAATTCAGTACTTTTCCTACTATATAGATCTACACTCACTACTCTAAATATTGCTTCGAGGAAAGCTGTTCCAATGCTACTAGGAAAGGGTGGTGCGATGTGCTGGTCTGCGTACAGATAATGATACAATACAACAGATAGTTTGTTTAAAAATATATATTGCATTCAAGAACACTCATGCCAACTCATCTGAAAAATATACTTATATCTTTTTTAAAAACTTTACCTTGGTAATATATAGCATCTTCTTTGCTTTATGACGGTACTGTATGCATTTGGTTCACAAAAATGACTGATTCAACCCTGTGCCCACCAAAATCACAACAGGGTTCAGGAAAACTAAGTACACGCCTAACTCCTTAGAAAGGTCTCCTTATATACTAAAGTGCTACTTGCTGCTCTGTAGGCAAGATTCATTCAATTCTATCTCATTTGTCTGTCACAGTGCTAGTCAATAACCTCTGCTGAGTGTTTTGGTTACATACAGATTACAGCAAAACCTACACACAGATGCGCCATTTGGAAAAGTGCTTCGAGTCAGTCTTTAGGATTCTTAGCAATACTAAAAGGAACGATTTCAACAAAACATTGTTTATAAATATGAGCCCATATCACAGATATATTTACTCTCAACAAGCTTGTACACTGTGAGCAAGCTCTTTTGTCTCTCCCTCCAATCTGCAAGCAAAAAGACCAGTCTATCAAAAGGAAATCAATGCTTGGTGCAACATCCCAAAAATACTTACTAAAGTATAGAGATTGGAGCTACTGACATTCATTAGTACATTTTGAGACAATCCCTTAGAAAACTACTGGTGCACACTTGAAACTCAACCCTGAAAAATGTTTATGCATAACACTTAAACATGCGCTTAGATCAAACAGCGTACGACAGCGGTCTCTCCTTTTCACTCAGCAAAGAATGGGTCGCTGGGAAATCCAGAGACCTGATTCTGATCCAGCAACTTGAGAGCAACATATATGGCCTGAGTGATTGTTTAACTAAGACCATGACGGTTGAAAGAAGAAAAGCCACTATTTTGTCTAAGCACAATGCATACAGAAATCTAAAACTTTGCAGGAGCAGAAGTCACATCTATATTTCTGAGCCTTGCACTATACATTTTCGTGGATGCCTAAGCTCATGGACTTTTGAAAAGCCACTCTTGGATTTTCTGGAACTTTGCTAGCGTGAGTAATTCAGCAATAACCCAAGGTTCTCAAATATACAGTGCTAGTTTAATCCAGTTTTCTGCACATGCCTTCAACAGCCACCAAGGGACATGTTAGGAATGAAGTAGGAAAGTTTTTCCTTTCCCTGTACCCAGGGCTGGTGGTGGGCATGGCATCACCAGGCACCCGCTGAGATCCCAAAGAACCCTGGATCTTCTTAAAATACAGCTCCTCCTCCCTGCTGTTGCAGCCTGGTGTTTCCATGCAAGGGAGTAGAAAGAGGAGAAAATGAGCAGCAAGCCCCGAATAATTCTCCTTCTGGGAAATCTCCCAGATTAGGGTAAAATGCAACACATAAGCAAAGAGGATGTGGCAATAGTGGCACAGAGGCAGAGGGGAGCATGGAGCTCACTGGTAGTATTTTAACCAAGGATCCCTCTAAGACTGGAACTCCCAGTGACTCTTTCCTTACCAGAGGTGACCCTACCAGCTTAATTTCTTCTTGGAAAGCTGCTGTGAAAGGCATAGGCACAAAATTCAAAGGTGCCCACTCTAGTGCAAAGATATCCATTAAAAACAAGGACTTTCCTATAGCAGCATCGATTATAAATTACTGGTTATTAGACAACTAACACAATCCTATAATACTTTATGATACATCCAACAAGCAAGCATGCGTTTAGTTTTTTTGACAAAAATAATCCTATCATGTTAACTATGAAAATGACTGTTTTTCAGACACCTCCAGTGACAGAGCCATACTCAAACTATAGCAGTCTAAGACATCTCATCTCTTATAAATACAAATGAAAATATTATCATAAATATCATTTTTAAAATATTGTATTAAAATAAATGTCCTCCCTTCCTTCATGAAACATAAAAATGCATTGGTCCTGAGAAAAAGAGGCAAACGTGACTTTTAGGGATCTCCACACTATATTTGCAAAGTTAAGACCCTGTTTATAAATACATCATAAGCTCAGCCTATGCATTTAAACAGGTTCTTAAGTTCCCAAGTACTTCAAGTCTAAACAGCATTTTTGAAAAGCTGTTACAGAAATTGTAGGCCTGAAGTAGCCTTTTAAAAAAGAAACCAGAAGTGATTGCCTGACGTTTCCCGTTTCTAAATAAAAAGGCCTTTTCTGGCCTGAAACAAGCTGGGAGTGGGAGTGGTAATATTTAAATAGAAAATTGTATCCCTTGAGGCTTCTAGTAGTACAGTTTTCTATTTTGTGGACAGCTACTGGACCCTTGGAAGTTGCCTACTCTGGCCTTTGGCCCCACCTCACATTTTGGGCTACAACGCCTACAGTCCCCCTTTTTTAACCATGGTGGACAGGGCTGATGGGAACTGTAGGCCAAAACATTAAGGCCAAACAGTCCTCCCACATGACCTCAATATGGCCCACCAGCCTTGCATTATAGCCTGCATGCATTGCACTGCTGGGAGTGCCTGATAAGCTTGGAAAGACCACATGCCTTGCTGAATGGCTTTTGGGCCACAAAACACGGCTGCAGTTAGTTCCTAAGTTACACAGACCTGGAGGAAGCCAGAACCAGTCTAAGTCCCTCCTCCCGAGGAACAGCTGGAAGTTACAACGCCTAGGCTGAAACAAGTCAATGGAGAGAAATGGTTTGCAAAACTCTGAATGCCATTTTCACAAGATACTTGAAAAACAACAACATTGTATTCATTTTACTCTCGTGTATTAAGGCGCAAAAATATTACATTGGATTTCTTTAATAAAAACAAAAAGAGGCAGGGTGCAATTTACCGGAGAGATCTTCTGTGGCAGTGCCTCTAAAATGTCTCCTACATCTCCCAGCGGTGCAATGCAAGTTCTTTCCAGTGGATTGCACCCTTGTGTCCCCTCACAGCTTCTCTGACTCAAGCTCTCTTTATTTTGCACTGGTCCTTTGAGGAAGGGTTTTATTTTCAAACAAGAGACTCAATCCAACAAAACAAGTCCATTGCAGCTGCCCAGAGGACTGTAATTAATGTAAAGATTCCTTCACTATTTGGAAATGTACTTGAGTCTCGATAAAGATAAGGCCTCTTCAGATAAATGCATCTCACTTGTGTCAGCAGGACTGCAATCAGCCACATCCATGATAAGACAGGGCTTTGATACAATGAACACTTCCATTACCATCCTACTAAGCTTCTATTTGAAAAGATACTAGAAACAGAAAAGACTAGAAAATTCAGCCCCAAGGATCTCCCCCCCCATGTGTCCCCTCCACGTACACACACAAATGGAAATTAAAACAAACAAATTTTTGCTGTGATTTCCAGCAGCAGGTGAGACAGAGCAAGAGTAACTGGCATCTAATAGGAAACACATTTTCTTGAGAAAATTCTAGGTTTTTTTTTCTTTTTTTCTTCCTTTTGTTTTTACTAATGGTAAGATCCCCCCCCCTTCTCATAGCCACTTGATTTACTGTGCATTATGTGCTGGCCCGCTGTGCTTGAACGTGGTCACAGTGTACCCATTTCACAACAATTCAAGAGTCATGCGCAGCATACAGGAGTCACAGCAGTCACAGAAATCCCCAGCTGAATGACTGGAGTTAGACACATTTACGGGAACATCAGTTGCCCATGAAGAGTGAAACTTCTGATATAGCTAAAGAGAGATGGATGCATACCCAAAGAGAATGCCTAAGGCTTAGCTTTAGTGGATTTGTGACTCTGTTAGCAGAAAGCAAGGCTGGAAATGGTATTTCAGAATTAGAATTAGAATCTTGACAAGGTTGTGTAAAGCATCATATGTGCCAGCATCAAATGCCTATGGAGAAGATCCAAGAAGCCACAACACACTGACCAGTTTATGGGATATAGACTTCTGGTTCCAAATGCAAGCCACATAGAGGTCTACAACATTTTGCATGCACTGGACAAGGCAAATAGGGAGATGGGTTTCTCACTCTCAAAATACTAGAACCTAGAGCCATCTAGTGAAACCGAGCAGGACAGATAAAAGAAGGTGCATCTTCACACAGCATAGAGTTAGAAGGCAGAATCTGCTACTATAAAATGAAATGATGGCCATCAACTTGGAGGGCTTCTATAGGAGATTAGACACATTCATGGAGGTTATCAACTACTACTGGCCATAAAGGTTATATATTGCCTTTAATATCAGAAGCAGTACACCTCTGAAGACCAGCTGTTAAAAGATATGAACAAGTAAGTATTACCAGTTGTACTCATTTTCTGTTCTTGGATTTGCCCAGGAAAATCTAGTTGGCTGCATCATACTGGACTAGACAGACTTCCAGTCTGATCCATCCTAGCCCTTCTTACATTTTTAAGCATGTCATTTGGAATCCATGAGACAAATCCTAAATCTAAGGCTGGGATCCTGTGCACACTTACTTAAGAGTAAACCCCCATCTTTAGCACTGGCAATGATTTCTCAGCAAACATGCACAGGATCCATTTTCAAGCACAGTCGAGAAGTCTTAGGTCTGTTACGATGCTTCTTTCACCATCTCTCTTGGGTGTTGCATTGTTTCCAATACAGAAGGGCTGTTTGCTCAAACAGGGCTAGTATACTACATGACTGGTGGCCAGCCACCTAGAAATCTGAAATAATTATTACAACCCTTTCCGGTACTGGTGACTCAAAATCTGATACTGGCTCCTAACAGTGACCAACATGTAGAAATCTGAAATACTCTTCCATTCTTGCTTCAAAAGCCTAATTATGTCCCCATAATTTCCCCATTTTTCACTTGGTGATCGCTTGGCCAAATTTCCTGCGCTCTTTCTGCAACAACAAACAGCTGTTGCATCACGACTGCGGGGAAAAAAAGGAGGAAGCTCACAGTGTAGGAAGCTGTGGGCTTTGTCTGTTCATTACAACACATTACTTTCTGGATACTCTGAGTGCATGCCAGTTCTCTGAAGGAAACTTGCAATAGCTTCCTCTCTTCCCCCTTCTATTAGTTTTCAAAATATAAAATATAAACCATCTGTATTTAACTTGCAAACACGCTGTCTGGAAAATATCATCTGGTAATGTATAAATAAGGAACATCTCACAACTCAGAGACAGCAAGTGAAGGACTGCAGAGGAAAAGATACCCGTGAAAACAGGAGGCAAGGTCTTGTGGTCCAGACCAGCTTAAGGAAGAGAACAGAGCAAGTCAGGTCTTCGCTGATCATGGAAGAAACCTCACTGGCAACCCTTTTAGGCACATTACATGCAGAACCCGCAACGGAACAGAACGGCAGCTTCATGATTTGCCAGACTCTCCAGTGACAGAGCAGATTACAGCCTCCCAATTCCAGCATGCTTACTTCTTATAGGGAAGATGAACTCAAGTCACCCCATACTGGCGACCCTAACCTCATTTATCTGGAAAGAACCAGCAGGCACGCAATTCAGAATGTGGGGTGCTCTTTGATTTGCCCCTTCCCCAACCTTTGCAATGCTTCTGACCAATCAAAATCTGGTTCCATGGCCTCTTTTGCTCTTTCTGCATCCTTCGCACTGGCCAGGCCGCCTGGCATTTCAAAGAAAGTGCTCTGCGTACATCTATTTAATTACATGTACATTCATGACGGGGCTGGGGGAGGCAGCTTCGTGCTCTCCCGAGCTTCCAGCAGAACAGGAATCTGCACAGCCAGCTACAGCTGCAAAGATATAGCTGGTTGTGCCTCATAATGACCTGGGAAAATAGATTTTATCTGTATCCAAAATGCAGTGGATGAGTTTCCAGAGCAGGCCTGTTTCTGCAACCTCTTTCTGAAGCCCATCTTTGTCTGGGCTGTACCATCTCAGACTGCGAGGGAGGTGACCGCAGGAGGGAATAAACCCTTTAGTAAAAACTCTTCACTTAGAAAACTAGATGGCCAAGCAAGAAGGACTGCTTTATCAAGCTTCTCATTGACATGGCAGTGCTCACTGGGGTGGAATTGAAACGTCATTCAGGGAGGGGGAATTTTTATGGCTACACCTGTGGCCTGAAAAGGTACAACCCAGACACCTGGACCCCCTCCAGTGAGACCTAATCTGGAATGCAGTGGGACCGACTTCTCCGTTGAAGATGCTCAGAAGTGCAGGCTCAAAAAAGAAAGGGAAGGAGAATGACAGAGAGAGAGGCTTACTCCAGGTTGGAGAAAGGGCAAGTCCACAGAAGTGTAGACCTTTGCAGACACATGGCTGTAGAGCAGAGCTTTCCAATGGTGTGTCATGACACATTAGTGTGTCTCCTGAAGGGCGTAGGTGTGTTGCCTGCAATCTTGGAAATGTATGTTACTCTCTATAAATCATACATTTTTAAAAATATATGAAGCTATGAGATATGTTGCATCCCCATCCATTTCATTATTATAATGAAATGAAATAAGATGAGATAATGAGATAATAATAATATCATATATTATTATAAGGGGTTCGTTCAACCTCCGGTTTGCTAGTAAAACGGAATGACCGTGTCAGGAAACGATGTCTGTCTAAACAGCGTGTCACCGGCATGAAAAGGCTGGAAAGCTCCGCTGCAGGGACGGCGGCTGCGGCGGGAAGAGCGGCTCCACGGGCGAGCAAATGGATCCTGGCGCTATTTCCAGGGCAGGTCAAACGGGAAGGAGCTTTGGCTTCTTGCTTTTCCGCATCCGCCGGCCCGAGGGCAACCCTGAACCCGGGCGCCGAAGGGGCATCCCGAGGGGGCGCACCCCAAGGGCACCGTCTCCATCTTCGCTCCCTCCGTCCCGGCCGCCCCGTCGAGGCCGGGAGCCCGGAGAGGCGCTGCCGGGGAGGGTCCGTCCGGGGAGGGCCGATCCAGGCCCCGGCGGCCGCCGTCTCAGATGAAGTGGATCCAGGCGCCGCCGCCGCCGGGTTCGTGGCCGCCGCCGCCGCCGCCGTCGTGGGGCCTCTGCCGGCCGCGCAGGCGGTAGTTGTGGCCCTCGTTGTTGTCCCAGTACTCGGCGCCGGCCACGCGGTAGCGGAGGGCGAACTCCAGGAGGGTGGTGCCGGCGCCGACGGGCAGGTGGAAGGCGAAGCGGTCGGTGAGGCCGCCGTCGGCGGGGCCGGCGGGCGGCGGCTGGTAGGCGGCGGGCACCTCGTTGCAGCCGGCCCAGCGGTTGAGGGTGTAGCGGACGGAGACGGCCTTCTCGTAGGCCACGTTGAGGACGCGCACGGCCCCGCGCAGCCCCGCCGCCTCCGGCCGCACCCACTCCAGCTGCACCTTCCGCTGCCGGACGCGCTCCGCGAAGCCCGCGCTCGCGCCCGGCTGCGGCGGGAAGAGCGGCTCCAGCACCGGCGCCGGCGGCCCGAAGAGCACCGGCTCCAGCTCCCCCAGCGCCGGCGGCCGCCGCGTCTTGAGCAGGGCCTGCGCCGCCGTCGGGGCGAACGGGGAGGCGGCCAGCGGCGGCGGCGGGGGCCCCCGGGGCACCTCGGCCTGGCAGAAGTGGCGCACGGCGGTCAGCTCCAGGCCCAGCGAGTCGGCGAAGCGCACCGTCTTGCGCCGCGACGGGCTCTGGTGCTGCAGGGCCGGCCGCAAGCCCCGCTCGCCGGGCGTCGGGAGGGACTTGGCCCGCCGCCGGAGGGTCGGGCTGGGCGGCACCGTGGGCTCCCTCCCGCGGGAGGAGGGCGAGAGGGGCGGCGGGGAGGCCGGCGGGCTCGGGGCGCGCGGCGGCGGCGGCGGCGGCTTCTCGGCGGCGGCCCCCGACGCCGGCGGCGCCTCCCGGGTCACCGGCGGGGAGGGCGGCGCGGGGGCGGCGCGGGCGACCCCCTCCGGCGGCGGCGGCGCGCCCTCGTCTTCCTCGTCGGCCGGCGGGGCTTCCAGCGGCTCGGGCTCCGGGCTGCAGCCGCCCTTGCACGGCTCGGCCAGGCTGCCGTAGAGGCAGGCGCTGCAGCTGAAGTGGCGCGGGAGGTAGAGGCGCGGCGGCGGCGCGGGCACCGAGGCGTGCAGCGAGCCGGCCTTCTCCATGGCGCCGGCGGGGGAGGCGCTCGCCCGCCCGCCTCCCCCGCTGTCCCTCCTCGGAGAGCCGGCCGCTCAGTCCATGGTGCCGCCGGGCAGGGGGCTGGAGGCGGCGGCGGCTGCCTTCCCGACGACGCCCGCGGGCGCTCGCCTCCAGGCGCGGGGACGGGGATTAGATCGGCGCCCCCGGGAGTGCTGGCTCTCCTCCCTTCGCCCTCGCCCGGCCCGGAGGCAGGAGCCCCGGCTGGGTCCCCGCTGCGCCGATCCGGAGTCGCCCGGGAAACTCCGCGGCCGCAGCTGCTGCGGAATCCGGAGCGCCCGAGGGGGGAACCGTCGCGGCGCGGCGCGGCGCGGCTTCTGCCGCTGACGTCGCGGAGTCATGCAGCAAAATAGACGCATCCCAGCCTCGTGTCATCGCTCCGATCCATCACCGCTCCGCTCTCCGCCTCCTCGGCCCGCCCACCGGGGCCTCCGCCGCTCACGATCAGCCTTCCTCCTCCTCCTCCTCCTCTTTTCTTCTCCCGCCTTAGGATGCTTCTGCCCATCCGCTTTGCTCGCTTGCTCCCGCCTCCCCTTTCTCTCGCGTTCCTAAGAACTCGATCCAAGCAGAGGAGGAGACAGAGGGATTCCCCTGCAGACGCGGGCAAGCGCGCCCTCGCCACCGCCACCGCCACCGCCACGCTTTCCCTAGCCAGCTCTGCTGCCTGCAGAAATAGCCCCAGCCAAGCCCGCCTCGGAAACGATCAGGGCGGGCCGGCCGAAGACGCAGCTGGCTGGCCGTGGGGATCTGGCAGTGTAGGTTTAAAAGGAGGAAATCCACCCTTAATCCCACCGGATGCATTTCCAGTGCACCAGCCACGCTTGAACGGGCTGAATCGCGCAGACGCCGCCCGCAGGGAAAGGGATTGATTCCAATAAAAACCAAAACCCTAGGCGTGATTGAAAAGAAAGTTAATAATCAGTAATCATGAGGATTAGGGAAACAAAACCAATGCTGATTCCATGGGTGCAGAAAGGCATTTCTCATCGTGTCTTAGACCATTTCCACACTACACCGTTACAGTGCTATTATTCCACTTTCAACACTCTATGGAATCCTGGCATTTGCAGGTTTAGAATTCTCAGCCAGAGAGCTCTTTGGCCTCAGGAAACCCCAAGCCCCAATATTCCACAGGAGGTTGAAAGAGGAATAGTAGCGCTATAACAATGTAGTGTGGAAATGGCCTTACTCTTTTTTTTTTATCTGTTGAATCTATTGCAACCTTAATGATTTAATTTGTAATTTTTAAAATTGGTACAGCAGTGACATAAGTAATCCTGTGCAGAGTTACACGCAAATGAAAACATGCCTTGAATGTATAGAGTCAGGTTGGCCGGCCGACCCCCTCCCGAAACTGCAAACCCCAGGATTCCATAGGATGTTGAAAGTGGAATCATAGCGCTATTAACAGTCTAGTGCGGAAATGGCCTTACTCATGTAATTGGATTTGGTCCCAAAACATTTACTTGTGTAACAACAACAGAAGTTGGTTTGCTTCAATGGATAAACTATTAAACTGTGAGACCCACTCCAGCTTAGCACAAATAACACAGCCACAATTCATAATAAAGTATAAGTTGTATGCCTGAGCTCTCCGTGCTGATTTTGAGGGCCAGAATTTGTTTTCTTGCTGCTTTTTATGGTTTGCTGTCACTTATAACCCAAGCTGACTTTAAAGCCCAGTTGTGTTGGTTTTGAACTCTTTGTGGGGAAACAGTACAGAAGATCTTAGTGCTTCTGAAAAAAAAATAGACTTCTTTTTATGGCTCAGAGGAGCAATTTGTATAGTGTAGAAACAAACTGCAGCTTTGGAGAATCATTATAAGCATATCATATTTCATACAAAACCGTGCCTCTCCGAATGTATCAGACACAGCTATTTTCATCCTCAAAATGCTTTATTGTCCTTACCTTAGACTTTGGCAGCAATATTTATGATTTCTGGGGAGCAGGCTCTTTGGAGAAAAGATCCTTGCTTTAAGAATTTTGCATTCTAGATTGCTAAACATAACATTCAGGTAAACTACTTTTTATGCCATGGTTATTCAAAGCCAGAGAAACTCAGCTTCGTTCGATAATGAACTTCAAATTACCTAGGGCCCCTTCACAAAACACAGCTATAGCTATATCCCACTTTTACTGCCATGGCAACATCCCATAGGATTTGGGGATTGGCAGTTTGAGGAGAGGCATTTGGAATTCTCAGCTGGAGAGCTTCTCTAGTGTCTCCTCAAACTGCAAGCCCCAGGATTCCGTAGGATGGAATTGCATGGCAATTAAAGTGGAACCATAGTGCTATATATGTATAGTGTGAATGCAGCCCTAGTTATGTAAACTGCAGAAAACATATTGATGGAATATATGCCCAAAGAAGAATGGCGAATGTCAGGATCCTTTGCAAGCCAAAAGATGTATTAACACCATGTTGGCCTAACTTTATAAGGCTACTGGTCTGAAACATGCAGAGCAATGAAAGGATGGTGGAGTTCTGTCCATGTGTCTTTTCTGATGGACCCCTTCTCCAAGCTGGCCTCATAGTTGGCCCCTCGGCCTTTTGTCATTCACCTTGTCCCCAATACCTCCCTGGATAGGGCACTTGGCCCCTATGAGGACCAGTGGATGTGTTGTTCTGCAGGTTCGCTGGTAAGTGTGACCAGACTATCAAACAATAGGAACAGTCAGATATAATTGTAAAAGAAAAAAGTAGAAATTTAAGACTAATTTAGATGTCACATTAACTCTTGAACTATTTAATTGTTCACAGCTCCTCAAAATCCCATGCAGTTCTTCCTTCTGGCTGACAGTCCTATCTCTATTCCAGTTTTCCCCTGTCTCTAGGTCATCTTTACCCACTCTATCTTTGCCGTCTTTCCCTATCCACCTTCTGCCAAAGACAAGCCTCAGTTTTATATCCTTTCTCCCTTGTAGGTCCCGCCCCTTCACAGCAGTCCCTGAGCTGTGATTGGCTGGCTCTAACTAGGCTTGCAAAGCTCCTCCTTTCACCCTGCCTTATGCCATCCAGCCCAGTATTATCAACGTGGGTTGGCAGCTGCTTCAGGGATTTAGAGTGAAGTTTCTCCAGCTCTGCTTGGAGACAGCAGACACTGAATTTGAGACCTGAATTGGAGTCATTTTTTCCACCACTGAACTATAGACCACATAATGTAGGGGCCACTAGGCAAAACATAAGCAGTAGCCGGGCTCATATAGCTTATTCCTTTTCATTATTTCTTACTGAAACCCTTTTCTTTTTTGTAAGAGAAAAATTAGTGTAGAAGACAGTAGTCTGCGGGAAGTGAAATTATAATCTTCCCATCAAAGGACCGCAGTATATTCCATGCTCTGAAAATAGCTCTACCTCAGGCAGATATGTAGCTGTCTCTTTCAGAGGGCAGTAGTTTCCTGAGTCACTGTGTTTTTTTCACTGTGGTCACCTGTTTTTGACCTCAAATTTATGACTTTGTTTTTCTCTGAGACGGTTCTGGTTTAAGCAGACATACAGAAGATTCTTAAAAATGGTTTCATTTCATCTTGATTATGCGTCATGGTTTTGTTTCCAGCAAGTTACACACATTCTAGTGTGTAATCATCAAGCATGTTAACACTCACTGGATTGACCTCCTTGCAGAGCATACCTGTTAAAGGTTCATGGGTAAGAAGATGTTTGGAAAACCCAAAGACTGAGTGCTGTGAATACAGGGTCTGTCAGCATCTCCCATCACATATACAGTGGCCCCTTCTCTTGAGGGTTTGGGGCATGGAACCCTTGCAAAGGTGGAAAAAACTTGTAACTCCCTCCCCACGCAATCTCCCTTCCATTTTCTTGCCTTTGTATGCCAGGGCCAGATGCAAGGGGATGGGGGGGCAGCTCCAGAGGTGAGAAGGGAGGCATGTGTGTGTCTCCCCCCCAATTCCCTTGCCTTTTCTCCAGATGCTTGCCTTCCTTCTCCGCACCTGGCAAAATGCAAGGGAACGGGTGGAGGAGAATCAGGGGGAGGCACATGCATTCCTTGCAAATAATCAAATTTGCAAAAGGCAAACCCATGAATATGGAGAGATGACCATATGCTATTCATGCAGACATAAAGCCCCACTAATGGGAAAGATTATACTGAAAAGCATCTGAAAACACTTTTGTATTATCTGTTTATTTCAATAGACAAGACAATCTGCTCTTGGAAGCAAACCTACACATACATAAACACATTTTAGTAGGGCTGCTGACTTCTTCAATCAGAAGATTACCAAATGAACTTGAGCTTTAGGCTGTATTTCTATGCATTTTCTATGCGGTAGTATTGTTTAATAAAGTGCAATTTATCTGTAGGTAAATTTGTATGCTGGAACAGGTTGTCACAGTAATTCTTATCAATCTTCAACTAATTTTTTAAAATCTGATACCATGTCTCCAACAGAGATAACTTGACACGTTAACATAACCAATCTACTTTTTGTAGCCTCCGAAATGATTTTGCAACTCTTTAAATACTATGTTTTTAAAAGGGGTATAAATAATTAAGTACTGCTTTTGGAAAAGATGGAAGTCCATCTGAAGTATTGTAGGGCTAGAGAGGAGGGAGAGAATAAAAACTGAGCCAGAATTTTTTAGTTGATATATCCACCTGACCTGTATATTATAAAGGTGGACTTATTTTAGTGTTAATCCTGCATGCATCCCAGTATTGTGACTTATTGTGACAATTATCACAATGCTTAGAAGTCCTGGTTGTGTAAGCTAGAAACAAAAAAATAGTTTTTGAGTTTTGAGGGGAAGGTTCCCCCCCCATGGAGATCCAAGCTGTGCTTTATCGGCTGTATCTTTTATTGAAATATATAATTTTTTAGAAAAAAATTATTCTGAGAAGATGAATTTCAGCAAAATATGTATTGCTAATTATGTGGATAAATGTTGATTGTGAAAACCATGCAGCAATTAGCATGTTATTGCTCATCTAAGTGAGGGAGCTAAGGACAACAGCTTTGTTCTAAGCACAACTCCTACTGTTGCTCATTACTGTCGTAACGAGACAATTTTTAGTATATTTCTGAATTCTTAAAAAAAACTATCACTTTTTATTCGCTGTCTCATGCCCAAATGAAGCTGAAGTGATAAGTTTTTCCCAGATGATGATGATGTATAAAGTTGCTACTTACAAACTATAAGCAAGAGTTGGATGGATATATTAAAATGATTAAATCTGAGGCACCTGTAGCCTTCCTTACTGTGGGGTAAGCCCATAGCTGTGATACTGGTGGTGAGAAAATAAGAACTGGGGAGAATTTTCTGGGGAAAACAGACTTCTTTTCCCTTTCCCCAGCTATTTATCATGAAGAACCATTGGGCTAATGTGATGTACAGCTGCAATGCAACATGGACATCTGGTTTACTAGGAAGATGTGGAAATAGGACAGCGTTCCCTCCTTACTTGAAAGCTAGAATAAGAAAAGTGTATAAATGGAGGGCCATCTCCGCACTAGCCTGGTATAGTGCTATTATTCCACTTTCAACATCCTATCGAATCCTGGGGTTTGCAGTTTGGGGAGCAGCCTTGAGGCCCCTCCCGGAACTGCAAACC
This sequence comes from Iguana delicatissima, assembly GCA_948472985.1. Taxonomy (NCBI): domain Eukaryota; kingdom Metazoa; phylum Chordata; class Lepidosauria; order Squamata; family Iguanidae; genus Iguana; species Iguana delicatissima. The sequence continues at coordinate 818,620 of CAOKZL010000077.1, read as the reverse complement.
CCAGGATTCCATAGGATGTTGAAAGTGGAATCATCGCGCTATGAGAGTGTAGTGTGGAAATGGCCTCAGTCTTCTTCCGATTTCTTGGTGGCAGCCTCCCTTCTGATAAATGCCCGACCCAAGGTGGGGGAAATCCTGAACTGTTCCGGTGTTTTCACCTACCTTAAGGTTACGCCCATCCTCCGTGGTGGTGATTTTCGTGTTCTTAAGGTGCAGTTGTAAAACCGCCTCTGCGCTTTCTTCCTTGCCTTTCTCCAGGGATGGCTCCAAGTCTTTGCTGTCACCTCTACCCTTTCCACTCCCTAAGCTCCTCCACTACCTTGAGCCCCCGATTCCCTTCAGCCTGCCTCCTCCTCCTCCCCCAAAACAAGGGGGGGCCTTAGAAGACACGACATCCCCGCTGGAATTCCTCTCAGAGGCTTCCTCGTCTCCGGCCGCCCGTTGGCTGGGGAAAGCGCTCAGACATGCTCAGAGGCGCCTTCGCCCCGCCCCCGCCCCCCAACGGCGGCTCCCGTCTCCCGTGGCAACCAACGGCTTTTGAGGCCGGGCGAGGGGGCGGGGCCGAGAGCCGATGACGCCAACAAGAGAGGCGCGCGCGCGCGCGCAGAGGCGGCGGCGGCGGCGGCTGCTCCCTCAGCGGCGGCTCAGTCTCTCCCGGCGGGGCGCCGCGCGGGCCTCTGGTCCGGCCTGGTCGTCGGGTTGGCCCCTTTCCTTCTCCCCCCGCGCCCGAGGGCCTGGCTGGCTGGCAGGCGGAGGCGGAGGCGGAGGCGGAGGGAAAGGCTGGGGGAGGGAGGCCTCGGAGGCGAGCCTGGAGGCTTTGGGGAGGGAAGGGAGGAGAAGGAGGAGGAGGAGGAGGAGAGGGAGCGCAGGCAGGCAAGGCCGGCAGGACTGGACGTTGGAGGCCGTTAGAGGAAGGGGGGACATGCGTTATTATGGGGTGAGTCTGCGCCCACGAGAAGGACGGGTTGGGGCCCCCCAAAGGGCCCGGCGCTTTTGGGGAGGCGAGGGTGCCCCTGAGCATGTACTGAGCGCTCACCCCAGCCCGCTGGCCGCTCCAGGCGGGGGAGCCCCTGAGAACAGGCTGAGCGGAATTTCAGTGGCGACGTTGGGTCGTTCAGGTTCCCCTGCTTCGGGGAAGGCAGCTCAGCATCTCGTCCAGGAGCGAGGGCACCAAAGCATCCTTCAGAAGCTGCTGGGCTGCAGCTCCCAGCATTCCTTACTGCGGGCTCAGGGCTGATGGGGCTTCCACTCCAGCAGCAGCAAAAGGGCCCTGCGATTCCCGGAGCTGGGCGGCACGCTTAGCCTAAAGAACTGGGGCTGAAGAATGAGGATGGCGCTAGCCTTTTGCAGCGCAGAATATAACATGGAATAACATGGGGGTGCTTCAGATCAGGTGCTAAATACCTTTTGCTAAATCAGCCCCGTGCCTTCTATATGCCTGGGGGATGCTGGGAGTTGCAGTCCAGCTTTTCTCTGTTTTTGACTTGAAGTGAGCATCCTTGGTTTCCATGCTGGGAGAATGAGGGGATATAAACAAAATAAAAATATACTTAAAAGATCCTGAAGTTGCATTAAGATTATACGAAGTAATAGGAACAAGGTGCCCTGACATGCAGAGGAGCTGAGGGAACAGAGGTTGTGAGGAGGCGGACATCAGGGTGGGAAGACGTCTGGCAGCTCCATGTCTGAGCATCAGGAACGGAACTGGAGAACCGCCAGCTGCCAGTTATTTGTGTCTGTGCCATCACATTGCCTGTCTGTTTATGGTGACCCCGTGAATTTCATAGGGTTTTCTTAAGCAAAGCACACTCAGAGGGGGTTTTGCCCATTCCTTCCTCTGAAATGGAGCCTGCAGCACCTGGTAGTTGCTGGTGGTGTCCCATCCAAGTCTTAACCAGGGCTGAGACTACTTAGCTTTCAAGATCAGACAGGATCTGGTGCCTTTAGGGTATTTAGCCCCCTTGCCAGTTATACAGCTACTTAGATAGCAAACAACTTGTGTTAAATTACAGAAAGAAGGAATGGTGGAATGAGGGTGGGGGCAAGTAGTTGGGACTGAGATGAAAACAAATACCCTTTCCAAATTTTGGAAATACTGTGAAAAACCACTTCTGAGCTGAAAACAAATGCCTTATGTTGCAGGCATTTCATCATTTTTTAAAAGCAATGTCTCCCCCCTGCCTCCCTCAATGGCTATAAAAATGATTATAGCATTACTATGGAATTAATAGGGTCTGGTATCTAGTGTGACTGTGATGTTCCTGAATCAGCTGGACTCCTGCCCAATGGAAAACACACCTTTGTATTTGCTTTTTGGGCTCATTTGAAATACCTTCCCAGAACATTCTTGTGTCATGATGTTTGTACTTGCAGAACACCAACAAAATAGAACCAGCATATTTCAATATGTATGACTTGAAAGGATGAGGAAAATCCATCCTTTTGTATGGCCTTGATTATTGTGAATAACACAATTGTGATGTGGTGCATTGCTGTTAAGGGATACCTAGTCACCACTAAATGATGTAGACAGTGTGCTTCTAGTTGAAATAAAAAGGGCTAGGATGATAGGTTGTTGTCAACAAGGATAGTACTTATTCATTTAGACCAGTTTCTGGGCCAATAGGGTGGTATTGATTATTCAGACTATTCATAAAGCAGAATAAAACTTCCTGGACTAAGTTACTCAGTGTAACTGAAACTTTAGATGTTGCCATTTTGAGAAATCTGGTCAATAGCTATAACTGTACCTACCATATGTTTTTTTTAAAATGCTGATAAAAAAGATCCATTGCCTGACTGTGTTATTTTAAAAACCATCTTCTGCAGGCAGAAGGCGTATAACCTGCAGAGTCAGCGACGGTAATGACTTCCTCTGAACAGAAACAAAATAAAATTGATTCCGAAAGAGCCACTGCAAATACAAGAAGTGTGGAAACAGAATTGCGCTGCACCTATCCAAATGAGAGGCGGGAGAGAAATCAAGTTTATACTCTTTTGAGCATCAGTAATAGTGTAAATGAGCAAGAGGAAAAGTCCTTCGACTGTGTTAATGGAACAGGATGGGAGGATGCTGTGAGTGACAATCTTGTGTTGTGAAAATTTATATTTATATCATGAATAATTTGTTTTTTCAAAAGTACTTAGTTTATAAATGAATGCTGGAGAGTGGTTCATTTTTAATGATCTCGGCTTAATAAATCACGTTTTATTATGCCTGCATGCTCCCTTACGCCCTGCTTTGATCAGAACTGGGAATATTTAAGAAATGGTGGCTTATCATGCATGCACACTTATCCCTTTTCTCCTTAACTTGTGCATGAACTTCATCTGAACTGGGGACACAGGTTTAATCTTGACGTTGTTGCTGTCAAGTCAGCTTTGACTTGGGCACTTTATGAATGGGAGACCTCAGTGAGCCTTGGTCATCAACAGCCCTGCTCTTGCAAAAGCAGGATTGCGGCTTCCGTGATTGGCTCAGTCCAGCTGTAATTTGGTCTTCCTCTTGTCTGGCTGGCTTTTTACTTTACTGAGCATTAGTCATGTTTTTAAACAAGTCATTCTCTCTCACGATATATTCAAATTATGATAGCCCCAGTTTATTCATTTTGGCTTCTGCTGTTAGTGTTATCTTCTGCTGCAGAAGAGCAGTAGAAAAAGGACAAATGAATCTATCAGTTGTCTCTTGGTCTGATCAGATGCACATTATTAACCAAGGTTTGGAGCAAGACCCCAAGGCTGTATCTCTCCAAACTACAATGTGAAAGTAGAATATGATGCTAGTTACTTTGTGTTTTTATATTTGTAAACTGCCCCAACTGTATTTGTGGTTTATTTTGTTGTTTTTATTATTTTTGTGTGGTTTTATTGTGTTGTTTTTATTGTATACTTTTGTCTTTAATATGACTTATAAATAATTAAAATAAATAAGGATAACTTGGTGGTTTTTCTGTCACGGTAGGTATCGAATGCGAACAAAAGTAAACAGGATAACTTGCTAGAGTAACAGCTTTACCATGTGGCCTGGACAAGCTCCACAACAGGCTTTCTTCCATTGTCATGGAAGTATCCTGGGAAAAATGACACTTGGCTATCATCTTAGGAACGTTTCCAGCTAGATAGTACTGATGTCCAATAATTACTTTTAAGTTATGTTTGCCTTTTTTTAATAAGTGTGTTCTTCTATAAAATTTTGCTTCTCAGTTTTCTGGTTTTGTTTTTTTTATTATATTGTACATGTAATTTTGCATTTAGAACACATTTTGATGGGTGAAGGATGGTCTAAAGATATTTAAAATAAATACAAATTATAGATTTTGTACTAGTATAAAATACCTTGCTGTCCTAAACTGCAGTGAAAAAAATTAAGATCACCTCATGTATTTTAGGCATAAGATGACATACATAGTTTGGACATTTAAAAAGAGTGTTTGTAGCAAGAACTTGGGAGATAGCTTTGATCAGCCTCACTGAATAGGTTAGCCTGAATTCCTTGATGATGCCTTCACAGTTGCCTAGTGACCTTGCTCTGACTGCACTTTTGTTTTGGAAGAGAGAATGCTTTTCCTCATTCAGTGGCTTGGAGTTAAACTGGGAAAGATATTAGTGGTGATTTTGTTGCTTTGCCGTTTAAAGTGGCAACATCAATGCCTAGTTCCATTTGATTTCTTCTGTCTTTTGTCTCTCTCACACACCTAACTTGTATTTATATTTTCTTTGTCTCAGGTCCAGGGCTGGAGCAAAACAGCCCCATTTGCTTGTCTTCAGTTACAAAAGAGAGCTAGAAAAGCAAGGACAAATGAATCTACCAATGGGTGCTTGTATTGCTCAGATCTCATGCAAATTATTGACAAAGGTCTGGAGCAAGACCCTAAGACTACAGATCAAACAAAATCTGATTTCAAATTAAGTACATATGCTGCCACAGACAGTATTCCAGAAAAGCAACAGACTCTGCTTTCTTCAAATACAGCCATAAACCCTTCTTGTGCAGTAGATGACATTAAGAAAGAAAGCTATTATGGCAAAATACATTCTATATTGGCGTCCCAGAAGAAAAGACAAAAATGATCTTAAAGGACATTCCGTCTTCTCTAAGTGAAAGAAAGTTTTTTCTAATGAAAGAAAACGCAGTATACCAAGTAGAAAAGAAAGCAGTGCCTATAAAAGAATATAATATACTGCCCCCGGGAAAGTTCAAAAGTCTGGAAGTCCTGAAATACAAAGACATAAGGAGCAGTGAGCCCTCTGTTTGTAGTCAAGTAGGCTATGAAGCTCCTGCTGTTAAGCCGTCACTGGTACTGCCACCTCTGAAGGATGCAGCTCTTAAAAACAGCCTAGATCCTTCACCAAAGAAAAGTAAGACAGCTTTATCCCAGGCAAGTGAAAAACCATTCCATGCTGTGCCAGAGACAGTTCCCGGCACTCAGGTTTTTAAAACAAACAAGCAGAAGTGTGAAAACATAATAGATGCCATGTGTGATGCAGTGAAGGAACAAATTAAAATGCACGAGGTAGCCTCTCTTATCCCAAGGCTTTCCAAGACTTCACTCATCTCAAGAAATTTGGATCGGTGTTATTGGCACTATGCTTTTTTACCAGATAGAAAAGTTGCAACTATGTCTAATTCAATTGCAACAAGAAGGAACAATCTTCCAAACAGCATCCATTTTCTGCATACAAAAGGATTGCAAGTCAGGAAACCCAATGAGATTCAAAATCATTGCACCAGAAGCAGGAGTCACACTGGAACGAAACAAGGAAATGTGCCAAAACCCCAGGAGATGCCACTGCTTTCTGGACTATTCCCTTCCTTAACGGTCAGCTGTCTTGCAGTAGCAGCATTGCCTTCTAGGCTGGCCTGACGTGACTTAAGTTGTAGCATGATGTTGTGTTGTTAATACTGATTTGTTCTGAGCAATGCAAGAAAAATATTTAAGGCTCATTCTAAAGCAGACTGGGTATTTCTTCGTTTACATAGGCACTTTTAAAAAAGGTTAAATGTTACTCACTTTTGTACAAAATGAATTGCCTCTTAGAAGAATAATGATGGTTTCAGTAGCTACTGAAGTATATTTTGCTGAGCCCATAGATTCTGAGCTTTGAAATATAGTACCATGGTAAGGTCCTTGGTCTGGTAAAATCTTCATTCCATTAACAGTTTTTCCATTCATCTCTCGTTCAGGAAATTGGATGAGGTATTCATTACCTCCAGTCCCCACAATATGCAAGTGCAAGTTGCTACAGACTGTGTGGTTGGCATTGGTTCACATGTATAGAAAGTTTGTTGCAGGTCTAGCATGACCTACATAATTTGTCTCTTTCAGGCATACTTGTGCTATTGCACTATACTGAGAATGGGGGAAGCATGCATAGACATGCCTTAAAGTCTGTTTGTTGGAACCATGCCTAACTTAAGCCTGCAAGATTTGGGAGTCACCATGGCAAAGACCCCCCCCAGCTTCTGTTTTTTACTGCATGCCAATGATAGCAACAAAGGGTCATCAAGTGTGTAGTGGGCTACATTGTGCCCAGCTTTATAGGTCACAGTTTGTAGAGACCAGACTCAGGTGCTTCACTGAATACAATCTGTACCACAGTGCTGTGGGTGAACATGACTGTATTCTCCAGTGCCCTCTTAATTTTTGCGTGGTGCTTAGACCCTATCAGATACTGTGACAAGTTTTTATATTGTTTTTAATGCCTGCAAATGTAAATAAGATAAGAATTAATATTTGGTTGTATTTTTCTTTTTGTAGACTTATATATACAGTATACTTTTTGATCTATTAGCTAGGACTTTTCCTTCCATTTCAAGCTAAGTAACTCAAATTCTTTTAAAGTCCAGATAGCTTCAGTAAAATACTTTTCTGTATGCACAGTGACAGCATGTTCCTCAGTATTTCAGTCCAAGAGATTTTCCTGTCAACACCTGCCATAATTATTCTAGACCTTCCTTGATGCCTTTGGAGTAGCAGGAAGGTAATGACATTTCTGGATATCCAGTTGCAAGAGCCCCATGTCATTTTAAAGCCCTGATTCATGGACTCCACTTACGTTGGATCAACTTTATTCTGATAGCACTTCTGCTAAATTTTTTCACTCTCAGAAGTGAATTCATTCATAAACGCATGACAGTCCTAGTAGCTTGCATTTCAAGGTCTTATGCCCCAAACTTTTGAGAGTTGAGAGAAGTTGTTCTTTTGTTTTGGGTTTTTTTTTTTAAAGCTATCAGAGAAATGATACCCATCGGCTATGGATTTGCAGTAACCACAGACCTATGTTTGAAATATATACTGTTAATACAAAGTAGTTGATAATATGCGTTCCTTGCTTATACAAGCAGCACGACCAATCCCATATTGCATGAGCGAGGCAACCAGTGAAGAATAGCCAGCAGCAGTTTCCACAATAACAGCTTTTTGGAAAGATTGTAGACGTTGCTTCTGGCCATTTTACATGAATACCAACAACCCAACATTGTGTCTGAGCACAGAAGGGCAGCCTTATTGTGGGTGTTCTCTAAAATTAGCCCTAACACATTTAATTGTTTATGTTCATTGTATGTATTGTTTTACTTTATAAGCCTAAAACTCTGTGCCAAAGGGTAGGATATAAATATTTTAATACATAAACAAAATACTAAAATATTCCATATCCTTAAATGAAGCTTCAGAAGATAAATGCAAATATAAATATTGCTATGTTTGTGTTGGAGGTGCCCCTGGTGTTCTAAAGGTTGTGGCTTGGGTTTCAAGTTCTTGAAACTGGCACAAGACCATTTACATTAAAAACGTTAAGTAGCAGCAGGATGAGAACAAGGATTCCCCCTTAGTAACCTACCGTGTTTTTCAGGAAAATCTAATTTCGGCAAAAAAGGGGGATTAAAGCATTTAAACCAGACATTATGCAACATGCAAGATCTTTAAGAAACCATATCTGTTTCTGTAAGTTTGTGACTTAAAGCACTTTGTGGTCAACCAGCAATTAAATGGAGTGAGCACCTCTATTAAGATAAGCTGCAGAGGAAGCAATTTTTTTTAAACCAATCTTGTCTGTGGGATGACTATTTTTCTTCTTAGTTTTGGTTGCAAAACCTAGCCCTTTCTCCAGTAAATTAGAACTGTTGCTTTTAATAGATATGGTTAAAGGTATAGACAAACATCTACTAAGTAGTAGCTTAGCCACTGTATGTCTGTATAGCGAGTCGCTTATCTGTCCAATCTGTTCTGTCATGCTAAGCAGTACAAGTTTTTCCACACTTTAAATGCAGATCCGTGATAAAATTGTTGTTCATATTCACCTATATAGACGTGTATTTTGTAAAGTGGTGGATTGGCAGAATACCACAATATAACCTCATACTTCGGGATAATGCAGTTGTCCCTCCACATTGACTAGGGTTAGGGGCTCAGTAGCCCTGTAAAAGTGGGAAAAAATCAGAAATACCAAAATGTGTGTTTGTGTGCCTGTGGGAAGGGAGCATGATGGGGAGAGTGGGAATCCAGGGTCCCAACCAGATCAGGGAGAGCAGAGGGAAAAGAGGTGAGTTGGCACAGTGGCCCAATACTTCCTCTCTCTCACCCATCTCTTTCCTTGGGTGTGTGTGTGTGTGTGTGTGTGTGTGGAGGGCATCAGGAGAGGGTTTGTGGTGCTGAGAATTTGGGCTGTGAGCTGTCCTCAGCTGGCCAGGCAGTAGCTGGTGGAGGAGGAGGACCAGAGGTGGGTTTTTTAAAGGGCTGCACAGCCTGATCGGAACTGCCGAGAGGGAAGCGGCTGAGGTGGGGGAGGCAGGGGTTGGGGAAGCTCACAAAGCCACAAAAGTTAAACCCGCAAATGTGCAGGGCCTACTACATGATTTTTGTTGTTTAAAATATTAAGTAGAATAAAAATGGATGCAATGAATTAATTTTAACTTTTTTGTTCTATAAAGCAATATGAAATCCTACTGTGGAGTCAGTGATGAGTGAATAAAAATAAAATAGCAGATACTATCCAAGGCAGCTTGAAAAGGATTTACATTTTACAACCTAAACTAGGTTAGGTAGCTGAAGAACCATGCTTAAAAGTGATAAAACTTCATAAAACAAAGAGATCTGTCATTAAAATGAATAAAGAAAATAGGTTTTGATATGATCAGATGCCTTACTCCCATTCAGACTTGTCCAAAAGAGATGCATCTTTACTCAGAAAGAGTGGATAAATACATACAGGACCTGTTCGCATATTCCACAGATTTCAGCTGGAAATTTAAAATTATGATTCTGTGCACACTTTGGGAGTAAGCCCCACAAACTCTACTTGCTGGCTTCTGAGTACGCAAACACAGGATTGCCCTGAGCACATGTTTAACTATTCACTGAAATAAGCAGAATTTATGAGCACCCAACTTTGGCTAGATTGTGCTCTTTATTATTATACCCTTTCTGCATCCAAAGAAAATAAAATACTTTAATGTAAATGTACAATAGCTTTAAAAACAGAATTACATTTAACGGAGGGTTTTTTGCTTAGTTCTTCAGTTTGTTAATGCTAGAGCATTTGTAAATGTTCCAACAGATACACACACATAATACATTCACAACCCTCCTATCCTTTCCTTCTGGAATTCAGCTAGAGGGTTTTTTTTAAAATATGATTTTATAAAATGTGGAAAGAGGAAAAGGACTACTGTGTATTCAGAGTCTGTACCACAAAGAGTGTGAGAGAGAAATTACGCTGTATTATTTCTTAGTAAGTAGCACATTTCACTGAGATGAAAATGATGCAGAATCTTCTTTAGGATAATAGGAATGATTTTTCTAGACATTAAGAATTTAAAGCCATTAACCAGGATCTAAACAATCATAAAAACTAATTCTGTAAATTTAAAGCTTGCTTTTCCTAAAGAGCAGCCTCTTACACCAGCTGGAACATTCATTTCAACAGTCATGGAGCTTCAGAATCAGTTTGTAGTATGCCATTTGGCCAGCTGTTCCATTATATATTAGGTGAGCACAAGATCTGTGTTGGCCTAAAGTATTTGAAAAATCCTATTTATAGGGTTTTTGAAATTTCTTAGTTCTCTGACATCAGAAAGTCACTATTTACAAGTTAGCACCCATTAACACTTAAGTATAATGGGAAGTTATTAATTTTTAAACTAAAGAATCTCTGTTGTGGGGAAGAAAGTAGCTGATACAATAAGAAGAATTTTGCCAAAATTCAGCACTAGTTTTGGACAGAAGTTTGGCCAAATTCCTCATATTAAAATTTCGGTGTTATTTATAAAATGGAAGATTCCCTCTCACTCTCCTTCTTTTTTTTTTTTTAAATAGCTGCAAGATTCTCTATATTAATTCACAGGCACTCTGTTTTTCCTTCCTCAGGAACAAGGCTGGGGGAGAGCAACTCCTTTCACATGCTGTAAAATTCAGAATAAGCCCAAGAAACCAAGAATAAAGAAACCAGTGTCAATCATCTCTCACCAGAAAATGACATCTACACTTAATAAGAACATGGCTTGGGTAAAACAACTGGGAAGAACTCAACCAAAAATGGATTACCAATTTACTAAAAAAGAAACCATTTCAAGCAAGCAAGGGATTGGAGTCTCTGGCATCAAACCTTACAACTGCATCCCAAAAATGACAACCAGTGCTGAGGGAGAAAGGATGAGAGGAAAATTAGATTCTATTCAAACATTTCCAGGTGAAAAAAAGACCTTGCCCATAAAGGAATATGAAATGAAATACTCACAACAACAGACAGGATCCGAAGTCTTGAGATATACTGGGATCAACCTGCCAAAAATAATCCATAGTAATCTTCCCAACAGCTTGCATTATATAACCCTAAATGCATTGTTGGTCTTCCGACCAGATGAATGTGGTGTGATCAATTTGCATTTGGAGCCCTTTTCAAATAAAGAAGCAACCGGAGTCAAAAGAATGGAAAAAGAAGTCAGCGCTTCAGCTGAAATGGTACCGCACAGCCATGCAACTAGAAAAGTAAAGCAGAAAAATGGGAAAAAAATTGGTACAGATAATGTGGTGAAAAAATCTAATACAAAAATAATGTACCACCCTTTGATTTGTCCACAGTGCTCAGGTAATTTGTCTTGTTCTCAAAGGTGTTTGATCTTTTCCTGGGCATAGAGTAATGTTATGGAGTTCCTGCTAGTCCATTTGCCAAGTTAACTGAACATCCCTAATGGCACATCCTTACTGCTGTGATAAAACAGGACAGCATTCTCTCAAAAACAGTAACATCACCAATAAGGCTGTGAACTTTAATCTATGGATTGATGATCTCAGGTTTTAGCTGGTTAAATAGAGAGGATAAATATTAAGAGTTGGGGTCAAAAAGGAAAGGCATGCTTAAACTTTGAGGCAACTTTGTTTTTAGCGTATCACTGTAATTGTGAATATAACACAATTAGCTGGAAATGCAAAGTAGCATGGGTGGATATCCGTTTTCACATTTTTCAATTCTTCAGTTTTAGTGGCTGCCTGTTCCTATTTCTCTTGCAAATTTCCCCTCCTCTTAGGAAATCATACAAGGCATTTCCACAGAAGTTGCCACCAGAGAGAAATACCTTCTCACTCCATGCATGGACACACTTTGCAAGACACACACACTACAAGGGAAACTTGAAATGACTAAGTTTCTGGAGCAGGTCTATGACATCATGGTTTCTAATTAACAAAATGACCACAGACTAGTCTCCCAACAGTAGGGACCTTTCTGGAAAGCAGGACTCCCATTGTTAATTTTGATAGTACAGTTAAGTCATTAGGCATGTCTAATAGCTTCAAGAACAAATTTGTTCTACCAGATGCATATCTTGGATACAAAACAAGAGTAAAACTAAGATCTGATAAAGGAGCAGAGCTGTCAGATGCTTTTGCATCTGCAGAATAATTGGTGATAATTCTGCATCCAGCAAAATAGTGTAATTGAACTGTTTTGGAGGTGAGATTTGTTATAATAACTTTAATACAATTTTGAAAGTAAGAGGGCAATAGGGAACACATTTGCTGCATTGTCATGTTGCAAAATTTGACTTTGCAGTATATTAACAGGATATGAATGAAATGATAAATCAAGTTAACAAGGAAAAGGATAGCAGTCTACCACCTCAATCCAAATCATTTTGCAATTCCTCCAACTGTAAGGTAACAGATGGAATGTACTGCAGGTAGTACAGAATTGTGGTACGCGCCCTCGGCCAAACCACGTGCCAGCAACTTGCTGGCCTCCCAGATGTTTTGCATGATGACTCCCATAATCTCAGTCAGCATGGCTAATGGCCAAGAATGACAGGAAACGTGGTCCAACACATCTAGAATACCAAGTGCTCTATCCCTGCTGAAACATTCATTTGCTGATCACAAAGGGCCTTAGCATTAGAATTCTGCTGTTTATGACAACATAGTTTTATTATTGCATCAATACACATATGCTTGTCTGTCAATATAAAATGAGTACGTGTGCACACATGCATGTACGCAAGTATACATAGAGAATATTTGTGGTGTCCTACATTGGGTACTTGGTTACATATTTCTAACTAACATCTCCTGGCCAACACACCCCCAACTCGTTGTAACAGCCAGTATATTGATCAAAGTTCAGCTGGTGATCAGTAATCGGAACACAAGGAAGATGAGGTTTCTGTCTGTGTCCCGCCAGAGAATGAGGTGGTGATGAGTAACTGCAGTGGGGTCCTTCTTCTGATGGACTCCTGTTGAGAGGTGAGTAGATAGTTCATATGTCCCTGCACTCCTACTGATGGCCGAACAGATAAGATGCAGTTGCTGGCTGTTAAGGTGGGTTTGAAAGGGCATTTACAATCATGGCAATAGGACCACACTTGTGCCTAAGTAGTGTTCAATGATACAGAGAAGCTCCAGATTTCTAACTGGGTTATGAATCTGTAGCTGCAATACTGAATGCCAAGCCACCATCTTTATTTCGCTCACTGTCAAACAGTAATCATGCGTGGGTCAGTTGACCAGTAGAGGATCCTGAAATCTCTTTGTTGATAATCTGTAACCCTCCTCATCTAAAGCCCACCACATCTTGTGAACTTTTTAAAACAATGTAGTTTTTAGTATAGAATTTTCCAGCAGCATAAGTGTAAGCTAAGTGTAATGTAAAGAACTAATCAGAAGCAATATAAAACCACAAGGGTACAAAAATACAAAAGCCTGAAGGTATAATTGCTTTCTCTTAGAAGGTCTACGTAATGGTATAGTGATATGTTGAGGCAGGATCAACACAAAAATGGGTACTGTTTTGCACACAAAGCTGCAGGTTTTGCTTGACTTCCAGCAAGTTTCTTCAATAATAGGTCACACCCAAACAGTCAAAATCTAGCTTTGATAAATATTCTAAACATTTTAGTGATTTTTGTTACAATTATTGCCGCAAAACAATGTGAAATGGGTCTGTATGAAGCACAGACTGTTTTAAGTCACTTGAAGAAGACACACATACACAGGGTTCTGGATGGGGTCACACTCATCCTGAAAGACTGCGTTGGCTGCTTGGGAGTGCTCTTGCATCTGTCCCTCCAAATGTAGGCTCAGATAAGTGCAACAGTTGGGAGTTGTTATCGGCTTCGGCTGATACACTGACTGGGCCCTTTCCTAGAACTGGAAGACCTAAAGGCGGCAGTGCATGCACTGGTAACCTCAATGAGCTGTACACTGGGCTTCCTTTGTACCAAGTTCAGAAACTCCAACTGGTCTAAAATATGGCAGCCAGATTGGTTACAGGTACCGCAAGGAGCATATCACAGCAAGATTAAAATCACTCCACTGGCTGTTTGTTAGTTTCCAGGCAAAGTACAAAATGTTGGTTATTACCTTTAAAGCCCAACATTGTTTGGGTCCAAGTTACCTGCAGGATTGCTTCCCCACATATAATCCACCTTGTACACTCAGGTCCTCTTGAGGGCCATTTACTTAAAGCAGCCAGGACAAGACTGGCAACAGTCATTCAGGGGACCTTTTTGTCAACCACCCCTAGACTGTGGAATGGCCTGCCGGAAGAGATTTGTCAGCAAAATATACTGTGTGAATTTTAAAAAGTTCTAAAGACTCTTCTGGCAGGCCTACCCAGTCTATTTTAAATTGCTGTATTTTAAGTGGTTTTATGTCTTTTTATATTAATCTATGTTGTACCCAGCCTCGAGCCTTGGGGAGAGGTAGGTAAGAAATAAAGTTTATTATCATTACCACCAACATCATCAACCATGCCAATCTGACTCAATAGCTGTATAAAATAATTTTTAAAAATAGAAGTTTTCTTTGCTAGGAAATACGATTTACCAAGCACTAGGGAAAACTCTGCAAGTGTAAAATTAAAGACAAAGGCAATAATTTTATGCACCAAATTCCCTTTAATGAGCTTATATCAATCTCAGAGGAGGGTTGTGTTCAGATAATCACAATTTGAGCAACACTGGTTCCACAAAGTAGTCCACTAGCTGAGGAGAAATCCACTTATTAGAATCAAAAGAAGAAAATGTCATGAGATGCATTTCTCGGACAGGCTCAAGTTCTCCATGCATCATGCATCCTGAATCAAGTCAGTTCAGCAATTAGTGCTCAGGGCCTTAAAATTTACCAAATATAATCTTTCTATTGCTACTGTAAGACAGCCCAAATGGGGGCATGTAGCAGATTTGCCAGTCCAGCAGAAAAAAAAATACACAAACTTGTGAAAACCCATTAAGCTTATTTTGTGAACTCAAAATGAGTTAGGAACACCTCTCCCCCAATTTCTCAAGTCCAGATTCATGGATTTAATCACAGCAGTAGTTAAATATGAGCTTATGCAGAATATATAACTAATACTGCAAAGAGGAGAGGATCCAAGATGACCCAAAGGTCAAAACTGCAGCATTGGTACTGGAAGTATCTCGCATCTATAAATAGCAACTTAAAGACAATCATCAACTTAAGGAAAGGATTATAAGCCAACATGATCTCCACTGTATCAGTGGTATTATATTGTCTTTAAGCAGAAGGATAGCTGCAAGCTGTGTTTGAGATTCGGAAGCAAACATGCATATTAGCTCCTGAGTACCTGGATATATCTTCCAAGCACAGAAGCACCGCTCAGACTCACTTCAAGGTGCCTGCTGGCACTTTTGTTCATCAAGGCCACTGTACTGTGAACTGAAACTAAAAGGGCCATCTACCCCTTAGGAAGTTGAACCACACCAAGTTTTGCGCCGGAGGCACAAGAGCAGCCCCTGGTGTACTCCAATTTCTCTCTAGAGTAGCAATCACCCTTATATCAAAATAACTTATGTGAGGCATGTCTACTTGCATGCACACACTTCACTGTTGCCAGATGCTTTGACAAAAGAGTATCCCATCTGAATCCTCCAGCTCCACCAGTTTTTAAATGGCAAACTGTTCTGTGAAGGCTGTGCTATAAAGTTCTAAAGAAGACTATGCCACCTGCATCAACCTGGAAGCCATTTGCCACATTTTGGCTGAAGTAAGCGGTTGGCACAGATCAGTGATGCTTCTGAGCATACACAGCTCAGTCATGAATTCTCCTCCCAGGTGCACTTCCAAGGCAGATTTTGGAACACAGATGCAAAACTTGCCAAAGAAATGGGAAAATAAGCTCTGTATAGAATTAATGTGAATAGCAGATAATCCACTGTCGTTCCTGAACAAACAGAAAGGACACAAAGACACTGCTGGAGCATATCAGTAAGAAGCTGTTCACACTTTAGAGTCTGAATAACAACGTAGCAGAAGGCAAAACACAAAATCAGCTTGGAAAACAAACAATAAATTATTTATGCTGGTGGACTGTTATCAACAATATTTAACGACAGCAGCAGTTGTGGGCCTTTGCAAGTTATAATGGTTTTGGATGAAGTCAAAGGATCAACAGAAAATCGTGGAATTTTTTACTCACTGCCAGAACCGTATGTCAACTACTGTTTAAGATATTTGATTAATGGCTGTAGTTGCATGCAAGTCGTGTGGTGGCTTGATGAACAACATTATCATTAGTTGGTAGGAGACCAGATCAGAAGCCAGAAGAAAACAAAATAAAAGCTAGTTTACAAACTTTGGTAGGATTTTTGGAATACCTTGCTTAATGCAGTACCTGACAAGTTGCTCCAGGTTTGCTGGAAATGTTCATGCAAAACTGATTAAGTCAGCATGCTGAAATGCGAATTCACAGGAATTTTTGGGCACAATATGATATAACTACCTTATAGTTAAACGGTGGCAACCAACTTCAGTATAATGACCTCAAAATAAAAGGAATAAATGAAGTAAACAAGAAATAAGAAAAACAAAAGTTAGTTTAGGATTTGGGGAATTTAGCATATAGGGAATGAGTAAGAATTTAATATATAAATTCAATCTTATGACTGTTCACTCAGTTGTTCTTTGTTGAACAGCAATTACTTGCAAATGAATGACTAAAAGTTTGCAGCCTTGGTGTCAAATTCAAAGGACAGATGTGACTAAAGGCTATGAGTAAGGAACGGAGGTAGGCACCAAATGACTCATCAGTTATGAAGTGTTCAAATGTACACTATTAAGATACAGGGAACAAATGTGCACAGGATTCATAGTAGTTAATACACACACAAAACTGTTAAAGTACCTCATAAGACAAGGTTTGTAAACCACCTGTATATGGTCAATTACACTCGGCAGAGCTAACTCCAGTGTCAGTTTCTCCTACCCGCACATAACATAATCCAGGTCAAGTTCAAGGGAAAAAAAGCACTCAGTGGCTTGCTTTATCAGAACCTTGAAACAAAGAGCACAATTCTGCACAAGTCTGTGTTTCGACTGAACTGAACTGCGATTCCATTGTATTCCAGGCCAAGTCAGCTAAAAGAAAGTCATCCATTGCTGTCTGAGTCTCATTGCTAGTTAGAAATAAGCTGCCTAAAGTTTCAAAGCAGCTATCCATGGTCTGTGTTTCAGCACTGCTCAGCTCAACTTTGCTTTCTGCCATCTGATTAGAGGCACTCCTCTCAGAAAACTGCATTTCTGTCTGCGTTTCTGTATCAGATGAATCTGTGCTCATAGAAAAGGTGGACTGCTTCAAGATGCTTCCCAATGGAAGATAGGGACTGTCTAAGAAGAAATTTAAGTCCGTCTGGGTCTGTGTGTCAAACATTTCCAAACCCAAGAAACTGGGATTACTTCTGCAGTTATAGGACTGTGTGGCATTATCTGAAAATAAATCTGTCTGAGTTTCAATATCTAGTGATTCCAAGACTGGCTCAGAATTCAGGTTATCAAGTTTGGTCTCTTCTGTCTGAGTTTGGATATTGGAGGCAGTGAAGAAATCCTCTATGTCAAAATCTATTCCCGTATTCTGTGTAGAGCCAGAAGGCAGGGGAGTGACGGCATTTGGATTAGTGTCTCCTAAAAGAGTACGGTTATCCAATGACTGTCCCGCTGTATTGCTTGAAAAAATATTTTCAAGATCATTCAGTAACTCCATTGTCTGGGTCTGATTGTCTGTCATAACTTGCTGTGGGAGCATGTTATTTTGTGCACTAAAGCTGATAATTGGTTCACACTTTGTGTCCTGATTCAAAGATCTGCAGCTTCCTCTTTGTAACAAACTCTGACCAAGGCCTGCAGCCATCAGGTTGTTGCTTGGAAGTGCCACAGGGCTTGAATCATTAAATGACGAACTAACACCATCAAAAATGTCATTGCACATTACAGACTGGTCCATTTGTACTCTCCCATCAATACTCTTTTGTAACCTATTTGTCTGAGTCTCCCGAGAAATTCCACAGGACTGAACACCAGCTTGGTCTAGTGTGTCTGTCTGAGCAGCAATGGAGGAAGTCAGTTTTGAACTGGGTAACAGGGTTTGGGTCTGTACACTGATTGGCAGCAAAACTTGTGAACTGAATGTCAGGTCTGTCTGAGAACAAGATGACACAGAGGAATCGGCAGTCCAGGCTCCAGAGGGCACAAAGTTCTGTGAAATATAAGATAAATCAGTCTGTACATTTGTAGAACAAATTCCGTTCTTGTAGCATATGTCCTCCAGATCTTGAATTGTATTATTTGATGTAACTTTACCCAAATTGACCTGGACACCTGTGCTGACTGGCTCATCAATGCCAGCGTTTTTGGTTTTCGAAAGGGGGAGGGTGTTCTTAAATGCAAGCGTTTCAGGCTCCAATGCAGGCATCATCATTACTACTGGAAGAGGCATTAAGTGAACCGTACTCATCACGGAGCCTTTGTCATCAACAGCAACGACAACAGGTTTGACCGAAGAGTCTGGTGCTGATACAAAGACAGGCAAGTGGGTAAGCTGCATTACAGGAAGTTTAACCAAAGCCACTTTTGGTTTTGGCAGAAGCAACTTTGGTGCATTTTTTGGCTGTGTTTGTGTTTGCTTAGTGGTATAGGAACGGCTGGAGTCCTCAAATGAAGTTGCTGGTTTGATCTCAGACGTCTCCAGGTCTTTAGAGCTAGTATACCCGGTCTGGATACTGGCAGTGGCTTCTTTCACTTTTTCTCCCAGCAGCTGATTGGATATTGAGGTTTCTATTTTCCTTTTCTTACTAGGTGGATCCCTGTAAACATGAAATAGTTTTTAACAATCATGATAAGCTATAGGATAGCGCCCCCGCTCCTGCAATACCTTCCAAAAAAATCAAGCTCAGAACTGATTATGACAGAAACAAAGATTCTTTTAGGAAAGAATGGGTTAAAAATCAAAGATGGCTCCATTATGATGATCTCTTCTATTTCAAACAAGATAACTAGGAGCACAAACCAAGGGTGATGCTTCTTAAGGAAGGCACAGATCTTAGCTGGTTTGCTTACATGCAACGTAAAGACAGATTTAACCATGATAAGAAGGATTTTGTTATAGAGCTTGGAGAGAATTAGTCCTACTTACAGTTGTGTAAAGATGATGATCATGTAATTAAAAAACATGTATTAATGTTCTTTAAAACTAGAGACACAGGATGAGCCTATCAAGGAGTACATGGTAAGGTAGGTCCACAATTTTGTTGTGCCACATATAACTGGAGGAATGGGGTAAAAATGTGATCCAAACATAGATGATGTACAGATATTTACTCCCAAACAAGCTGTCGAAAATGTCTAAGAATGTTTCAAACCATTGTTGGGGATGTCAAGCTAAGGAATGCTCCTTTTTTTGTACGTGGACTTGTAAAAGGTGAGAGGTTATTGGCCTAAGATTTATATATTAATGCAAAAAAAAAATATTAAAGGTGAATCTTATAAAGTATCCAATAATGTTTTTCTTGGGCGTTATGGATAAAGAGCTGGACCATAAATATGGATTCCTTCGTTATATGAAAACAGTTGTAAGAATATTATTTGCACAAATCTGGAAATGGACTGAAGCACTGGCAACAGAAGACTGGATTGTTAAGATTGCTGAACTATCCTAAATGGCCAAACTAATGTGGGTTTTAAAGGATGATCCAACTGAAGATTTTTGAAAGACTGGAGACTATTTATGGATCTTTTGAGCAGCAAGAGATATAATGATGCAATAATTTGTACATATGGTTCTTAGTCGTTTGTTTGGACAGAGCTGTAATGGTAGAATTATATTTCTCTGTCTTATTTTCTCTTTCTCATTACAGTTTGGTGGAAGGCAGTCAGAGTCCTTTTGTGTTTTAGTATGTTAGTGTTTAGTTAGTGTTTGAGTTACTGTTTAGTTTTTTTTAGTTTATTGTTTCAGTAAGGTGTTCTAATTTTAGTCTACCTTTATGTTAAAAATGGGAGTTGGACTTTATTATTTTGTGTAAGGCTTTATAAATAAATTTATGTATATAAAAAAGAAACAAACATTACATCCCAGGCTTAAACTGGAGCCAAGAAGTGAAGAATGGAATTGGTTAAAGAACCTCTAAATGGAAAACCTCCTTCCCACCTTGCTGCTCTTACTATTCCTAAAACTAAAGTGCAGTAAAATAATGAGAAATGTCTAGTTTGAAAACATATTTAGAAAAATGATTAAAGAGTTAATTAACTGAATGTAACACTGCTTCTGTTCATTGCTAGGGAAAGAAATGAGGTGTTCCCCTATAGTCAAAATGGGTTTAGATAATTCAGCCATTAAATGCAATATGTAATCCTGCAGCAATTTTAATTTAAGCAGATGACAATGCTGACTGAATAAACTGTTTTGTACTGCAGTACCAGAGCCTTCAGTATCCTTTTCTCATTAGCTGTATTCAATATTCATGAGACTATTATGTTAAACTTCTCAATGAATAACTTCACAGGTGGTAGTTACATTTTCTCCTCCAATGAAAAGGTCTACAGCACACAACACCCTGAATTGCTAGGATGAAATTGCTTGTGGCAGCACATATGATAACAGATGCTCGATGCAAGCAGCTTTGAAAAACCCAGGCTCATGATGCTGTCAGCAGAAACCTTTTAAGGAAAATTAAGAGGAAAAGAAGAGCTAGCAGGGACAGTAATCTTCTCACAAAGATGTTCTAACTCAGCCACTACCCTAAAGATGAGCATGTGCACATACAGGATGCACTTCACAAATGAGAAATATTGACTTTACCGGTGTTCAACAGGGATCTCATGCTGCGTCCTATAAATGTGAGACAACAGTGCTGTCCTGCTGGCATAGGGGCATCCACAAGTACACTGGAAAGTCTTGCCACAGTCCTCAATATGTCGCTTTAGATCCCACACAGTGCCATAGGAATTGCTACATTTGTCACATTTATGCTTCTTTTCAGCATGCATTTTCATGAAGTGCTGAAACAGATAAAATAAGTCAAGCAAACTATAGGAACATATGTATACTATTGGTCTATCTAGCTCAATATTCCCTATACTGACCATCAGCAGCTCTCCAGGATTTCAGGGGTTTAGTCAGCACTACCCAGAGAGGCTGAAGCTTGAACTGCAAGACCTTTTGCATTCAAATCAAATGTTTTAACACTGGGTAATACATATTCATAACCTAGCATGGCTTAGTGGTTTGAATGTTGGACAATGACCCTGGAGACTAGAGTTTGATTCCCCCCGCAGCCATGGAAACCCACTGGATTACCTTGGGCACACACTATCAGCCCCAGAAAATCCCATGATACTTTAGGGTTGTCGTAAGTCAGGAATGATTGGAAGGCAAACAACAACAACAACAACGTACATTCCTTAAAGGGCAAAACGGAGCCATGTTTGAGAAATAAATTTATTAAGTCTTAAGGAAGCTTTTCTAACCACCCCAACACCTTCACAGGTGCATCTGGTGAGAACATGGGAGAGGGCCATCTCAGTGGCTGTCCCCAGGCTCTGGAACTCTCTTCCCAGTGTGGCACCCCCCTTACTCGCTTCTGTAAACAGCTGAAGACTTTTCTGTCTTGGCAAGGTTTTGACGACTCACTGTCCTCACTTAAGATTTTTGTCTAAATACAATGGAAAAATTAGACTCATAAAACAGTTAGAATGAAAGCCCACCTGTGCTATCTAAGAAGTGTTGCAAATGACTTTAAAAGGAAGTGGATTGCTCTTGTTGTTTGCTACATGCTCAGTTTGAAAATATACTAAGAATTACAGAATGGGCTTGTCAGAAGATTCAGATCCGTCACTCATTTTCCTTCATTCTGAATGAAGTTAGCAGCTCCTGTTCTCTACAGCCAAAGCAGGCCATTATATGCCCTGCACAGTTACATAGCTACAATGAAAAGAGTACATTTCACACAGTGGTGAGTTAAACCAGTATCTGAAGCAATGGCTCAGCAACCCAGAACCCAATTCTTCTTTTTCTTCTCACATTCATTTCCAGCTACTGAAGCATGTCTTTGGTAATCTGGATCACAGTGACTTAGCACAGAGCTCAATTACTCAACTCATTTAACAAGTAAACTTTTCTAATGAAATAGGGGCATGGGAAACATACCATTGCTCTGCATTCTTCAGTCCCACAGAACAACTGTTTCTCAACCAACTTATCTAATAAACTGTATCCAGTTGACTATGAAAATGGAAATTCAAATGTAGGATCTCTTACGGATGATAAGGTAATGACTTTACCCAGAGACATTTCAATTGAAAAACTGCAGTCAAATAGTTAAGGCACATACCTGTCGTACAAGAGAAAACTGTGAGAAGGGCCTTTCTGGGCCTCTGGGACACCCTTCAATAGGACAGCAGTAGTATTTCTGTGGTGTTTTTAAGTTCTTCCTTACTGCAGGATTTATTTTTCCATCCTAAAGAAGAATTTTTTTTTTAAAAAAGAAGCAAATAGATGGAATTTATAAACAAATAGAAGGTAATCTTTTCTTTATCACTTTGCCTGTCTTGACGTTTATACCCTAAAAGGCTATTCTCTTCAGAGGTTCTGTGCATGGTCCAATTATTTCCTACAGAAGCAAACCACTTGGTAGACTCCACTCCAAGTCAGTTCACTTTATTAGGTAACATGAAAGCAATCTGAGCCAGGTTTGGACAGTTACCTTAGCCTAAAGCTCAGATATGTAGGAACCTTTGCCTGGGAGCTGCTTTCTTGCATCACCCTTTCTTTCATTGATGTATAACTGGCAAGCCAGAAAGTTTTCAATTCAGTATGTTTTCTTTGTTTGGATGCTAATATTATTGGGAAACTAGGAATCCTTCTAAGAAGGAGGGAAAGATTAGGGTTAGCATAGGCACATTGGTCACTCATATCTTGACGTCTTAAATCAAGATATGATCATTCAAAAGCAGTCCTACAGTAAAGAGTATGCTAAACATTTAAAAGGAAACCATTTAGAAATATGTATTTAAAATAAAAACGTGTAATGATGAGTTCAAGAAAGATTAATGCTAAGAAGGCTCATAAATTCAGAACTATGCTTCCCCAACGACTTGCAATGCGTGATAGAAGAATCAAACCATCTATTAGTTTATCTGATCTGTTACAAATGTTACTGCTTTCATCTTTGTATTTTACCTGGGGTAGAGTTACGTGTATGCTACAAGCAAAGCAGCAATGCAGAATAACGCACATAAAAATCCAACTTCCTGAGAATCTGACTTTCACTAAAAAAAAAAAAATTCTAACCCTCTTGGATTTTACGATATGGTTGAAATGGGCACAGAAGTAAGTAGAAACTCGAGGCAAGGTTCTGTACCATTTCCAATATGTTCAGGGCTTCATATTTTCAAGGCTCCTTGTTCTTCCCCACAAGTCTTAGGATCAGAATGAGTGATGCCAGATAGACAGACTGCAGTGTTTGACAAATTTGCTTGATTTATACAAGTGGCAGAATCCAGTTTCTTCTGTAGCAGAATTTGGACTGCAGAACTTTATGCTTTTTAGTATGGGGTTCTCTTTAAATATTAGGATTTCTAACTATTCAGCATCCAATGTTCCCTTATAAGCTGCAACATATTCATCTTTCATGCACTTCAAAACGCTCAGAAGAGGTAGAATGCAAAGTTTCAACACTACTGCCCATCAGTGCCATTCCTGTCTTCCTTCTATCTTCTCCCACAGAAGGGAGTGCCAATGATATGAGAGAACAGTTGGAAGATGACAAAACCTGAAAGCCAAAGACCCAGTCCCAAAGAGACTGCTGCTTAGGCAAAAGTGAAGTTTCTTGCTCCTCAGTCTTTCTCCACTCTTCAAGAAACAAACAGAAACAGTGATGGATATAAATCTCCCTATAAGCCAAAATGACTGAACTGTGGCTGTTATAATTTGGGGATACAAGACTACATGATTCTTTAGAAAAGACGAAGTGAGAGGCAGAAGGAAAAGGGGAAGAATGCATTACCAATCAAGGATTCCACACCCGAGTTTGCAAGACCTGAATAGGTCTGGCGATGACGTCATCGAGGTATCTCATGCATAGGGTCACCTTAAGTAGAATCTAGCTTTGAGCACTGAGCTACAACCTTAGAAACCAGCGTTTGATTCTTTGCTCGGCCACAGAAACCCACTGGGTGACTTTGGGCATGTCGCACACACTCAGCCCCAGAACATACTGTGCTAGTTTAGCCTTAGGGTTGCCATAAGTTGGAAACACGACGACAGCAAGTCACCAGAAAGGAGTAGAAAAGGGGTCACTACAGGAAGCACTAGACAGGACTTTCTGAAGATGGGACTTTCTATCTCTCAAGGATAGAATGTTGGAGAAATCTTGGGGTAAGTCTTTTGAGCTCTTTCACACAGTTAAACGCCAGACCGGGCATTGAGGATTTTCCTGGAGGAAGCTGAAAGGAAGGTATCTCTGAGATAAATTATCAGGGAGACAGGGGTCTCCATAAGCAAAATTCTTAAAAGGGGGAAGGAAAGTTGTTTCCCAAGAAAAGCACTGGAGGGGTCACTGAAAACATGGGACTCCAAGTACAGTCGCCAAAATGAAAACTGGAGGACTCCTATATCTTTAATGGTAGAGCAGAAGAAGGACTTTCAGCAGACGTTGCTTATTACCTGGTTCCATGACAACCAATGCCAAATTTCTCTTGTCTGTGGTGCAGTGGTGGTCTGAGCATTGGACTCCCCGCTCCATTCCCCATTCAGCCATGGAAACCCAGTGGGGGATCTTGAGCTCATCACACTCTCTCAGCCCAGAAAACCACTTGACAGTTTCGCCTTAGGATCCCATAAATCTTAGATGACTTGAAGACACACAAAAACAACATAGAACCATAGAGTTGGAAGAGACCCCAGGGGCCATCCAGTTGAACCCCCTGCCATGCAAATGGTCATCAAGTCTCTGCTTAAAAACCTCCAAAGAAGGAGACTCCACCACACTCCGAGGCAGCAGATTTCACTGCCAGAGAGCCCTGGTCATCATGAAGGTCTTCCTGAGGTTCAGGTGGAACCTCCTTTCCTGCTGCTTGAATCCATGGCTCCTTGCCCTAGTCTCTGGAGCAGCGGAAAACAAGCCCACTCCCTCCTTGACAAGACATCCCTAGATTAAAGCTACAGGAGCCCTCTCTAGTTTTCCCTCTGGCAACCAGAATTTATCTACCCTAAATCAGCGCGGAGCAAAAACTGGAGAGGGCTCTTGCAGCGTGGTGCTGGAGAGGGAACTGCAGTGCCTGTGGCTTGCTACCTACTTGGGTGACAAACAACAGAGGCTGACTACCCTCTTTTGCACAGCTGTGAGGCTACAAGTGCCCTCTCCAGTTTTCAATCTGGCAACCCTAAGGCCATTACGGCACCAGAGTGTCACAGCGCTATGAGTCCACTTTCAGCATCCTATGCAACCCTGGGGTTTGCAGTTTAGGATGCTGAACACGGAACAATAGCGCTGTAACACTCTAGTGCGGAAACGGCCCGAGGCCCCTCCCTGGAGAGGACCCCAGGACCCCGCAGGCGGCTGAAAGCGGAGCGAGAGCGCTCTAACCCCCCGGTGCGGGCAGGGCACACGACAGACGGGGGCATCGGGGGCGCCCGCGCGCAAGCCAGGGCGGGCGCCCGCGGAAGGGCCGAGGCAGCCCCGGCGGGGCCGGGGAGGACGGGCTCGGCCGGCGGCCGGGGGGCCCCGCCGGGGCCTCTCGGGCGGAGGGAAGGGGCCCGTGTCCCCGTTACCTGCGGGAGGCGGTGGGCCTTGCTGAGGTGCATGCTCAGCGCCGGCGGGTTGGGCAGCACCTTGCCGCACCCGGGCACCGTGCAGAGGATGTTGCTCCGCACGGCCCGGGAGAGCTCCGTCACCGACGGCCGCACCAGCTCCCAGGGGCTGCCCGGGCGCCCGCGGGCGGCGGCGGCGGCGGCGGCGGAGGCGCCGCCCCTCGGGGCCGGCCGCGGGGGGCGCCCGAGGCCCAGGCCCAGGCCGGGGCGGCGAGCGGGGCCCCGCGGAGCCGCGGCCGGGAGAGCCGCCGCCGCCGCCGCCGCCGCCATGTTGCGCTCGGCCGCTCCCGGACCGACCGGCCCCGCACTTCCGGTCGGTGGGTGGTCCCGAGGGGCGGGGACAGGCGGGGCAGGAAGCCGGCGCGCTCGGAGCGACAGCCCCCTCGTGCCTATTTATCTCGGGGCTCCTGGCGCTCCGTGGGGCCGCGTGCCGGCCGGCGGCCCAGGCCCCGCCCAGGCGGAGAGGCGCCTTTACGGGGCCTTTCCGCGCTACACGCTTGTGGCGCTGCTGTCCCACTTTCAGCATCCTGCGGAATTCTGGGGTTTGTCGTTTCCGGAGGCCAGAGACCTCCCTGGCTGAGAATCCAAAGGGCCCTCCCTCAACTGCAAGTACCGGGAGTCCCTAGGGTGTCGAAAGTGGGATAATAGCCCTAGAACAGGGTACTGCAGAAGGGCCCGGGAAAGAAATTACGAAAGAGGCCGTTTCTGCACTAGACTGTTATACTGCTATTGTTCCACTTCCAACATCCTACGGAATCCTGGGGTTTGCAGTTTAAGGAGGGGGCTCAATATTCATAGGCTGTTGAAAGTGGAGTAATAGCACTGCAACAGGCTAGTGCGGATCAGTGGTTCTCAACCTGTGGGTCCCCAGATGTTTTTGGACTTCAGCTCCCAGAAGCCCTGAGCATTGACCATAGTGGCTGGGCCTTCTGGGAGCTGAAGTCCACAAACATTTGAGGACCCACAGGTTGAGAACCACTGGAAGTCTTTTGGTATCAGTTCTGAATTGATGGTGAAATGCCAGATTTGGTGCTGTATAGCCTTCCCAAAGTATTCTTTCCAGTAGGCCCTTTCACCTGGACCCTTATGGCACCCTGATTCCACTTTTCTTGCCATGGCAAAATCCTGTAGTCCTGGGATTTGCAATTCAGGGAAGGGCATTTGGAATTTGCCCTCCCAACTACAAATCCCAGAGTTCCAGAGGATGTAGCCATGGCAGCTAAAGTGCTATAATTGTCTCCTGTGGCAGGGCCCAGTATCACCACTAATACAACCTGGAACTAAACAGTGTTTTCTCAGCTCCCACAGCTGAAGTTCTGCTTCATTGTGCTAGGCTGGGAAAAGGGGAGCATTGTAACAGGGTTTTTCTCCTCCTATCCTCAGCTGCAGAATGAGAGCATAAGACATGTGAACATCCTGGGTGACAGGAAAGAACTTTTCAAATTCATGCTGTCCTATATGATAATTTTGCCACGTCATCTTCTGAAATCTAGCTATGATTTGCTATTAGCAGTGTCTCTCAGTCCCATTTTAGAGAGGAAGGGAGGAAAACTAAGATATAAACTGAAAGCAAAACTAAGACAGGAACTCATCGAAGAAGGCTGTCAGGACTGGGCTCCAGATGTCCAGTCAGTGCAAATCCGTTACAACGGAATCTCTGCTTTTTGGAAGTTCTAAGAATGCATCATCCAAGTTTTTGGTCTGGCTTAAGGTCTATAGTAAAACTCCCACAATGATGTAACTATTGCTTTTCTCCACTTTAATTTACCCAAATGATCTCAGCCTGTTTTCCATGCTTTAAAGCAGTGGTTCTCAACCTGTGGGTCCCCAGATGTTCGTGGACTTCAGCTCCCAGAAGCCCTGAACATTGACCATAGTGGCTGAGGCTTCTGGGAGCTGAAGTCCATGAACATCTGGGGACCCACAGGTTGAGAACCACTGCTTTAAAGCCTTGGATTTCCTCACAGATGTACACATCCTTGACATATGCTGCTACTCCTTCTCCTTTCCTGTTTGGTCTATTTCTCTGGAAGAAACTATGCCTTCTCTATTACTGCATTCCAGTCGTGACTCTTATTCCACCAAGTTTCATGATGCCTGTTCAATTATCTTTGCATACTTGTGTTGACGGTTCAAGTTCATCTTGTTTATTTCCCATGCACTCCCTTGGGGGAATAGCAAGAAGAAATGATAATAATGTGGAACTAATCTTTACAAACAAAAAAATATTTTTATTTACAGATGAGAAGATACATAAGTTGACCAATTGTCTGAACAGTAGATTTTTTGCAATATACACACTACTAAAAAGAGCAGTGAAGTCATCAAAATAATAATGCAATAGCCAGCTGTACATATAATGCAATAAATAGTTAAAATGCATACTTTCACTAAAATCTGAGCTAGACACACACATGCAGTTACACTCTTGTCTTTCAGTTTGAGTTGAAACACTCACTATACAAATTTCATAAGAAGTTAAGTCTAACTTAGGTCACCGCTTAGTTTAAGACAATATATAACAATAACAGAAATCTAAAACAGTTCTATGTTAATGAAAAAAGAATAACTACACCATGTGGCTTATATATTAGTTGGCATCAGCACCTACCCTTTAAATGAAAAGTACTCATTTCTCTGATGTGACAAGTAAATCAGATTTACAATTAATCCCAAAAGTTAGTAGCCCACAATTTTCTCCAAACAAGCCTGCATTTGCTCTGCTGGCTGTTTGCCATAATAAATGAAATGAAAGCCTGCATCTGCATGCTGTGAGAAGCATCTTTCTCTCAACAGAGTACGGAAATTGAAGTTACTATCCTCTTAACATGGCAGCATAAAAGAAACTTCTACCAAACAGGCTGGCAGAAGAGGAGTTGAAGTTGAAGAGTGGGCTTTCCTTCCTCCATGTCCAGCATGGAGATCAGGTGGGTTGGAGCTGAACCTTTCAGCTGTTCACTCAATTTGCTTGCATGAAATTCCTTTTTGCCCTTTATTTTTGAAGTGTTAAATATAAGATTGAAGGAAATCTTTTACTCTCCAAAATATATAACCTTCCAATCTTGTTTGGACATCAGATTCATACTCACTAAATGCACATATCATACCCTTACACACCTTTTTAAAAGTACATGTAAATACTACAATGATGCCAATAATACATTCAATACTTAGCAGTGTGCTGAATCTGGGTACCTAATTTTGCCCTCAAAGGGTAGCTTTGTCAGAATCAGATAAATTCGTAATGATCAAAGGATTATCTCATATTCAGCACAATGGGTAACTACATAACCCACACCTTGAATTCTGCATGTCATATCTCTTAAATTTAACATATAATTGCTGACTTAACTTTGGGGATGAAAAGCTTTAAATAAGCTAATGGTCATGGATAGTCAAAACATAACTTATCTCAGTTATCCTAACAGGCACATTGTTTAGTGAGAAGTGCCCATAAAATGTAATTGCTTTATTATTTAATCATATCAAAAAAACCCTGGGCATAACAGTAATCATCTTTATTGAATCATCAGTGGGACCAAGAATTACCATACATGGATTAAATACTGATTTACACAGCAATTAATTAAAAGATTTAAAATCAATGGAAAACTGTGTCCTGTTTAGTCAAGTTTTAATACTGTTTCAGAAACCTTGACACATGGCCTGCCAGAGAGGATCGTCTTTGATTATTAGATAAGTAGTGAAGGAAAAATTCAGCTGGATATTGTGCAGGCCATATATACCAACATATGTCAACAGGTCACACTGGCTAGCATATATAACCTACCAAGAGAGACATTTTTCTATGATACTGTAATTTGACTGAATGAACAGCAGAAAGCTTGGGGGGAGTAGAAAATAAAACAAACAGCAATCAGGGAAAATTATTATTTGTTCCTTTGTTTGCTTTTAAAAATGTCACTGATTGGGAAAGCTCTTTGAAAGTGCACCTTTTCTTTCTTTGATTTTAAAATAGTTCCTGGCTTTTTGTGTGATGCAGGTAAGTAATGGGGATAGTGGAGCATCTGCTATCCCTGGAATAAGACAAAACAAAACAAAACCACACAGTTAGAACCAATTGTCTATATATATAAATCCTATTATTCTTTATGTCCCTGTAAACTATTTTGGTATACTTCAAGAAGAAATCAAGAGTTTGGCCATTCTTGTTTTTTTAAGTGTCAAAGAACAAACATGTTTGCTACGGTTGGTAGTACAGATGTTCTGCTAGTGTTTAGATTTCTATTTTATTCTAGACTCCTATAAAGCTCTTTCATCTTTTGCTCATTGGCAAGTTCAACGTAATTAGTGACTAGCCACTAAGCCAGTGAAGTCAACATTAGTATCTAGTTTGCTGTATAACATTAACTTTTTCAGACTGCCTACAGAAAGGCTACCCATGATTTCCTGCAAAGCAACATTGTTGCTTGAAAGCCAAAAGATGTATCATCTGCTCCTCTAACACAGTCCTCACATCTTTGACTCTCTCAGTGTGTTCTTCTGTAGCTTTCTCTCAGACAAAAGATTCTTTATTCTCCTTTTCTTTACTCTGAATAGGAGAAAACTTTACAGGAATTCTTTCCTTGAATTACTTCTGCTGAGCCAAGGAACAGGCATTTAACTGACAGTGGCTGCTGAGGGGCCTGATTGGAATATCTATCAAGTGACTTAACAGTGAGGGAGTTAAAGGGCAGGTCCTATTTTACTCCCACCTAAAGTAGATCCATTGAAAAGAATGAGAATTGCTAGTTTCACTGACTTCAATAGGTTCAAATTTAGTTGAAACTGAAACTGGAATTAACCCATGTAATTTTTGATGAACATCTTTGTTTTCTTTGGGAATGAAGCGGCAGAGCCAATACTGGTCAATTCAAGTTTGACACTTATTTGCTGACCAATGAACTACAGTGTGCACCTTGATAGAGTAGTTGGTGTGTGTCTGCCAGTGGTGAAGGTAGATTTATGGGTTGTGTTTTTAGCTTGGAGAAGCTATGATCTGCATGTGATCTTCCTATTTTTAATAGTTTGCTTGAAAGTGATATGGAAAACTGGTTTGCCTTACTGTGAAACAGATCTTTTCTTGGAACACAGAACTAGAGTTTCAAAAGCGTATTTGCTCTTTAGTCTCTCTAGTCTGTCTTTCTACGAAATGCACGCGTTTGTCACAATAGTATATATTGTGATTGTGCACGCTCAACTGCAGCCCTTTTAGTCTCTAACAATCCCATTATAGTTATTTGATTATGATGCTGACAATACTCTCTCAAAACCTCAATGAACTCAAAAGCCCCTAAAGGTTGCTGGTTCCTAGGAAGACTTCTCTTGGCCTTTGCCGTTACTGGAATACTTACCAGCGGGTGCTAGGGACTGTAGTGCTTCTAAAAGATGAGGACTAGAAAACTTGACCATACATCTAAATGGTTCTCTATTATTCAAGATGCCATTTTCTTTTTCACTTCTGAATGCTGTCTCTAGCTGTAAAACAAAACAATAAGAGGTTCATACAAATAACCCTACTATAGCTTAGAATTCCTTTCTAAAATATCTTATAATTTGTACTTCATATATGAAGCCACATTCATTTGCAAAGTTAAAAAAAAAGAAGTTTGTTGAGATGTTGTATAGACAGTGAAAGGGAAACTGGAACCTGTATTTCTTTCGAAGCCTACTTTTTCAACTAGTAAAGAATATATAATATTAAAAAGAAAAATAAGTCACTACAATATTACTTTGATTAAAAGATAAAAGACCTTTTTAGAACTCATTTTTATACACCACAAATACTTTATTCATGCCTTCCAAATTTGATCACTAAAAGCGTATCAGAAATAATGGGTGCAATAAATGAGCAGACCAAGAAGGCAAAGGGTGCCCCCTTGTGTTGGACAGGCAACTAAGATTAACACATCATCTTGGGCCATTTTCACACTGGGGTAAAACCCTGCGGTGCGACGACCAGAGACGGAGGTCGTTCACACCGCGGGGTGCGCTAGCGTGGTTGGAAAAGGTGAGGCGCCACACCTCCAACCGCTCTAGCGCAGCCACAGGTGTGGTGCTGCGAGTTTTTTAAAAACCACCTTCCCAGGTGGTTTTTATGAAACTCGCCTGCACTAATCCGTGGCAGCTCCCGGTGAGAATCTGCAGAGACGCGGTAGCGCGTCTCTGCAGATGTGCCCGGGGGCGGGCTTCCAACTAGCGCGCTGCCCTGATTGGCGGAGCGCCACCAGCCGCCATTTTGGGCGCCGCGGAACGCCGCCATACGCCCCCAAAATTCGGCGGCGTGTGAAGCGGCGGAACCGTGCTCCCTGCAGGGACGGAACAAAACGCAAGCAGGTAAGCTCCGCCCCTGCGTGCGCCGCCCCGTTTTGCCCCCCCATGCGAAAAGGGCCTTGTTGACAAAGACAATAACCCTCGATCACAGCTCCTGTAACAATTCTGATAGTTTGTGTCAGAACTAAGTTCATGTTCCAGTTTACCTATCCAGTATCATTACTGACTATAGTGATGGTTGCGGTAAAAGCAAAGGAGTTACTTTAGCTTCGCAACACTACAGCTTGTGACTTGTTTATGTACTGAGATGGGACAAACAGTCTGAATCCCAAGAATTCCAATGTGCACGGTAATTCATCATTCTATATGCAGGGGAAAGCTCTGCATGCAATATGAGAAATCCTTATTGCATGTCTCCAATATCTGTCTTAATAAAAGCAAATGAGGAAGCACTGTGTCCAGGGATTTGGGTGGCACGTCAAGAACGCCACATACTGAAGGAATGTATCATTAGAAATTGCACACACACCCCTTTAATCTGGAGAAACCTACACTGGTCCTTGGTACAGGCATCCCCTGCTTATTTGATAGATTAGGGCCCAGAGCACTGTTGAAAAGTGGAAACAGTCGCAGTGTGGCAGCTTGAATACTAGAACAGTGATGCAGATCCAAATATCCTCATATGAACACAAATAAATTCCATTACATATGAATAACTACATCAGGGTAATAACCAGCAACCTTGGTACAGTACAACTTTCAATTCACGTGTTGAAAGCTACATGTTGAAAATCATGCTCATTTGGTGCCTGTCCGCCACCATTATGTGCTAATTTGGCCTGGGCATTGCCCAATTTTTGCTTTTTCGACTTTCTTCAGTCCAGAATAGCTCAGCAACCTCCACCTGAGAGCTGCACTTGCCTGCTCTTTTTCCCCCCTCAACCACCTTATTACATGTGCTCTCAGCCTAACTTGCCCTACCCACCACCCCACAGTTACCAGTGGGTCTTGCCTCCTCCCTACTGCAACTTGAGGAAGCAAACTGGGCAGGTGGGGAGACAGCACCCCTCCATTAGGCCTGAAAGAGGAAGGAGAGAGGGAGAAACCGGAGACCCCAGGTCCAATTGTGCAGTTTGTTAAGCTGTCAGGGCTGCTCTCCCTCCCCTTCCAGCCTGAGCGGAGCCTTTCTTCTTTAAAGCCCATCTCCAGGATCTCTTCTTTTGATCATCCCGAATGATACACATATATCATTCTTTTGACACGGTGGTCTTCTCTTTCAATCCCTTTTAATTAGGACAGTACGCATGGTCAAAAGAGTGGACACCATGTTGAAAGAATGGTACATGTTTATAATTCAGCATAGCTGAAAGACTGAACATCAAAATATGAGTTGTTGAAAGGCAGAGGATGCCTGTATTCTGAGGAAAAGTGGTTTGATGACAGCTAAGTGGGAATAGTGAAAGATATGGAGAACAACTGAACGCATCAGAGGACACAGTCCTGCCTATTGTATGGCAGGGAATACAGTAAAGAAGGCCTCAACTACACCCAAGTAGAACAGAGTTATTAGCAAATATAAAACCTCCTTCTGCTGAGCAGAGTGCTATGGGACACATGGAATCTTGCAGTGATCAAGAGGCAAGGTACATGGGAAAAAGTCACCCAGCAGCTCTGGAAAGCCATAAAGAATCCAACATTCTGGGTAAAAATATATTTTGAAGGAAGGATGTGTAACATATATGAAAGTAATACCTTGTATTGTGCAAATTCTAGTTTTGGTTGAGGACCATCACCAAAGGCTTCCCGATTAATTCTTTGAATTCTCTCCTTTTCACATCTATCTTCTCGAATTATCCTTGGATCCACTGAAAAACAGGGAATCTTGTAAGCTCTCAAGTAAACCATTCTTGTCAAACCAACATTCAGGAGTGAAAGACTGGTGCTGTTAAGGGCATGCTCCTGCCTCTGCTGAATGTCTTACTGTGCATGCACGCTGGTGATGTATCTTGAGAGAAATGGCTTTGCAATGACTGCAGTCAGCCCTTCTTGGGTGATGGCCAAGATTCTTAATATTTAAAAAAATTATTGTATTTAAAGCTATATATAGCAAGACAGTATAAATACCATTTTCCAGAGTGCTGTTTTTTTCTTGTAGAGGTCGCGGGCGATGATTTTGAAAGCTCTGGGGATACAGGGTGAACAGAACATTAAATTAGTGTATTTTCATTAGTAACAAATGATCACTGGAAACAAATATTCCAGATTCACAACTAAGTATATTTTACAAACAGTCCTGAAATACATCCTGTTTTCTTTAAGAGCAAGAGAAAGCTAATAACAACCAGGGTTGAAGGAATATGTCTTAATTATCTACAGCCCATTCTACAGTTCCATTTCAGATGAGAAAAGTACAACATCAACCCCTTTTTTTAAACAGCCCCCAGGCCTCTAGGACTTTTCTGCCCCCCCATCAAAATCACCTCCAAACCAGCTGACAATGCAGCAGTTTGCTTTCTTTTATGTTCATGATCTTCATACTTCCTTCCCAATGGCTGATAATCAGCCTACACAGAAATCAGAAGTGACATCATGTCACCCACAAGTTACTGGCTATGCCATCAGTTGTGGCCCATCTATGGACATGGAAGTGAAAACTGCCCCTGGGTACAGTCGCCAACAGACGCTGGCTGACATCCTGTTGGTAGTTTATTTGCACCCAAGTCCCACAGGGTACAGAGGGCTCTTTTCTTGCCCTTGCACTTCACCTAAAAACCTCCCACTGCCTGGCAGCTGTCAGATCTCAGGAGGGACGCTGTTGCTGTGTGTACTGGTGGGGAGGAGGGCAACCATGAAGATCTGGCTGCTCTGAGATCCTGGGGGAGGGAAAATGTGGCTTCACTTCATTTGAGAACACACCGTCATTTCTTTCAGCTTGACATGCACAAAAATCATATTTATACCACTGTATTCATGGTGGGAAGGTAAAAAATGGAGCAAGCAGGGCTGGCACGTGTGGTTTTGTACTCCCTTACATGCACTGGCATTCCACATTCAGGCATAAAGCCTGAACAGGGCTTATAATTAACTCATATTTAAGAAATGGAAAACAAATGTTCACGGCTGCTGCACTGGTACTTTTTGAAGTAATAGCAACACAAAGCTGTAAAAATCCAATTTACTATTTGTTGAGAAATGTCTCCAGAACACCAGAAGTTTGGAAAGCTGTCTAGTGTTGTTTACCTTATTAAAAGACTGTCCAGCTCTACAGTACTATGACACTTGCTGCGAAGTTTAAAGCTAGGCCTAAAACAAAAATCCCAAGATGCAGCTTAGAAAAGTCATGAAGCATCTCACCTGGCTATATCGCTTAAGTACAATATCTTTAAGGGAGTCTAAACAACGGCCTCGGAGGTCCATTTCATGGATATCATTGTAACTGGCAGCAACCAACAGCGCCTTCAAATGAAAATGGAGGCAATTTTTAATTGAGGTTAAAACACTGTTGTTCTTCTATTTCATTTTTTTTTAGAATTATAGTTTGATAATTACACATATGTACATTTTTAGATAATATAATTTACAGCAGAGCAAACAGGAGCTACAACTGACATTCATTGACTTTTGCTGCATCAAAGTATCTTAAGGATGACAGACGATAAACCTTCAGAAGGGCAAGTACATTTACCTGACAAAGCACAGGTATGCAGCTCCTGTATATAGAGTTGGAGATGAAGACATAAGGAGTCTGTGAGTGGTAAACAACGTAAGTTGGCTTGTACTGGTTTGGTTTTGTATGCTGAGTTCCCCATGCAATTCGAATCCATATTGCATTGTCTTCATATTCTTTAAAAGAGATGGTGACCTGATTTTAAAGATAAAACAAAAAAAAAATCTACATTGCCATGTTCACGATATAATTTGACATCTACCTCAGTGAGCACATCAGAGTTAAAGGGTTGCACTAGTTTTTACAGAGAAACAAACAGGCTGCAAAGTAGTTTTCTATAGTTTCTATACAAAGGAGGGGTATGAGATACAGTATGTCCAGTCATTCTTCCCCAATATGATGATCAAGTGTGTATTTTCACAAGTTTCAAACCTCCCAGAACTGAAGGCAGGGGAAAAAAAAAAGATTATTGCTAAACAGAATAGAAAATACATCTATCTTCCCTACAATTCTAAATTGTTTTAGATCTCATTATTTAATATGGTAGGACTGTAAGTAAAATCTTTTCATTTTAGAAAATCATATACAATGTCATCATTCTTACATTTTTCAAAGATGACCGAAGGCTTTCTTTAAATTTCTTTTTAAAGTTTGCCAAGGCAAAAAAGTAATTTTCATCACCTGCCAATGAAACAAATCTATTAAAACATGCCAAAATCAATGAATAACATGTAAAGTTATTTCAGTTAGTACCCAAATGTTGCATTAGTTAAACTGCTGCCTATATATTTGCTTTCAGATTTAAGAAACAAAGGAAGATGGATCAATTCTTAGTTATATTTTGAAAACAACTAATGAAATCAATGGAAACAGTCAGTCACGCTTAAGTCTTACTAATTTCAGTAGGTTTACTCCAAGCATAGCTAAACATGAATCTAATCCAGAGTCTTGTGGCACCTTAAAGATGAACATATATTATGAAAAAGTTTCTGATGAAGTGAAATGTAACAATCTATGAAAGCTATACCATAATAAAGATATTTATTAACCTTTAAAGTACCAGAAAACTAACATGGCTATCCCTAAGAAATTATTCTCTTGACAAATGTATTTTGCAGTGAGAGAGATAGGTATATATTTTAACCTATAAGCTGCATTAATGCATAATTCTTCCCCCATTGTTGTTTTTTGCTCATCTTAGAAATCAGCATGATCTGTACTTGAGTAATTTGGATTCTGAAAAGCAGTCAAATATCTGTACAGAAAAACAGCTTGAGACTTAGGAGTTTTTCAGCAAGTTCACATAATGATCTCCTTAACAGAGTTCTTGTGAGGATAAGCAAAGTAAGCCTAGAGAAAATTGTACATAAAAGTATAAAAGAGACATGAGTAAATGATTACTCTTTCAACATTTTATTTGTCTAATTATAAAATTTGACTGGAAGTTAAGATATGATTTAGATGTTTTAACTCCTAATGTCTAAGCGCTTTTTTACAAAAAGATACTATTACTACAGCTAAGAAGAAACTGTACATTTGAAGCAGAAGTCAAGACAATAGCAGAAAATATATTTCTACCACAATAACATGAGAAAATACAAGTACATACATATAAAATATTTCCTGTACTACTATTTTTTAAGTTTTTAGAGAACAATAGCTTACTTTCTTCTCTAGTCATCTGGTAAACTGTCCAGAGCCTTTTGTCCTGGTAGGTGTAATTGTCTGAGGAAAAAATATTTTGTAAATAACAATGGAAGAAATCAGAATGTTTATTCACCGAATCTAGACACTTGAAGTGATTATCTTGAACTAGCAACTTCTGTCTACAGAATTAAGGCACTCTAGGAAACGTCCATGACACTTCTTTGCTGATTGGCTAGTAGCTTCTTATTCATTATAGGAAAGATGGTCAATTTAGATATTATTGGGAGCAGATCTCTATTTTCTAGTCATATAGAAGGGGGCAGACAATATATGGTCTGTGGATCACATGTGGTTCCTTAAGGCGCTTTGTGGCGCCTATGCCATGTGGAGGGCTCTAAAATCAGATTTCGGGGGGAAAAGAAAAGAAAAAAAATTGGACATCCAGTATCTAAAATAGGACATGTGATGAAAATGTTCCAAACTGGACTGGGATGGCTACTTCTTCAGGAAAACATTGGGGGTGGGGGAGGCAGATTGCCCAGACAGTGACTGTGGGTAGTCCCCATCTACCCCTACAAGTTGCCCACCCTGCTGGAGAACAATCCAAACCTGTTCATGGATTATTGGGTTCTATAACAATGCTGTTGCCAGCTCTCAGTTAAAGAGTTTTACAGGAATGGAGCACGTTTCAGATGGTTTCAGCACATGCTTTGTGATGACATATTACAAAAATCAGATTTGTTACACTGTTTACATTCCTACCAAGTGACAGTCAAATTGTTATAACGTTGACAAAATTACTGTCAAATGAAGTTCTTTTACAGGCAGAATCTATCATGAATCAAACACACATAAGCTTGCTATTACGATCAAATATTTACACACTTATTCTAAGATGAGCAAACGAAATAAACACTCCTGATCTTGTCTTGAGTTGCTGATTCTTTCAACCTCTGATGTGACTTTTGAAGATATAAACTAGATGTTAAATCAAGTTGAGGAATAATAACTTGAACAAAGACTCTTGTCACACCTTAATTTTCCAGAAGTTTTTGTGGATTGCAATCTAACTCATCGGATAAAAGCTACCCTTAGACATTTCTGTGATAATTTAAGCAGGTGCTAATTTCTCATAGGACTTTCACAAGGCATAAATAGCTATGTGAAAGTGCACCAAATGCTGTTTAAATTAAGACTCTTTGAAAGGATTCAATTTCTCTAAGCTTGACATGCACTCAAATTTATATTTAATTAGTGTGCTATGCAACATATTGATCAATAGAACTATAATCCTTTTCATGTCTATGTGAGAGTAACCTTAATTGAACAGTGAAACTATCTCCTGAATAAAGAGTAGGCTAGAAAGTGCTTTGCTTTTTTTGTTTGTTAATTCGAGATACATTTATGCCATATTTTGTATAGAAATAAAATATTTGCCTTGTGTAACTACTGTGTGTCAGTCTTGCTCACTTGATACATATAACTAAAGCTGTTGAAGTATATCCCTTCCCTTGCCAAGACAGCACAGACAACTGGATCCAGTACAATTGTGCAACAAAACCAATATATTAATGCTATTTCTTTTAAGGGGAAATGGAAGTAATCCACAACGTTATATAATCTAAAAAGTGACCTGCTTTCTATATGCAGCGTGCTGGCCATATATGTAAGGATTCTGTTCCAGGAACCCCTGTATAAAACAAAAAAAAAATGTGAATGTTGTGTCCCACTGTAGTTAATGGACACAGAGGGCATGCCTCTGTTGCATCTATTGACCATAACGGGAGTGACGCTTCGTGAGACCTTGCACTGATGTGTGTGGAAGCTGCACTAGAGGACGGCAGACTGTACAATCACGTAATTAACAAGACAAATAGAAATAATATCAAAAGAAAGTTCAGAGAGCTTAAATTAAACGTAATGCCCAAAACAAAATAAAAAGGTTCTCTTTATAACCAGCTACCGCATACTTATATACCAACACTATACTTACAAATTATATCAAGATCTGCCGCATGCTTGATAGTTGCACAGTTTTCCTTCAAAAGAATATGAAATCATAAGAAGCATTACATTGGTTTTACCAAATCTATTTCTTCATTTTAGAACAATATTGTTCCTTCATACAAGTCTGAAATTTATATAAAACAGAGGAATTTTAACAGAAATGTTGGGCTCCAAATATTGTTCGAATGACACTCTTAGGAGTCCTCACCATTAGCTATGCTATCTACGGCTCCTGCAACTTGCTGTGCAACAACTAGCAATGCCTAATATAAATATATTATACAGAGAAGTGTCATTAAAATTGAGATGACCTGAGATATTCTACCCCAAAACAATAAAACCATGGCGGTTGCATCAGCTATAGAGCTTGCTGAAATTCTGCAGCCACTTTACAAGTGGAAACACATCTGCATTTCTGCTCCAATTTTCCTATAACTCAGTGGTTCTCAACCTGTGGGTCCCCAGATGTTTGTGAACTTCAGCTCCCAGAAGCCCCAGCCACTATGCTCAATGCTCAGGGCTTCTGGGAGCTGAAGTCCAAAAACATCTGGGGACCCACAGGTTGAGAACCACTGCTATAACTGAAGTCTAATCTCCTGCAATTTGATCAAGCCTGCAAAACAGGTGCAGATTTGAGAAGATGGTGGTGGAAGAATTCCTATGACAGAATTCTTTTTTTCAATTTTGACAGTAGAGATATTTCAACAAATGTAATGATAAAGCAAACTTTTCAACAAAATACACGATTACTACGCAACTGTTTTGTCAATTTTTGTTTATTTAGCATGATATGCCCCATAAGGAAGCCTACAAGCCTAAATTTACTGACTTAAATCAGAGCAAACATTCTCACTTAAATCCTTAATACAAAAGCAGTTTAGGAAACTCACATGGTAAACAATCACAATATGAGTAAGATTAAAGTAAATTGGTTCCAATTTCACACAAGTCAGAGTCACTATTAAGTCATAGTAAAATATTGCATCCTCAAAATGTAGGACATTAATAAAATTGTTTATATCTATATAGAAAGACAGAAGTATAAAAACGCTGGCTCAGAAACAAACATTTATGTCACACCAAAGTCTTTTATGCACTGTTTCCATGTAAGATTGCACCAAAATATCTGTAGAAATTTCACAAAATTCTAAATTTTATTCTCACCTCACAAAGTTGAACAACTTCTTGGGACATGTTTTCCTTTGTCTGACTAATGTTTAAAGACTGAAGCTGGGAGTCAGAGAGAAATTTCCACATGTTCAGTATTTTTACGGTTTCTGAACGTGGGATTCGCAACACTGTTCTCCTAATGTATTCAGCTACTGTACCATCCATAACGAAGACCCTACAAAATACAACAGGGATTTTGTCCTTCAAAGGATTGCATTTTGTGATACTTTTGATCTCATGCTACAACATTGAAAACGATTACTTCAATGTTAAGCATTCACTGGGCAGAAACTCAAAATAAATGGCAAATATAGCATAAAAATATATTATATTTACATTTGCAATACCGTGTATAATTCTTGTCACCTCATCTTAACATAACAGAGTCAGAACACGGCAACTAAAA
Organism: Iguana delicatissima; assembly: GCA_948472985.1. Classification (NCBI taxonomy): domain Eukaryota; kingdom Metazoa; phylum Chordata; class Lepidosauria; order Squamata; family Iguanidae; genus Iguana; species Iguana delicatissima. The sequence goes on along the minus strand of CAOKZL010000077.1, from coordinate 777,863 downwards.
TATTCATAAAGGTTAAGTACCTTTCCAACAAAGGCAGGTTAAAATATCTCACGTTGTTTTTTTTTAAGACAATTAAGAGGGCACGGCAGTCCATGATTAAAAAATACGAAAGCTGTCAAAAGAGCACATGGATAAATTTGTCTTTATACTAAATCTGCATAACTCTAAATTTCTGATTGGCATTAGGTTCTATTCTGAGTGTTTGAGTAGTTAAGTTTTCAAACAGAAAAAGATCCATGTTTAGATTATTGAACATGTGGAGCAAAAGCTACTGTCAATGTTTTAGCTGTTCTTCAGTAAATACAATCAGCCCCTTTTTGATATGAAATATTTTTACAGTGTTCAACTGCTGGGAGTTTTATTTTGAAAAAAATCACCACTTTATTTCTTATTATTATTTGCCATCAAACTGGCTATGAAAGACCTCCAAGATCCCCAATCACCACTTCGTTCAGTTCGTTTTTATTCTACTTTCTTCTGAAAAGTTCACTGCCGGATTTAATTTTTGATTCTCCATTTTATCATTAGTTTTCTTTAGCTGTCCTCAGTTCTCTTGATTTCTTACAGCATCAAGCTGCCATAGAAACCAGAACAGGCTATACAAGATAAATAAATATTGTATATTTCAGTAATGCCTAACTGGCTGCCTTTCCCCCAAGGAGACCAAGGTAGTATACATATTCATCCCTGGATCCATTTTATCCTCAGAACAACCTTGTGAGGACATAATACTGCAACTGGATCACCCTCAGCAAGCTTGACAGCCAAATAAAAATCTGAACTAGGGTCTCCCTAGTCTTATTCTAATACTTGCTAACTGGTATAACACACTGGTTCTTATGATTGTTATTATGGGAATGTGGAATTAAGAAGACAGAACCTGTATTTTCTTCTGGGCAGTATCAGAGGATATACAAAGTAAAACATACAAAGTAAAAGACTGCCTGTGAGCATTTGCAAAAAGTACCCTTTTCACTGAATATCAGGAAGCTCACATACTTCACCCAACCCACCACCATTAACTTAGTTCTCTATCAATCCTTTTACCATTGCTTTCAGTGAACTTAGTTCACTATATTACACTGACTCTTTCTGCAGTGGCTTACTACATTTAGAATACGGTGCTGGAGAGCAATGCCTAGATTTGCTTTAGTTTAGCTGGGGATAGGACAACAATTTTTACAAATTTTTCTAAATCTTTATGGTGAAAACCGGCAAGTTACAAGTAGTGAGAGTCCCTATTTCCATCTATTAAACCTAGGAATGTAAGCTTGAAAACCTTGTGAATAGTGCATCAAATATGGGGATTATGTAGTCATTGTATGTGTGGACAGTACCAGGCTAATGGAGGCACGTGTAGTTAGACTGTCAGATTAGGGAGATATAAATCCCAATTCAGTCATGAAATGCACTAGGTGACCTTAGGGTGCTCCTTCTCTTTCAGCTGAAATTAATTCACATGATTGTCATGAGAACAGCATTTGATAGAAGAGAGAGAGAGACAGGAACACTATCTTGTATTCCTTGACTGAAGGACAGGATATAAAGATGTGCCTTTGAATAACAACCTACTAAACCCACACAGATGTTTATAGTGATCATAATCTCAATTTATTTATGAAGCTCTCCAGAGAGATGTGGTTGGCACTCATCAGAAACAGAATGCCGGGTTAAATGGAGTGTAAATGCATCCAATAACACCATTACAGGTATACTTTATTTAATAAAGCACATATGTTCCAGGGCATTCTTAACAGAAAATTGGGTACCAAAAATTGGACTAACGAGGAAACAATGGGGATAGTTTCCTACAAAAAATATGTATTTAAAACTAGCAACATGCACATATGAAATTGAACAATCAAGTCAAGGAAGCCTCAAAAAAGTAAACAAAAATACTGTGAATCTTTTAAAAAAAAAATCTGAGGGCTTCTTCCAAAATTCACCCAGAGACTATTACTCTGGAACTCACTGGTTGATCTTAGGCAAGTCATACTCTCTCAGCTTCAGAGGAAGGCAAAGACAATCCCTTCTCCCTGTAAGACTTCATTATAGATTTCCCTTAGGGTAGCCATAAGCCAGAAACAACTTGAAGGCAAAATAACAAAATTCTATAATCTGGTCTATTCATAGGTAAAAAGGGAGTCCTATGGCACCTTAAAGGTATATTACATTTATTATAGTATCACACTACAGTGAATATATTATATCTTTTAAGGTGTCACGGAAGACTGTTTTCAAAGAGACAGCTATGTTAGTCTGTGGCTGAATAAATAAAGAAGAAAAAGAGGGGCAGAGGAGTCTAACATTACCTTTAAGACTACTTGGAGCAAGTTCAGAAAGGATGATAAGAGGCATGGAGCACCTTATGAGGCCTCTGAAAATAGGAGGTAGAGAGAACATCTGTGGAAGCTGGGCACGGTCAGCCTGGTGAAGAGAGGACTGAGGGGGTGACATGATGGCACTCTTTAAATGCCTCTCAAGGGCTGCCACAGAGGATGGGGCAAGTTACTTCTCTGCTGCCCCAGGGAGTAGGACCAGCTCTAATGGTTTTAAGTCACAGGAGAGTACGTTTTGGTAGAACATCAGAAGGAACTTCCCGACAGTAAGAGGAGTTCAGCAATGGAATAAATTGCCTAGAGATGTGTTGGCATTTCTTTCTCTAGACACTTGGGGCTGGACAGCTACCTGCTGGTGATGCTCTAGCTGGAGATCCTGCACTGAACAGAGTTGGACTCAGCAGCCTATCCAACAACATGGTTCTATCACTGATATATTTTAGCCTCAGCTCTCTGGGATTTTGATCCACGTCTTCATATCTCCATCAGTGCATTTGAAGAAGCGGGCTGATTTAAAGAAGCGCATTCACACCCGCAAATCCACATGCTAAAATAGCTCAGCTGCGCCTAGCTCCCCTCCTTCGCTCCCACGTCTCCCTTTTAAGCGGTCTCTGCTGAGAGTATTAAAACAGAGTTAACATGCCTGCCTTTTCTGAAACTGCCTCAGGACCTCCCCCACCACGTCCAATTGATCTTACTATGAGGAAAGCGTGCACACAAGAATTCTGCACAAACTCAGGACCTTTCCACACTACTCTGCTACAGCGCTATCATTCCACTTTCAACATCCCATTGAATCCTGGGGTTTGCAGTTGAGAGAGGGACTTGAGAATCCTCAGCCGGAGAGCTCCTGGGCCTCAGGAAAGGGCAAACTCCAGAATTCCACAGGAGGTTGAAGGTGGAATAATAGCGCCATAACAGCGTAGTGCGGAAAGGGTCTTAGCGTAGCAAAGAGACCACCCGCCTCTTCCAGAAGAGGCCATCTCCGTCGTTTTCCAGCGGCCGGTTACTGCTCGTGTTAGCGTGACTGGAGAGCTTCGTTCCCTTTTAAGCTTCTGCCTGAGGTAACCTTTCATGTACCGGATAGAAACAACTAAACCACTCTCAGGGCCGCGGCCTCAGGCGAAGCGACCCTCCTCTCCGCGGCCAACTCACTTAGACGGCGCGTCCCGGCAGGCGTCGTCCCCCCGCCGCCGCCTCTTGCCCATCCTCGCCCTTCTCCTCGGCGCCGGCGCCTTCTCTGCAACCCCTCCGGCGCCCAACCACCCCCCTCAGTTTCAAACCGCCCAATCAGCCCCGCGTTCTCACGCAGCCAGCCAATCACCGCTAGAGCGGCGCCGCGCGCGCTCGATTGGCGCCTGCGCAGTGCTGGCTCTTCAAAGGACGAAAGGGAAAGCTCTGTACCGGTCTCTCTGGCTTAGAGGAGGAGGGAGAAGGCGGCTTGTCAACCTAACAACTTCCGGGTAACGTGAAGTTTATTTCCAGGTGACGCCCTTGCTGTAATTTCACCCCCCTTAAAGAAGCGTGAGTAGTTTTGTAAAACTCGGGTGTTGGGGCTGGAGAGGAAAATCTGTTGCTGCTCAGGAGCGGAAAAAGAATAGAATTGGTAAGTTTATGTAATTATTCTGCATGGACCTAGTTTATAATTGTATAATCTGCTGTTATACAGTGATTTTCTTTTTAAAAGTTCAAAAGAGATTGTGATTATACTGAACTTTTAAAAAGTATACTGAATCTATTCTATGTTGTGGATATATGGAAGTGTATTGAATATATCGAAGTAGAGAAAGGTGGTATAAGGATTAATATTTCAAGAAGCTAAATAGTTCTTTACATAAGCGATCAGAAGGAAAACTTTAAGAAATGCTTACGGTATAAACAATATTAAGTTTCTGAATTCATGGAAGGTTGGCAGAGGGGCAGCCTCCGCCTAGTTGCTCCCAAATGGTTCCGTCTTTCGATCTTTTCTGGTCTTTTTCGTGTGTGTCTATAATAATTTCCGTGCTGCAGGGTAATATATAAGGAAGAAAAGCCACGCACGTGAATACGAGGTTCTTTCGTTGCAGCCAAGACGGAAAAGCAGCAAATGTGGGCTTAGCTGGAATGAAGAGATCTCACCTGAGTTGAAGTAGTAAGTCCTCCTGTTAAGACCTCTTTCACACTCCACCTTTGCAGCCCTGTGAATCCACTTTGACTGCCATGGCTGTCTCCTGCCAAATCTTGGCATTTCTAGTTTGGGAAGGCACTACAGCTCTTCGGCAGAGAATTGTCTAAATCATTGCTTCCCAAGTAAGTGATGCGGGGAACCAGCAATTGGTTTTCCCGGAAGGATAGGGACTAGTACTGTATTTGTGTCCATTGTCGACATTTTTTTTTCTTTCCTGAAAACCCATTGGGGATCAGCAGCCAATGGCTCGTGGACTGGGGCCAGTCCATGGAAATCTGTCTGAGATTGCAGTCTGGGAAATTCCTGTTGCAAACCCAAGAGTTTTGAGTCTCTGTTTTGTGGATCTAAGCAGATGCAGTTGTGTTGGAGGGCTTGGAGGTAAACCGTAGATGTGGGAGGGTGTTCTGGGTGAAAACTGGAGGCATGTAAGTATGTGTAGCAGTCAGTGGGTTTGTGATAGAGTGTGGTGCTTAGAAGTCCATTGTGCAGTTGCAGAGCGGTGTCAAGAAAATGAGCTTGTGTGGAGACTGAGGTTGATGGTAGGGTAGAAGTTGTTCAGATCCTGGTGGAACTTCTTAAGTGATTGCTTTCCTTGTGGCCAAATGACAAAGATGGCATCAAGAAACTGTAGGTGGAGGAGTCTTTTGGATGCATGTGCTGAGGAAGCATTGTTTCGGATAGCCATAAAGATATTTGCATCAAATATGAGGGAAGTATCTGGTATGCTTTGGGAGTTCCAAGGCTAGCAGAAATTTCCCATTAACATTTCAAGTGACTCCAAAGAAAGGGGGTTTGTTGGATCTGTTTTCGGTTTCTTGTAAGAGCCCCAAGATGCACTCAGAACATATATTTAAAGAACAGGATGGTGCTGAACCTATTCAGAGCTCATCATATGAATCAAGCTCACAGCCATTCGTGCAAAAGTCTAGTCTTGCTGTCTTCATTTCAGTAACATAAGGTAAAAGTCACTTTGTTGCTGGTGCTGTTAAACAACTGGGTAGACGGGGGTCAGTCAAGCTCTTACTGACTTACAGCTAATCATCCAGAGATTTATTAATACATATTTATTTATTTCTGACATTTTTATATTGCCTGCCAGCCCACATGGGCTTCTGAGGTGATGAACAAATAAAAGCAATTAAAATAATACAATCTGAATGATGTTCCTTTTTCCCTGTTGGACAGGAGCATTCCTGCCAGAAGGCAAAGGCACTCTGCAACATTTTGCTGTGGATCCTTTTAGTTACTGTTTCCCAGCATCTTAGCTCTTACATTTCTTCAGATTGGGGTACAACTTCAGATGTGTTATTTAAATATTGTCTATAGTTTACTAGAGTATTTTTTTTATGATTGCTATTACTGTTATTATATACGTATTTGTATAGAGAAGAAAGATAATAATCTTTATAGAGAGTTTGGGGTTGTCAAAGAGAGACACTTTACATTCAGCCTTTTAATACAATGTGTTATTCTAGAAGTGTTAGCAGGGTAGAGCAGGGTACTCAGGTTTTGCAATCTTCTACTCCAGGGGTGGGAATAATGTACAACCCGGATGTTGTTGCATTGCAGCTCCCAGCAGTTGTCGCCAGCCAATGATGAGGAGTGCTGGGAGTTGTAGTCAAACAACTTCTGAAGGACTGTCTTGTAACTAGCCTCAGAATGAAGGCTGTAGACTGAATTCTCGCCCCATTCTACTCTCAGAAATTTTGCTGTTATATATGGATGTGTGTTTTCTCTGTACCGTCTAACTGTTTTGATATGTAGCTTTTTTTTGGTTGGGAGAATTCAGTTCTATCTGTTTATCTCCTGGGCTGAAAGGCAAGAATAAATAAATTAAAAAAAGACAAGAAAAGTGCACTTTTATCCATACTATATAGCTGACTGTATAGTAAGCAGATTGCTAAAGGTAAATGGTAACTCAAATATTATACCTGTGTATACTGTATCATATATAGAAACTAGCAATTAGACTGTGGGTGTAGTATTTCCTTCTTACATCAGATTGTGCATTTAGCAGAAAGTTGAAATAATAGGTCAAGATACCTCCCATCTCTGTTTTATAACTTAAATTCTAGCAAGATAAATTGCACTTCAGCAGTGCTGACAGGTTTTACTGTATGGTTATATACATATTTGCTTAGAAATGAAGGGCTGTAACTCACTATTAAAACACATGCTTTTCATGCAAAAGAGTCCAGGTTCAATTCTTTCACTCCTCTGGCAGATCAGGAAATAAGCTCTCTGAAATCCTGGAGAGATGCTACCATTTGTGTGTGGAAAGTACTCAGACAAATGGGCCAAAATCCAGACTCTGTATAAGGCTGGATTCCTAGGTACCTAAGCAAACCTCAGGATGTCTAATTGAGTTTTCTTTGAAATAGTGTGTTTAGAATCGACAGAGCTCCGGTTAGGAGATTGACATCAACTGCAATGGACTACTTTTTTGAGTAACCGTAATACTTAGCTGTCACCAGTTCTTACATTATTGAGGTAGTAGTTCTTAAAAATTTAATATAGCAACTGGTAACCACTGCTCATTTTTTGGAATTATTACTGTTAAAACCTTGCTATTTGGAGTTGGGAGGATTTTGACTTTTTTAAAAAATAGCATTTTTTTTTCTCAAAAAGCTAACATACTACACATGTAACACATTAGTAACATTGCTTTTCAAGAGAGCAATCATGGCAAGTTATTCTGTTGCAACAGCTCTGCTGACTGCCAATCCATTTCTGTGCGCAATTCAAAGTGCTGGTGATGACCTTTAAAGCCTTGAACAGCTTAGTCTGGGTTATCTGAAGGACCTTATGCACCAGCCCAGGCCTTGAGATCTGCTGGAGAGGCCCATCTCTCCATCCTGCCAATGTCACAAGTATGTCACCTGGGAACACAACAGAGGACCTTCTCAGTGGACGCCCCCAAGCTCTGAAACTCTCTTCCCAGAGAGGTCAGACTGGCACCCTCACTCCCTGCTATATTTCTGCAATCAACTAAAGACCTTTTTATTCAGACAGGCACTCAGTGCCTGATTATATGTGGTCTGTCTGATAGCATGTGCTGGCTGTTGTGTTCCTGATGAGTGTTTGAGTTTTAATTTAATTTAATTCAACATTGTTTTAATTCATTTTAATTGTTTAATTATGCTTTTGTATTCTATGGGTTTTAACTGTGTCTTTTTAATTGTTGTAAGCCGCTTTGAGTCCCAACCTGGAAAAAAAGTGAGGTATAAATAAATAAGATGATGATGATGATGATGATAATTGGGGAAAAGCAAAGAGTAATTATTGCTTTCTAAAAATGTTTAAAACTCTGAGAATCTTATATACAGTTGCATCATGCATTGGGTTACCCTGCTGATATACAGCTTTATGACCAGACTACTTTAAAGATTTATACTTCTGTGATACTAACTGTAGGAAGAATTCCCAGAAAAGCAGAACTCTAAGCAATCACTGATCAAAGCTAGCCCATTATGGAACAAACTTAAGGAAAATTTTTCCTGTTACCTCATCATCTTCCAAAATTAATTATTCTATCTGCTCCAAAATAGTCGGATGTAATTCACTTCACACTTCAGTGGAACCCAGGCTGATTAAAATTAGAGAGCTTTCTTATAATTTCATTGTGGGTTCACTTGGAAATATAAAATGCTTATTGCTTACGAAGCTTCAAGCTTATCCTCAGAGTATGCTCAGCAGGCTTAAATACAGAGGAAACACTACCTGCATTGTCTGGGCAGAAGTGTATCGTACTGTATGGAATGATTGGCATCCGAAGCTGTCATTTTTGCCAAAACCGTTGGGCCCTAAATGAGCCCTGACTGAACATTAACTTTGTAGCATGGAAGCATTCTAAGACGTGACAATTACTGCTAAAACAAATGAATGGGTATATAAAACTGAGCCTGGGGGGAACGTTCCAGGATTCAGATTCTAAAGTGGAATTGTAACCGTGCTTGCCTCAATATTGAAAGTTACTAGAAAAAGCATCTTAAAAGTCATGCTGCTTTTCTTGGCCACTGCACCACCTTCTGGCCATTTATATATTGATTTTTAGTTCTTTGCATACAAATTGTGAATGGACATAAATGTGGAAACCTTTCAGCCCTATCTGGATGAACACCCAGTTCTGGTATTCCTGTACACAAATTAAAATCTATTAGTAAGCAAAATATATTCTCAAAACCCATCGTAACTCCGTGTTCCTTTGAGTGGACACAGAAATAGTGCATACGCAGAAGATTAAATTGGTGTGTATATGGTGCTCAGCCACTTGATTCTTGGTTAGAAAACTGAGCAGGTAGTATGATTAGTAGGTCACAGAGCTTGATTATAAGGACAATAGAAGGGCTGCTACTTTCCCTCCCTACTCGCCACTCCCTGTGGCTGCATCTCCGGCAAGTGGATGCCAGAGGGTGGGAGTTCTCAGCTGGAGCTCCATTTATGCTGGGCAGAGGGTGCCCTGCTGTGACTCCTTCTGTCTGATGGTGTCAACAGAATTAGGATCAGGCAGAGTAGGTCTAGAAATTTGGCTAAAGTGGGCACCACCTGTTAGTTGATTGGTCAAATACTAGCTGATTGTTGATAATGAAATTTGAATAATACAGCCAGCCTTCTTCGTTTGTGGGTTTAACTTTCATGAATTTGATTATTTGTGAGTTTCTCCAACAGCTGTACCGCTATTCCAAGCACTTCTTTTCCGGGGGAACCTTCCCTCTTGGTGGCTCTGATCAGGTTGGACCATACAGCCCCTTAAAAAACTGTCTCTGGTCCTTCTCCTCCTCCTCTACCCGCTGCTGTCTGACCAGCTAAGGATGGATTGCAGCCTAGCTTCTGAGCACTGCAAATGCTCTGCTAACCCCCCCCCCACATACTCAAGGAAGGAGATGGGTGAGAGAGGAAGTATAGGGTCACCATGCCAATCCATCACCTTTCCCTCTCCTCTACCTGACTGGTTACGAACCCTGGATGCCTGTTCTCTCCACCATGTGACCCCCATCCCACAGGCACACAACCATCATTTTGATATTTGCAATTTTTCCACTTTTGTGGGGGTCCTGTGCCTCTAACCACAGTAAACATGGAGATCCAACTATATTCCAAGAATGTCACTGTCCAGGTAACTGCTTAGCTTTTTATTTCATTAAGGTGTCACTTCTTCATGGACAAGCAAACTGATGTCCTCTAGGTATTTTTGATTTGCTGTAGTGAGATCCCAAACTTGGCTCCTCAAATGATATTGGTCAACAACTCATGTCCTAGAGAGCATGGCTAGTCTTTGGGCTCTCTGGGAATCGTTGTCCAATAGCATCTGGGGATGCAAGACTGGAACCCCTGGCCTGGTAGAAAAAAAAAAAGAGTTAGTGTTTGCTCGGCCGTGATGCTCACTGATGAGCCAGCCACTCTGTCACCTTAGCTGCCTTCCTCCGTTTGTTGTGAGAAGAAATGTGAAGGGCATAGTCTATGTGCTGACCTGACCTTCTTGGGAGAAGAATTAAATAAAACTCTGTTAAATAATTCAGTAGAATTATTTTCAGAGTTGTTTCTCAATAACAGCTGTCTTATTTTGTTTTTGTAACTAGCATATGTGTGCTGATTATCATCTTCTCAGTTTTCATAAGATGCCCAACCCTGGCTGCACAAGTTGTGGAATGCACATGAGCAGTTCCTACCATTTTGTTTCTTTTCATGTCTTCTTTGAACCAGGTCCATTCCATTCTTATCTATAGTTAGGGTGAGTTTTTGTTTGTTCTGTTTTTTGTTTGGTTTGTTTTTTTGTGAGTGCAAGGTATCCTAATCAAATGTAAGATTTTTCTAGGAATTTGTTTCCTCTTTTTTTCTTTTTTCGGCATCTTGGTATTTTGGTGCTTTTTCATAGTTGAAGGCAAGATGCTTGGCCAGTGGCTATAAATGTATATGTACTATGTTGTATTGAGTTAATACAACAAGAGACCACTCAATGTTTTCATGTTATTTTATCATGCCAATGAAAGTAGTCCTAGGATAGGTGGGAAAGCAAACTTGTAATAGCTATGGAGAACTTGCAGGAAGTATCAGTCAAATACACTAGTAAAAAGTGGGTTTCATGTTTTGGGTCACAATTAAAATTATGTCCTTGGCTTTGAAAAGAGTGAAGACTATCAGTTGACAATAGCAGAGCTTTACAAGCTCACAGATTAAAGCCAAAAATAACCACAGGAGCACCATGACCTCCAGTATATTCTTTTCATAGTGTACCCAATGTATATAACCAAGACAATTCTAGTTCATTTTGATCACTCTTCCATCCCAAGAAGTTTTTGACAATGTAGGGCTACCATCAGCCCTCCAGAGAAGGCATTGGGCTTTGCTTCTCCCTCAAATGTCATCCAGCAGCCATTCCACCAAACTGTAAAAGACTGAGAGAGAAAGCATGATCTGCTCTGTCAGTTACCCCGATAAATCAGCAGCTTTCTTTGAGCTGTTCCTGCTACAGGTTGTCATGGCAAGGCAGTGTTAAGATGCATGATAGCATCACCGCTGAGTCCAATCTTTCCATTATATAAACTTAAGAACTTATGCTTCAGGCAGTGGTTCCCAAACTTTGGTCCTCCAGATATTTTGGACTTCATCTCCCGAAATTCCTGACTGTTGGCTAAGCTGGCTGTGGCTTCTGGGAGTTTAAGTCCAAAACACCTGGATGACCAAAGATTGTGCATCACTGGCCTAAGGTTCCTCCCCACCCTTTACTCTCCCCATACCTGATTCCTTTTATGTTGTCTCTTTTAGATTGCTGAGCCTGAATGCAAGGACGGTTCTGTTGATATGTAGGACACTCTAGCTACAGAATGGGCATAAGTGCTGCAAATAAATTAATACAATATTTCAGTGCTGGCCTCTTTCAAGGGATATTTCACATTCTTGCTGTCTCTTGGAAACATGATACATACAGCCTCCTTAATTATTGTTCCTAGGAAGTATGGTTAAAACACAATTCATGGTTAAAAAAAAGATAGAAAAAGTTTATGGTAGGGTTCTATTTTTTTGTTACATAGATTTTAAACCGATAGCCTGCCTGAATAAGAATGACTTTGCATCAATTTTTAAGCATTCTGATATACCTGAATGAATTGTTAGGTTGAAACATGGGGAAATAGTATAATTGGATTGGAATATGATCCTTATGATGACAGCTGTTTAATTTATATTCTCAGATGTCTATCAGTTATTGTATTGCTTTTACCAACAGTGGTTAAAAAGTTTCCTTTTAAGACATATAGTTGAAGCACTAGATAATCTTCCAAGCTATACCATTTCCAGCTTTACTCTTGATGTGTTTTTTTGGAAATTTAAAGATGCTGTCAGTTTTAAGTGTGATCAAGTCTTGAGTTTTCTTCATTCCAATTTTGTGGGTCTGAATAACTTCCATTTCTTTAAAAAAATAGTCCATTGCGTACTAAGAAAACAGCATGAGCAGATAAACAGACAAAATTGCATTCCATTAAAAATGGTTATTTGTGTTTTTCACAGTGGTGGAGATAACAGCAGGCACAGATGTCAGCTTTCCCAGGTAAGTTATAATTTTGATATTCTCTGAAAGCTGCAACCTTCCAGAGTTTTCTGATGTATCTGATTGTTTTGAGCTCAAGTCCCTGAAATGCAAAGGCTCCCATGAACGATTGGCTGCAGGTTTGGTTCTTTCATTGGCAGCTTCAAGCTTGATCAAAATTGGCTTCTCATAATGTCATTTGTCCTGTTCTCTGTGACTCTTACTTATTTACTCTCCTTAGCAGCTTTTTCCTTGCATCATTTTCATCCTTTTCTAAAACTTAGCGGGCTTAGCAGGAAATGAGAATAAATAATGCAAGTACAAACGAGGCTTGCAATGGAAGATTGTAGCACAGAGTTCCAGTTAGCTAGCCATGCTGTCTTTTAGGATACTCCATTCCTTCTCAATATCCCCCAACATCCTCTTTTCAGTTGTCAGAATTCTGCAGTGAGTCAGCATGTCCTGCCATCCTTGGTCCGTTTTAGGTTTACTCCTGTCAACTTTCGGAAAAGTTTATAGTTATGCATACTGTAAACCTGCTGATTTATCCTTCTGGTGTGTGAACGTGCCATTTCATACCCGCCAACATTTCACAGATCAAAACCAGCATATGTGTGGCCAACTTGGCAAAAGTTAATAATGAGGAAAAAAACATATAAACTGCAGCTGAGGGTGCAGCAGTTTCCTTTTGCCTGACTGTCTTGAGAAGGGCAAAAGTCCTTTCCACTCTTCTCACACTGCTGCATTCATTGACTGCAAACTACTTTTGCACTTTGAATTCATTTTGCAGCAGTTGAAGTAAACTGAGAACAAAGTCAAAAAGTGGGAGGAGAGAGAAACAGATATTTTAAAAATGGCTGAAAAAGTAGGGTAGCAGAATATGAATCCGAACCATCCCTCCCGAACTGGGACAGCTGGGGCATATGCTGTTTTGGCCACAAAGGGATATACCCTTGGAAGATGGTTCAGTATAGGTATATAGAATTATTGTACTGGTTCTGCTATCTTTGTCTTTTCTCATGACTGCTCATTGATGTAGGGTTTTCTGGGAAACAATTATTGGCCCACTGCAAGTCCTTGGGGTTCATGAGTGTTCTTGAACCTGGGTGTCCTGTGCTAACTCTACAGGAAAGGTCTGTTTCTTTCACAGCATAGCCTGTGATCAATTGGTACAGAAAATACCTAATTGAAGCATTTCAAAGAATTATGCTGACTCAAAACTGTCACTGCAGCATCATAGCTAAAGTCTAGTTAGTGTATAACTTCCATGTTTCACAATTTGCTGTTAAAGTCTATTTTTTTTTTTCATTCCATGGTTCTTTGGAGAAAATTAGATGAGACATGAATTCAGATGACTATATGTCTTGGAGTGGAGCTAGTATCCTTTTCTCTTGCCATTTCTTTTTAAGAGCGATTTCATTTCCACTTTGATTATTTCCATTTTATTTTATGTCTGAATGGCATACTTAACATATAGGGCTCTGTATTGTTTCAGCTATGGGTATTCTAGGCTCTTCATGAAATGGCAGCTCAGAGAAGGGAAACTCCAATGTGGAAAGGTATAAAGTTCATTTTCATCATCAGCCTCCTGGCTGTATTCACTTTGGAAACACTACAGGGAGTGAATCAAAGTCCCTACCTTACTGTACTGGTACATACTTGTGTTTAAGAGACACTTTAAAAGCGTAAATGCACGCTCTTTTCTGCTTAGCCTGGCCACATTCCCTCTGTAATATGTAGATGCTCTGTATTTGTCTGGTGGGGCTAGAGCCAGCAGTAGGTGTGGCTACCACCCCTTTTTTTGTCTGACTCTTTCCTGCCCAGCAGGTTGTCAAAGGAGAGAACAATTGTTCTTGCTAGGAGGCTGGACTGGGCTGTTATTGAGGGCTTTTGAGATTCAGCTTTGGGCTGCATGTAGCTTTAGGGGCATAGCTGCATGATACTTGTTAATTTTTACTGTTTTAGTAACTGTGCACGATAAAGTGAAATCTTCAGATACATATCCCCAACATGTTTACTAATAGCACTTCTTAAAAATTATTGAGTTTGAAGGAATTACTTAAAAATCAGTTTGGTATCACTCTCATATATATCTTGTTGGTCAGCTAAATTTGATTTCTGCTTTTATTGTTTCCTTCTTAAGGCGAACCCATCCTGGAATTTTCCTGGCAAGATTTGTCCAAAGAGGGTTTCACATTGCCTACCTCTGAAGATAAGAGGATGCAACTTGCCCAAAGTCACTTGGGATTTCCATAGCTAAGCAGGGATGTGAACCGTGCTCTCCTAGCATCCTAGTCCAGCACTCAAACCATCCTGGCTTTGATTTCTTGCTCCCCCTAAACACTTGAAGAGATTGTAACTCCTCTTTTATAGAGCTAGCGTGATGTAGAGATTTGAGTTTTGGACTAGCACACTGGGAGACCAGGTTTTGAATCCCTGCCTGGCCGTGCAAACTCACAGGGTGACCTTGGGCAAGTTACACACTCTCAGCCTCAGAGAAAGGCAAGGGCAAACCCACTCTGGATAAATCCTGCCAAGGAAACTCTGTAATAAGACCACCATAACTCAAAAGTGTCTCAAAAGCACACAATGACTTTTCTTATTCTAGTTTGTAGGTTGAATCTAACTTGCTGCTTTTAACATGGCTGGAGTGCCTTTAGGGTGGCCACAGGGAAATTATCCAGGGGCCATGATCTTCAGGTCATGATATCTACATTTAATTTATGGTAACCTTTACTTCAGTCAGATAAAAACAGTATATGTGGCTCTCTTCCTCCTCATTTTAACCTCACAACAACCTGGTGGGGTAGATCAGGCTAAGAAAGAGAGTGACTGGCCAAAGATCACCAATGAAATCAAATAGACCATCCAGGTCCTGAGATCTTAAGAATTACCAGGAGATTTGAATAGTTCTGAAATTTCTGAGATTTACACTTCCCAACCATTGTTCATTGTTAACAACAATGACACCCTAGTATTGACTTATTATATGTGCCTCTCCACTGTGGAAGTCAAGGTGGTATATATGGTTTTATCCCTACATTTCTTCTTACAGCTACCTCTTTAGTAAATTGGGTTGCGAGATAGTCGCACAGCTCACTCAATAGCTGCTAAGTGTGGATTTGAATCTCTGTTTCTATTGTCCTAATTTATCAAATAACCTGGGATAAGTAACCTGTTATCCTCTTAAGTCTTATGGACTGCAAGTTCCAGAAATTCTGTATATTAACCATGGTGGCTGAGACTGATGAGAGTTGTAATATAAAATACGTGGAGATCACTAGATTGCCTATCCCTGCTTTAACCCAAGACATCATGCAGGTTTCAAAATGAGGCAGTAATAAACAGCAAAAGCTGTCTGAATTGCAGGAACTTTCTGGTTGATGGACAGGCTAACTCACTACAGAATGGAAACTAAATTTAATAGTGCTTTACTGCCAGGCTCTGCTTCTGATCAAGCTTTCTTTCACTAAAAGACTTCTCGAGTGGAGTTCTGGGTGCTATAAAGTATATGGTCATATTGACAGGTGGAAGATTTTGTCCATGAGCTCTCCTTAACTCACGATGCACCCAGATTTGTCTCCTCATCTGCATAGTGAAGAATGCAACATTATCATCCGTCTGCTGAAGGAGTGCCACAAAGAGGTAAGATAGGTTGGTGCAGGGGTCAGACTAGACAGTGCGTTAAACACACATTTCAGTGTTCTTTTTTTAAATCAAAACACGGAAAATGTGCTAACTGCAATACAGAGATTAATAACAGTGCAATCCTCATTGCAACCGTACAGAGTAAACTTTAAGACAAAAAAAGAGTCTACCACATGTGGTATAAAGTGCTTACATGTTCAGAACATTTCCAGCACCTATTATTCATCTCCGTATGCACTTTGGAAAATCTATTTAAATATTGTGAGAAGATTAGTCTTCTTAGTTATGTAGTAGAGATATTAATTATTTTAGAAATTTACTTGTATTTATAGGAGAATTCAAAGATTTAAAAAAATATTTGTTATAAAATTCTAGATTAAAGTATAAGCAGCAATGTTAACTTTAGTTTGGGTTAGGTTTATGATACTAGTGTTTAAATAAAAGATCATGAGTAGTTGATTACTTGGGCAGGATCCACATTTTATTATATGTATTAAATGTTTGTTTCATTAGTTATTGGTATTTGTTAGTCTAGATTTTATTTTGTTAATTTGTTAACAAAGTTTAGATAGTTTAGGAAGGTATGTTATTGTGTTACTTTTTGATTTACTGTTATGTTTATTTGTTTTGTGTATTGTATATTATGTGGTTTATCTTGTTTTTCTGTTTTCCTTATCTTTTTTTCCCTTAAATATGCAATATTTTTTTTTAAAAAAAGAAAGGAGTGACAGAAAGGGAAAAGAAGAAATGGTAAATGTCAATCACCAGTTTTTAAAGTTACTTTCTGCTGATTTGGACAGGCTATTAAGATACACTTTTGTTGTATGTTTCAGAGGTAGGACTGCTCTCATCTGCCTGATTAAGAATAACTCTTACCTTGATGCTTAAGAATCCAGGTTCATGGCTTATACTTATGAAGGACAGACTCCTTTTGTAGAGTTTCTCATTCATCTCATTAAAAATCAGATTTAACATGTACGTCAAACAGCCCAGCCCATGAGTAAGGTCAGACTTCATGCTAGGCAAAATTGCTGAATCCATTGGATAATGAATCCAATGCCCAGCTGAGTGTATTTATTTGGAACCGAGCACAAAGAACTTCACAAACAGTGAGTTGCTTTTGAAATAAACTGAATTAATTAGCTAAGACCTTCCTGCCAGGATCCTAAATACTAAATACTCACAAAAATCAGTGTGCAAATGGGGAATAACTTTACCTAAAATTTTCATGACAGTTTATGGGTTTTTTTTCTGCCACTGTAGTTGGTCCTAATAAAGTCACTGTAGATTTTGATTTTTTTTTACTCATCATGGACCAACATAGCTGTTTTTAAGTTAAATAATGTTTTGTATGACAGCTAGGTTTAATGGAAACTTAAAGATGACAGATGAAGGGACCTGTTGCATATATCTATTTTTTTAAAGGCTATTTATTTGCAGCTTTCTCTTCATAACAATTGGCTTCAGAATCGTGGGGTATAGTGGGAGTGGATAAAGTGATGCTGAGAGTTCCCCCTGAGCCCCTCTGTTCTCTGCTCCTCACATCTTAAAACAAAAAATATTAAAGAAACTCCCACACCCGGTAGAGTCAGTGGGTTCCAGTTTTGTTAAATTTTACCTCTTGTGCCTGTTTCAAGCCAGGGCGTTGAAATCAAAGCAAGGAGTCAGTGCTGAATGTGATGCTCTCCCTGTATTGTGTGGCCAAAATATCACCATTTGCGCTTAACTTCCTGGAAGACAGTCTCGGGAGAGCACTTCAGTCTCTTTGGTCTTGCGCTGTCGACACTTGGAATGTGGATTTGTTTGCAGCGGAAACACACAGTGACCAGTTCTAAAGTGGAAATGAGCTGTCAGAATTAATTAGAAATTAATTGGAATCAGTTTTTGAACCCTGGTGGTAGTAATGAGTTAATTTATGAGGAGTCAGAGTTTAAGCAGAATTAATTAACTGGAGGGGAAATGCTGAAGTAAGAGGAAAATATTAAGTTTAATAAAGTATCTCATTGAATTAAGGGATAGAAGTGGATGCAAGGGGGAAGCTGGCCATGTAAAATCAATAAAGATGAAATTTTGACCTAAACAACTGCAGCCTTACTTGCCTAATCTGAAATCCTCCATGGAAAGGAGATGCAATGCTTTCCCTCCCTGAAGGCCATTTCTTGATTTTATTTATTTATTTTGGTATTTATTAGTTACTAGTTCTATTTATCTGCAACCCAGTGTGGTATAGAGGTCTGAGTGCTGGCTAGGACAATGGGAGAACAGGATTTGAATCCCATCTCAGTTATGGAAACCCAGTGGGTGATCTTGAGCAAGTCGCACTCTCTCAGTTTCCAAAGGAAGGCAACAGCAAACCCCCTCTGAAGAAATCATGCCAAGAAAAACTTGGATATGGTTGCCATAACTTAGAGTCTACGTGAAAGCACAAAACATCAGTTATATAATTTGTTGCATTTATATCTCGTTTTTCTCCCAAGATGGGATAGGATCAGTCTTGACAGTTCCATTTATATGTTGCTTTTCATTCAGAAAGCTCCAGGTATGTGTGCGGCTCTCCCCTCACACTTGTGACAATCCTGTGAGGTAGGTCAGGTTGAGAGTGTGGTTGGCCCAGTGAGGTCCATGCCTCCATGAGAACTTAAAGTTAGACCTCCGATGTCCCAGTCTAAAACTCTAACTGCTATACCACACTGGGATTTTCCCCCAGAAGGTGCTTTTTCCCTCTCCCTCTGAGAAAGAAGCTGCTATGGCTGCAAATAACTTCTGAAGAAGGTGCATTTCTTTCAGGAAATTTCAGAGCTGAGAAAAGTGATTCTTGGATTACAGCGCCCAGAATCCCCAGCGAGTGAGGCCAAGGACTCTGCTGTAGTTGACTGAGGTCAAAGAGTTTCTTGGCTGAGAATTCTAAATGCCCCTCCCTAAAAACTGCAAACCCCAGGGTTCCATAGGAAAATGTTGAAAGTGGAGTAATAGCACTATAATCATGTAGTGCAGAAATGGCCATAGAGAGAGGGGAGTAAGTGGACATTCTTATTGGCCGGAATGTGCCCCTGCTGCCAAGCATGAAGAACTGGATTCATGATCTTGCTGTCAGATGCTGAACTGATGTGGGGAGTGACCAATATTTCTGCCTGTCCAAGCCCAGGCTGGTGTGGCTTTTGCTATCATCACAGTTCTTCAGTCCATTGAGATTGCTAGCTTCCCTGCCCCCCTAAGAATTGGAACAGGACCTTTGCTTCTCTGCCCACATTCCTCAAATAGGGTAAGTTGGCTGCGAATGCTAGACAAGCGGTTTGCAAACGTAACCCGTAGCAGTGGCATTGTCTGGATTGTACGCCTTGTTGATTGCCGTTGTTTCCTTTGAGTGATGAGAAGCCTGTTCCTGCTGCCTAATTATACTACAGTGGGTAATTAAGAGCTGCCGCCTTTTGCGTGGTGGAATTCATCTGCAGTAGCAGCTCCATCTTGTTCCTGCCTGCAAGGGAGACCTTCTCTGAATTAATATTCATGAACCGCTACAGTTCTTTCATGTTTCAGGAGGGTAGGTGAAACATTACCCCTAATTATATGTTAGCAAGATGTGGCATATTAGCAAGTATCAGTCCTACTTGAAAAGCATATTTGATTGCTGCAAGAACAAAAATGGAATCACAGCCTTTGTTGAAAGAAAGGAGATGCGGGGGGGGCAGCTCTCGGTATAATGATCCAGCTGATGTATTACAATTACTACTGTGGGTATAGAATTGTTTCCAAGCAAGAGTTAATTATTTGGAAAGAGATTTTAGCAGAAGGAAACGGAGTTTTTGTATTTGTGGTCTGCATTCCTAAAATAAATTCCTTTTCTTTTTAGCCACAGTTTACAAGTGAGCCTTCCCTTGTGACTTAGACAGCTCTTAAGATAGCTTGGTTATTTTATTTTAGATCTTCAGAAACTTTTTTTTTTAAATGGAATGATAACAAGACAAAGCTAGCGATGTAGTAAGAGCAAGCATATACATCTGAAGCCATTAACTAAGAACTTGAAAAACTGTTGTTCGTCTTGTACTGAACTGATGTCCAGCTCCCTAAAGGCTTTTTATGAATCACTGCAGTAAATATTAAACAACTCGTCTGTGGTGAGAGAAGGGGTTGGGCAAAGTGAGAGGCAAGTGGAGAAGAGATTGCACTAGGAGAGCAGAGGTTTTATGAAATATTTCAAGTTCTCTCAAGTGCAAGGTCTGACATTGCCCCTTGCTTCAGAGATGTTTCTAGTCTCCACTATACTTTCCATGTGCAGCTGTGTCTAGTGTTTACTTCTTCTGACTTCATGGTATCAAATAATCCGGAGTGGGAATCATGTGGTCTTCCAGGTGTTGTTGGACTGCATGTTCCAGTTGTCTTAGCCAGCCTAGTCAGTGATGAGGAATGCTGGGAGCTGCAATCAGACAACATCTGGAGAGCCACATGATTCCCTGAGGTAACCAAAGACTGTAAAGTATGAGGCTTCATAGCAAAGTATGTTCAGAATGAGAGCACTAGTTGTTTGCCATTGCTCAAAGATGACTTTGAGAACTTCCTATTGTAATTTAATTTTTTTTAAAAAAATCTTTATTAAACAAATTAACTAATATAAAACTACATGGAAAGAAAAATATAATAACAAATACACACAGGACAGAAGTAAACTAAGTTGATGCACAAACAGCTATAATTACTAAACTCAAACTAACCTGGGAATATAACATATACACATTTGACTTGCTTGGAACTGGTCGCATGTGCATGCTGCTTGCAAAGTAAGCCATGAGGGGAAAACGGTGTTAAGCTGGCTGAGAGACTTTGCAAGTAGCATGTGTGTGGAAATTCCCAACTGAGCCTCCGTAAGTCCTTCATGCTCTCTACAGTACATGGGTTCTGCTTTTCAACCAATTCCGTTTTCTGACAGTGCTCTGGTCTCTAAATTGTCAGATAGGCGGGAGAAGACCGTAGAGAGTGCATCTCTCTCTACAATGGGAGTACGTACAGTATCCAGAATAAACAGCCTTCTAGAAGTTATTTTGTACTATCTTCAGTACCTGGAATTATTTGAGAGAATAATTAACCATTATTAAGGATGTGGTTTCAACTACACTGATGGTTTAGAGTTGATGTTGCATATCGGTCTCAGTAGCCCTTGAGAGAACATGCCTCTTTCATTTGGCTTCCAAACACTGATTTGTATGAATAAAAAAATAATTGGGAGGTCCCACCCCAGATACCACCCTCAAAGTGAATTCCATGCATCGCAAACATGCCCTTCAAATTTGGTGAAAATCCATTTAGGCGTTTACGCACGGTGTGAAAACAGACAGAATCTTAATGTCATTTATGTAGTTATGGCAAAACTTTCAAAGATATTAATTTTTTAATTTCAGTTCATCAAAACCTTTCCAGTAATATCACAGTTACGTATATGAATGGAGAAATAACTGGTGTGCTTCCTAGGTCCACCAAAATGAATTTCAAGCATCTGCATAGTCTGCATTTCAAGCCTCACCATTGCGAACATATCCTCTAAATTTCTGAAAAACTGTTCAACCATTTTTGCAGGATGTGGTGACAGACAGAAACTTAATTTTTTGTTACATGCGTAAGTCGATATGGTTTTACTATACACTGAACTTATTTGGAAAATGGGAAAGTGTATATGTTGAAAAACCCGCCAGGGGCATTACCATCAATAGGAAAAACATCACAGCCAACACGAGGCAGCAGGCTAACAGTCTTTATTGCGGGCAATAGATCAAGTAGCAGACTATTAAGTTACAGCGCAGCGAGCCATCTCCTCGTCCAGAGCAGAAAGGAACAGGAAACAAGAAAAAGGCACAGCCTGTTCAAAAGCCGTGTTTTTAAGTATACATATTCAATAACAAGGCGTTCCCTTAACCATAACAATGTTGCGGCTACACGCAGCAGAAGACCTTGAATACGTTTAGGTTTCACATGGGAAGCTAGACTAAACAACTACAAGCAGCTTTGCGTTCTCACCCTCTAGTGGTGGGAAAATATGAAGCCAGGAGTAACAACAGGTCCCATCATGCTTCTCAACCTGTGACACTCCCCTACTCCTTGCGAAATATTTTCAGCTACCTTGCTTTGGAGACTCCATCAACCCCAGTTTGCTAACGTGCTGACTAAATGCATTAGCAGGAAGTGGCTTGGTAAACACATCAGCCACGTTTTCTTCTGAAGACACATAGGTAAGGGACACTTTTCCTTCTTGTACATATTGTTTCACATTGTGAAATTTGATGTCAATGTGTTTTGATCGAGAAGACACCCGGTCAGACACTGCCATTTGAATGCAGGCTTGTGAATCACAACATATTTGTATTGGTAATGGCACAGACACATGCAGGTCTTGTAGCAACTGCAAGAACCAAACCAACTCAGTACAGAGCGCAGATAGGCTCACAAACTCTGCCTCTGCAGTTGATAAAGCAAGACAAGACTGTTTTTTAGCCTTCCAGTCGATTGCTACACCACTGAATTTGACAAGAAAACCAGTTGTGCTTTTGCGGTCCACAGTATCCTCAGCGAAATCACTGTCTTGATGAACAGACAAGGTTTGGCATCTGATCAGGACAAATGCTTAGGCCATAATCAAGGGAACCCTTTAGGTACCTGAGTACCCTTTTCACACCCTGCCAATGATACTGGGTTGGCTTAGCACACGCTCTGCCCAGAATGTTGACACTTAAAGCAATATCAGGCCGGCTAGTACCAGCTAAGTACAAAAGGCTCCCAATGACAGACTGATATAGGTGTATATCAGGAAATAATTCCTCACAGGTATTTTTTAAAAAACCTGGCACCATTGGAGTTTGTACCGGTTTGCAGTCAGACATTTGACACAATTCTAACAATTTTACAATCTTTTGTTTCTGACACAGCAGAATACCTTTTTCAGTTCTCTGTACTTCAATTCCAAGAAAGCTCTGTATTGGGCCTAGGTTTTTCACCTGAAACCTTTTCCCCAGCTCTTTCTCAAACACTTGCACTTGTTTTTGTGTAGCACTGACCAAGCATAGATCATCCACATATGCAAGGAGAATTTCCAAACTCTCCCCTTTCCCTCGAATATATACACAGGGATCAGCAAGGCTTTGTATGAACCCACACCCTTGCAGGGCATTGTGTAAACAAACATTCCAACACCTGGCAGATTGCCGTAATCCGTGAAGCGCTTTCCTCAAAAACCAAACTTGGTTTTCTCTCCCCTCTACTACAAACCCATCAGGCTGAAGCATGTACACTTTTTCCTCTAAATCAGCATTAAGATAAGCAGTAGAGATGTCGAAGTGAGTAATAACAGCTTTTCTCTGAGCTGCTATGGCAAACACCAATCTGATGGACTGGGCTTTCACAGTCGGGGAGTAAATCTGATCCAGATCACTGGTATCTTGCAAGAACCCGCGTGCCACTAGGCGCGCTTTATATTTCACATGCCCATCAGCAGTGGGTTTCAACTTGTAGACCCATTTGCTGTCAATTGGCTTCACACCCTTGGGCAAATCACAAAGAGAATACACATCATGCTGAATAATGGAATCCATTTCACTCTGCATTGCATCCCACCAGGGTTCTGCCTGTTGCTCAGGCATTTCCACAACATCAGCAAAGCACTGAGGCTCACAGTTTACAGCGCACACACGAACTGCGAGAGACTCAGGGGAAAAACGTTTAGGTGGAATGCCTTTCGTTTTTCTTTGAGACCGTCTGGGGATGGGACAATCCTGCAAAGGTTCGTCCCTGTCCTCAGCACTGCGAGACCTTTTCACTGAGCCCTCGCGTTCTCTCTCCCCTGTGCAAGACCTTCGCACATCACTTACAGCTCTTCTCCTCCACGCGCCTCTCTCCTCTTCTGTTTCAACCCTTGAGGAACTGGGAGCGGAGGCTGGGAGTGGAGCAGAGTCTGAAGGCTGCAGTGGCTGAGAAGCTGGCAGACCAGCCACAGGGAGAAATACTTCAGACGCTGCCTGAACACGCGACCAATTAGCATGTTCCTCAAAAGAGGCATTCCTAGACACCACACAGGAATTGCCACCAGCGTAAAAACGATACCCCTTGCAGTTGGGCTCATAGCCAACAAAACGCATACGCTGGGCCTTAGGCTCCCCCTTCCTTCTTTGCCCCTTGGGGATGTGCACCCAAGCAAAACTCCCAAAGACTCTCAGATGTGCAATGGAAGGTTGTTTACCAAACAAACACTCATAGGGAGTAGTATTAACCACAGAACTCCACAGCCTGTTGTGTATGTAACAGGCAGTCAGAATTGCCTCACCCCAAAAACTCAGAGGCAGATCTGCATCAAGCAGCAAACTATGCATTCGAGTCTGCAGAACTCCTGCATTCCGCTCAGCCACTCCATTCTGATGAGGAGAATAGCCGGCAGTCGCCCTGTGCACTATACCCTGTTTTTTGACCCATTGTTGCAAGTTCTCCGACAGGAATTCCATTCCTCTGTCGGTTTTTGAAGCTTTTGCAGGGAATAACCAAATTGCCTTTCAACCAAGGAACACCAGTTCTTGAGAACTTGACACACATCAGACTTTTGTTTCAACAAATAGCAGAAAATGAACCTGCTAAAATCGTCTACGAGAATGACGAAATATCTAGCTCCCCCTAGGGAAGGTTTACTCATAGGACCCACAATATCACAGTGTACCAACTGAAATGGGGCGGTTGGTACACGAAAACTAACTCTCGGTGCTGGGAGTTGTTTAGATTTAGCTTGCTTGCAAATAGCACAGTCAAGAAAGACATTACAAGGCTTCAAAGTACACCCTTTACAACAACCAGCAAGCCTCTTTAACACAGGAAAGCTTGCATGCGCTGCGCGCCGGTGGAGGAGATGAAGGCACTCATCATGTTGTGGGACATTGCCATACACATTACACACAGTGTGTCGTGGCTCAAGAAAGAACAGCCTCCCTTCTCGTGTAGCCACAGCACATACCACCCCATCTTTGAGGATTTTACCTTGCTTCCCATAGAACTCAACCTTGAACCCTGACTCTGTTAGTTGCCCCACAGAAAGCAAACAGAAATCAAGAGAGGGAACAAACAAAACATTTTTCAAACCCATGTCAAGGGCAGGGACAAAAGCTACACCTTCGCCACAAACTTTAGCCTTTGTCCCATCAGCTAATGTCACAGAGGAAACACTGGCAGAATCCAAACAGTCAAATAAATCTTCAGAATTGACCAGGTGCTGGGAACAGCCGCTGTCTAGAAGCCAAACGGAATCACCTGCCTCCTCAGAGTCCGAAACAGCGTCCGCAACAGCATCTCCCACGGCAACAGCAACTCTCAGCCGTCCTCTGGCCCGACCTCCTCTGCCTCCTCTGCCACGGCCCCTGGCACCGGCGCCTGTGAAGCTTTGCTCCCCTTGCTTCAGGAGCGGGCAATCACGCTTCAGATGAGAAGCAGACCCACAGCGAAAGCACCTTCGCACAGCGTGGGCTCTCACCAGCCCCTCCTGCCTCGCCTCAGCAGCCGGAGAACTTTTTCTCCCAGCACAGGCCTCTGCAGCTGGGGCCGGCTGTGTGGGAGTCTCTGCATTCCTTGCGCGCTTTTCCTCTTCTTCCAGCAGACGAGCAGAAACCAAAGGAACGGTTAACTCCCTCTCTGGCATGGATTGAAGAGAGGACACCACCAGATTCCAGGAACTATCAAGAGAATGCAAGATGCAAAATACCTTGTCACTTTCAGGCAACACTTTGCCTCTCTCCCGAAGTGACGAAAACAGCTCCAACATCTCAGCCAAATGCTGCCTCACCGGGACACCGGGGGCCAGCTTCATCCCATATAAACGGGCGCACAGGGCGTACTTGGCGGCTGCTGATTGACTCAAAAACAACTCCCGCAGCCTCGCCCAGGCCTCTCGAGGGGTGGCAAGATCCCTGATATGCGTGAGCTGGTCATCCTCCACAGCCAGAAAGAGGACAGACATGGCACGCCTCGTTGCCGCTGCTATCTCCGCAGCAGTCCCCTGCAGAGTCGGGGGAGCTGTGAAAGCACCCCACAGCCCCTCAGCTTGCAAATACTTTTCCATGCGAGCTGACCATGCCAAGTAATTAGTTGCATTTAGCTTAACGAGAGGCAGGCCCCCAGGCACCACATGAGCCATCGTAAAAACACCTCAAAAAACACCTCTCAAAACCATCCTCTGCGACCATGTTGAAAAACCCGCCAGGGGCATTACCATCAATAGGAAAAACATCACAGCCAACACGAGGCAGCAGGCTAACAGTCTTTATTGCGGGCAATAGATCAAGTAGCAGACTATTAAGTTACAGCGCAGCGAGCCATCTCCTCGTCCAGAGCAGAAAGGAACAGGAAACAAGAAAAAGGCACAGCCTGTTCAAAAGCCGTGTTTTTAAGTATACATATTCAATAACAAGGCGTTCCCTTAACCATAACAATGTTGCGGCTACACGCAGCAGAAGACCTTGAATACATTTAGGTTTCACATGGGAAGCTAGACTAAACAACTACAAGCAGCTTTGCGTTCTCACCCTCTAGTGGTGGGAAAATATGAAGCCAGGAGTAACAACAGGTCCCATCATGCTTCTCAACCTGTGACAGTATATGCTTAAAACAAAAAATTAAAGCTATTGCTTGCAAACTAGAAATATTTTTCCAGCCATGTTAACTAAAAGAGGCTGTGTGTTGCATTTCTGCCTTCTCCTGAGTGGGAGAAATAATGTCAGCCTAGTGCTCCACAAAAATTTGGAATCATTCCATGTTTCTCTGCTTACAGTTGCAAATTGCAAAATGTGAACCAGAATCTCTTTCATCTTAAAGTGTTAAGTAGAAGGGAAATTTTCTTTGATAGCTGAATAGTCAAAAGGCTATTAAAGCATTAATTATATTAGTAAAAAGAGAATAACCTTGAGTGAGGCTTGGACTTATTCACTCCACTTCCTCTGGCACACTCATGTTGAAGTGTTCTGAAGCTTTCATTTCTGTTCTAGATTAAGCACAGCTTTCTGTGTTATCTGAATCCAGACACACTGGCCAGCCAGGGTTAGCTTGAAACAAGCCATAGATGGTGGGCAGCTTGCAGTCCAACTGCATCTGAATGGCTGCATTTTGCCCATTGCTGGTCTAGAGCAATTGTTCTCAAACATCCCAGATCTTTGGGGTTCCAGCTTCCAGAAGACCTGACCACTGGCCCTCATGCTTGGGAGTACTGGAAGCGAAAGTCCAAAACATCTGGAAGACCAGAGATCGAGAAGCACTGGTCTAGGGGGTGGAACATGTTTGTAGTGCTAGATCAGAATTTAATGCTATGTCTGAATGTATCCATTAAGTGATACTGATCAAATTATTTAGTAGGAGGAATACAGCCATTACTTTTTCATTGTGACCACTTATGGATTTCTTCCCCTCTTCAGTTGCTAACCACA
The DNA here is from genome assembly GCA_948472985.1 of Iguana delicatissima. NCBI lineage: Eukaryota > Metazoa > Chordata > Lepidosauria > Squamata > Iguanidae > Iguana > Iguana delicatissima. The sequence continues at coordinate 750,752 of CAOKZL010000077.1, read as the reverse complement.
GGACTTGTCTGTTTGCATGTTTTTCTGGGGTACAGCTTTTGAATTGGGTATAGTACAGTTTCCTATAATTTATATGAGTCATATCAAAATCTATAACTTTGGCCCCCAAATCTGCTCTCAGCTTATACATAAGTCTATACATTAGTTCTTGCCTTAACCAAGAGGGAGATCTTATTGTTGTTAGTGATATCCTTTTGATTGGAGTAAGCAACATGAAACTTGTGCTCTTCTTCTCCCCTGTTTTAGCCCCTGTCACTACATTGTCTGTAGCAGCAATGTCCCCCCTGAAAAAAATTGCTTTTCCTGAAACATGCTTTGTTTCCTAAAACAAAGCATGCTGAGGACACACATAAAGCATGCATTTTCCTTTTTTTTATGGCCAGTGTTGCAAATTTTGCAGCAGCAAGTGGTTTGATCCCAGTGGATTTGGGGTGTGTGCTTGCACCTGTGCGCATGTGCTGATGCCACCTCCAACTGTAAGTTGCCCATTTCTGCTTTACTCTCAAAGACTTGCATGTGTCTAGTGGAATCCCTTTTAAAAATTCAAAAAATATTCAATACGCAATATTCCAATCAAAAATTCAATACCTGCTTTTGAAACCTCACACACTCTCTTATTCACAGCTAGATTGGCAGACAGAAGTGTTGAAGAAACCAGATTCCCCACTGGGCTTGCAGGGTTCTGGATCCTTGGCTAAGTGTGCTATCCAGAGCACCCCTGGTGCCGTATAGTCCTCTCCTAAGGAATAACCTAGAATAGCTTGTCCAGTAATGAATAGACTTCAATTCCTCCTCCTGTCCTTCACTCTCCGTAGTCTGCCAGGCCTTGCTTGCAAGTCCTAAGTTCCATTTTTGTGAGTTGGTTATCTATACCTGGCAAAACTGACTCAGCTTCTTATGTGACGAAAAGCTACTAAACCGCCTCTGAAATGAATACTGTTTGCTATTCATATGTTGCCAACCAAATGGTCGGTTTGTCTTGGATCAGATGTCTCCTGTTGGCTCTCTTTTAGTAGATTTTGGGACATAGCTTGAAATCCCTTCCAAGTTCAGCAGAGGACTTTAAAAAAAATGGAGCCTGATTTCTTTACTGAAATTAATTTCAATTTAAAAGTGGCATGATCTCAAAAGCTGTGGACCCCCCTCCCCATTTCACATCACACAGATATTTTGGGAGAAAATTGTAAAGGAAATTAAGAATGATTAATTATGACTTACCATACCATTTTCCTACCACAGTGTTGGGTGCTAGAGATAGCTAAATAATTGTCCTCACCCTAATCTGTTATTAGGATTTTCAGATCTCAGGGACTAGACCCAATGGGCTGGTCCTCTGGATGAGAAAGAATCTCAGGGTGAGAGCATTGCTTTGAAAGGTGTGTGCATTCTACTTCGGCAGACGACATTGTCTTGATGTTTACTGTATGATGCTTAATGACATTATCAGTGCCTGCCCTGTGATATCACTATGGACTGTCTCAAGGAATCAGGTGGAATCTCAGGGCCTGGGATGGTATAACCTGGCAACCCTACCTGTCGACTTTCTATAATCAATAAGTTTATGTTTTTTGATAATTTAATGCTGGCAGTTTATTTTGTAATAATTTCATATTCCTCTTTGTTATTATATATAAAGAAAATGAAGTACTACATGAAATCTTTTTGGTGTAAGAGAATAAGGAAAGCAGCATTGTAAACCACAGAATTTTTGGAGGTTTGGGATTGTGTGGGTTTTCTTGTTTTCAAAATATTTTTTTAAAAAATAGCCATGGAATCGGTTCTGTTTATTTTTCTTTCCAGCATTCCTTTTTGAGATTTTTTGGCCATTGCAATGACCTTGACAGAGAAATGAGGCAATGCTTAAAGAAAGAGGTAAGCTACTGACCATTGGGCGAGGCAGCAGAAACATTTGCAAGGCTTGTCTCCACATAGATTTCTGCCCCTGGTTCTGGAGCATCTTTCCTCAACCTTCTGCCCTCCCGTGTGTTGGACTACAAATGTCATGATCCTCATCCAGCCTAGCAGGATGGCTCTGGATTGATGAAGGCTGATGAATTTTTGTTGCTGTTGTTGTAGAAGATTCACAAAATGCTCTCATTCCTGTTCTGAAGATGGCATTGCGTCCACGACTACACTATTTCTTTCTGCTTGTAAAACTGTGTGAAGGCCAAACAATGATGGAGACAAATGTTATGCCAAAAAATACATAATTATGCTCCCTGTTCTGACGTCACTTTCATCCCTTGGCATGGATTTCCCCCTTTCTCCTTCTATATGCTTCTTATTACCTTGTGGGTTTTAGTAATCTTCTCCCACTCTGTTTGGGTGCACATATAAGGCCCCGTGTCAGTATTCTGCCATGCAGTTTAGTTACCTGTTAAATGGTTGGCTAGTCCTCATGATTTAAAAATGTAGAGATGGTATTTGCTCAAAGTCCTCGGAAAGCAAATGCTGCTTTTGAAATAGCCTGCTATTTTGTGTGTTTTGTACTTAAAAGGTGTGTGGAATTGGGTGTCCAACCAAAAAAACATTTATTCCTTTCTTCAGTAATAAGCCTACGCTGAATTTAAAAATATGCCGACATGACTTATCTATTATTGATTTCTCACATTGTTTTTCTTCCAGTACCAAGAGAACAGAGCCAAGAGCCGAGCTCATTCAGAAATGCTGAGACAGAAACTGCAGAATAGTCCGGGACAATAGAAGAGCCGTTGACTGGACTGATTGTACCTCATACAGGGCAGCTGAAGAAATGTGCTGTTGCGTCATGTCTTCTGTACATGTGAATAAAGAAAACAATGGAATCCAAGGCATTTGTAATGAAATTGGAATGAAAGACATGTGTGATTGGCAAGTGATAGATGTTGATGCATTTTAGTTGTTTGGTGTAGGGCAGGAGTGGATGAAGCGTGGCTGCTTATGTCCCCCAGCTCTTCAGACTCTCAAATCTCCTTGTCTGGAGGCCTTTGGGAATAGCAGTTCACCTTTCAAATAGGCCTACTGCACATTTTTAGTACATGTTTTTCAAAAGCAGAAGTGAACTTACAGCCACTGCTGGTTTTGTTTGGGAGTGGGGTGTCGATTTTTTTTTTTTTTTGGCAATTTGTATGGTTCCCAGTGGGGTCCAAGGGACAGAGAATTATCCTCTTAACCTCCCTCAGATGATTGACCCTGATGTAGCATTGAGAACAGAAGAGCTCTGTGGATAAAACCAAAGGCCAGGGAGGGGGGACATCAACATTTGAAAGAGCTCTGTTCCTCATATTGTTGTTATTTATTTATATCCTACCCTGTTCCCAATCTGGGACTCAAGGTAGGTTACAGAAATTAAAAATAGCTAAAAATGTACTTCATACAAAAGTTAAAAATGTAGGCTGAAATCCTGCACCAGGGGAGGTAGCCATGATGACGGAACTCTGTCGCTGTAGCTGTGTCTCCTGATGCGACTCTTAAAAACCCACCTTAGAAGCCATGCAGTGCGGCCAATATAAGGATTTGTGAGGTTCTAGTGAGCAGCGGTGTGATGAACAAAGACATATCCATCCCTCTCCCAACAGTAAGATGCTTTGAGATAGACAGCTGCAGAGACCCCTCAGGGATCCTGTCACAACTGCTTGTCTAAGGGCTCCTCACTGCTGGGAGAGAGGCATATGCCTCACTCACTACTCTGCTCCCCGGCACCCCAGAAATCCATAGGTTGATGGCGCTGCCTGGCTTCTAGAAAGAGCTTTTGGGAGTATTTTTGGTTGTTGTACTGGTGCCAATGACTATAAATGTGAATCCCCATGTTTATGGTGTCATAAAACCCAGCTTATGACTTCATAAATGCTGAACAGAATGGCATCTATAATTAAACAATCAATAAAATTAAAACCAATTAGAACATATCTGTTGAAAAGGAAATAGCAAATAGGAAATCCAGCACATTATGTAAGGCCCATTCGCCTTACTCAGTCAGTCTTCAGAGGTCTGCTGAAACAAACAAAAACAAATAAATTGAAAAAATCTGCCACCTGTGGGAAAACAGCAAGGAAAGGCCAATGTAACCTCTGTAGGAAGGGAGTTCCAGAGCCTAGGAGAAGCCACCAATAGGCCCTTTCCCATGTTCCCACAATATGTACCTGTACCTTCACATTTCTGCATCTGTCCAGCATCACTACCAGCCTATGCTGGGCCAGAGGACTTGGAGGTGCAAAAGAACAATGAGATCCTGGTATGAGCATTGATGACTAATAGCTTCACCCCACCTCTAGGTCTGTTGCTTCCACTGGAGACATCATCTCATTCCAATCTCCCATCAAACACAAATTTTCATAAGACATTTGAGATAACATTGATTATAATTTCTAGATTAACATTCCTTTTTGCAACACTGGTACATAAACCAATTACAGGTCCCTGGTTCCACTTTTAAGCATGACAACATCCTGTGGAGTCCTGAGGTTTGTATAATCTGAATGAGAATTCTAAAAATCCTACCCTAAAATGGTGTTTTGGTTTTTTAAAAAATAATTCATTCTATCTACCATCGCCTTTCTTTTGCTCCTGAATGCTTTCTCTGTGCTTAACCTCTCTCTATTTATAAATTAGGTATTACAAAGCACCATTTGAGCCTCCTATATTCTCTCTTTCAAAGAAAACTAATTTTTGAATTTCATTTATTGGCTATAATTTTAATCTTGAGTTTCTCACACTTCATGTTTTGGGTCACTGCCTGCTTTTCCCATTGCACTTGGAATTTAAGCTTAAGTAACTATTTTACCACCCTTCCAACTCTTGCTCCTGATTCTAACATCACTGCTAATAAAACCTCCATCATAAAGGTGCTATATACATGAACTACGCTAAGTTATGGTGTCTGTAATATCACACTCCCCAGATAATCACGATAAATCAAGCCATTGACATTTATGGCGCTCTCATGTGAGGTTACAATTGGGAGATGCTGCAGCTTATGACTGTATCTGAAATGGAAATCCACAACAATAAAATGAAATGTCTTGTAATAGAGCAGTGTAAGAGGCAAATAGTTATATATGGCACTTAAGAACAGCTGCACTGGATTAGAGCAACAATCGATAAAGCTGAGATTTTGCTGCTTGTGAAGCCACTGCTACTGCCTGGCTTGAGACCAGGGCCAGCTCAGGATATTTTGAGACCTTGAACTACAAACAAGATGGTGCCTTGTTTTCCATTACATGCATAAGAATGAACTGGACCAGCATCCAATCGTTGCCTCAGCTCTGGAGACAAAATGGTGTCTACACTGCAGGACAGTAGACTAAATTTGTGGTAATACAGGATCAGCCAGCTGACAAACACATCTTTGTTCCTCTATGGAAGCAAACAAACGGGCTGCTTTTGCTACCTGCACTCCCATCAATGTCAGAGGCAGAAGCCTACCAATAATGGGAGATACAGACTTACTTGGATCACAGGTACCTACAGAAGTGCTTCATCTCACAACAGCCTCTCTGTGGCCATTTCCACCCTACACTGTTCTGCTGGTATTATTCTACTTTCAACATCCTGTGGAATTCTGGGGTTCGTAGTTTACTGAGGCCAAAGAGCTCTCTGGCTGAGATTTCTAAATACCTCTCCTTAAACTGCAAACCCCAGGATTCCATAGGATGTTGAAAATGGAATAATATCATTAGAACAGCATAGGGCAGAAATGACCTATATGTGGATGACCAAGTTGAGGCTCAGTGCAGATGAACTAGATTTTCTGTTCCTCAGAAGTGGGGGAAGAATCCTGCCTAGAATTGGGATTACAACCTGTTCTGGATAGGAACACACTCCATTTGAAGAACCAGGTTTGCCGCTTCAGTGTGCTCTTGGATCTATCCTTGCTCCTAGAGGAAACATTTGCTGTATTGATCAGGAACCCACTCATACTGTACAATTATGGCACTACATACCATACTAAATGCTGTGGCAACATCGTGTGGAATCCCAGGGTTTATTATTTAATGAAGCACTCATGGTCTGGCTGGGAATTCTAAATGCTCCTCCCTGAACTGCCAATCCCAGGATCCCATAGAATTTTGCCATGGCAGTTAAAGTGGAATCATAGGGCTATGATTGCATAGTGTAAAAGGGCCCCGGGATGCCCTAGCCACCTTTAGCTGTTGACCGAGTTGCGCCTTTTCCTAGGAAAGGTGGACTTTGTCACAGTGATCCATTCCTTAAATAACTCCTGGATGGACTGCACTCTGCACGAAGCTGTCCTTGAAAAGCTGTTGTTCAAGAAATGTATTGATATAGAAGAATGGAAGTTAAAAGTCCTGGATATGATAGAGATGGACAAATTAGTATTTTCTTTGAAGAATAAATCTATCCAGAACTTTGAGAAAGAATGGAAAAGAATATTGGATTGGGTAAGGATATAAATGTATAAGAAAATCAAAGAAGAAATAATGTAACTTCTTCTCTCTGTAAGATGGAAATTATGTTTGTAATGGAATGGAAATAAGCAATTTCAACTGGAAGATTTAAGCATGGGAGTGTGTGGGGGGGTTTATTTTTGAGACAAACTTTCAATAAAATATATATCTGTATATCTATAGATAGATAGATAGATAGATAGATAGATAGATAGATAGATAGCTGTTGTTCAAAAGGCAGTGGCCAAGTTGTTATATAGTGTTATTTTTTTGGAGACTTTTTGTTCTTCCAGATGGAGCAAATGTGTCAGGAGGTTGAGGTATTTGTTGATATTGCCCATTTTTTTTTTAAATCTATCTATCTATCTATCTATCTATCTATCTATCTATCTATCTATCTATCTAATCTCCAGACAACATTTCTGTTGTCCTGGAGTATATTCTGGCAATTCCCAGCACCAGATCCAACATTTTATTCTCATCCTTGAATTTTTGACAACTATACAAGAGCCTGAGAAACTGTGCCGCTCTACCATAATAACGTAGCACTTGCAATCTTTTCACTACGCTCAGAAAAGTGTGCAGCAACTGCTTAGGTGGTTACTTGGGAGAAGGGCACAAAATGCAAAATTAATTGAGTGCTATATCCCCATACAAACAACATAGTGAAAGGCTGACATTGGCCATTTCCTCATTAGGCTGTTACAGTGCTATTATTCCACTTTCAACATCCTATGGAATCCTGGGGTTTGTAGTTTCCTGAGGCCAAAGAGCTCTCTGGCTGAGATTCCTAAATGCCCCTCTCTGAACTGCAAACCCCAGGATCCCACAGGATGTTGAAACTGGAATAATAGCACTGTAACAGTGTAGGGCGGAAATGGCGATTGTGGCTGATTGAAGCTGCAGCTTTGCCAATTTGAGTGTTGGGCAACCCAAATGTTACATAGCATGAAAAGAAACTCAGATTGACTGAAGCTGTGACCTTTGCTAGTCTGAAGGTTGCACAATTTCCTTTCTCTGTTAAAAGCAGCACAGTTCTCAGGAAAAGCTGCATGGTTTCTGCAAAACTATGTGGCTTTCCAGACAAGCTGTGCAACTTCTGTTAAAAAGAAAAAAGTTGCTCAGTTTCCCATCATTATGGTGGAAAAAAAATCCTAAGGCATCCATCAAGAATTGCAAACCCTGAGATTTACCACCCCCTTTCCTCTTTCCAAGGAAAGAGTTTTCTTAGTGGCAGTAGTTTGTTTGTGGAATCTCCTTCCTAAAGAGACTTTGGAAAAAGGCTTAGGAGTCTGCCCTGTTAAACAATCTATCCCAGTGGTTCTTAACCTTTTCTTTACCAAAAATCCCCTGCAAATGTAAATTTTTGCCAGGGACCTCCAAGACTTAGCTCAAGATTTAAATATTTAGATTTAAATATTAAAATATTTATGTAAATGTTCTATTTATGTATTTATTTATATTTACGTATGTATTTATTAAAGGCTTCTGGAGACTAGAATGCAAATTCCTGCTCAGATGCTGGGCGGCCCTGAACATTCTCTGAGCCTCCGAGAAAGGCAAAACAAACCCCCTCTGAACAAATCCTCTCGCCAACCCCCCCCATGACAGGTTCGCCTTAGGATTGCTATAACTCTGAAGTGACTTAAAGGCACAAAAAAAATAAAATAAAATAAAATGCTGCCAGCAGGGGGAGGTTCTTTCTAGCCATCGTGTCTCTCCCCTCTGAAAACTGACTTATGGCAACCCAAAGGCAAACCTACTTGGCTAGATTTGTTGCCTTAGCCTTCCTCTGAGGCTGAGAGAATGTGACTTGGCTGAGAGTTTCCATCACCGAATGGGGATTCAGACTCTAATCTCCAGAGTCGTCGTTTGGGTGCACGCACATGCCTACATCGGTGTCTCTTCCATCAGAGACGCAGCAGCGGGGTATGTGTGCATGCACCCAAACTGCTGCCTCATTTGCAAATGAGGGAACAGTTTCAGCCCCTGGCTGTCATGTCCCTGTTGCTGCTGTTGGAGTCCAGCAGCAGGGCTTTGGGACCCCCTATGAGGACCCCACGGATCCCCAAGGGTCCCTGGATCCCAGCTTAAGAACCGCTGATCTACCCAGTTATCTTTTAGGTGCCAGATGAAGATTTTGTTGTTCTTTTGAGGGACTCAGATTTATGGAGTTAAATGTGTGTTTGCACTTAACATGGACTTGCAAATCACATTAACCGGCTAATAATTTAGAGCAGAGATGCGTATGTGTGTGTGTGTGGAGGGGGAGAGGCATCTTTTTCTCCATTCCCTGCTGAAGTTCTGAGGAAAATCTTTTTTTGAAGATGCTGTATGCAAAGGGAGAAAATCTCCCAGTGGATTAAATCTTCCATGCCTGCTCTGATCCTGTCAATTATCTTGTTAATTTAGCAGCATCTCCCACCAATTAATGCTATTTACATTTTTAAAAGCTTGCATGAGAAATACTCATTAAGCATCACATCCACTTTGGGCCTCAGTGTTGCTGTTTTAGTTGCCAATCTTACTAGATTATTTTGTGTGCATGCACATACATGCGTACATGTGTGTGTATAAGTGTGCATATGGTTTATCTTCAGTATTTCAATGTCAATCAGGTAAATTCATTTTAAACTGCCTGGAAAAAATGTGGCGTATAAATCCACCAAAGAAATAACAATAATGTTGGGTAGACTCCTGAAGAAGCCACACAGTCAGGGTAGGCAGAGTGAAGCAACTGTCTCAGAAAATAGATTTTGTGCATCTTGGAATGCAGAGAAAAAGTTGTTTTATTTGATCTTTTCACTCCCCACCAGAGAAGGGGAGGGATTTTCTCCTTCATGATCCAAAAGAACTTGGCCAATTTTGGTGATCATGCATCTGTCCATGTGAATACGTTATTTTTTGTTTCCCTTCACACAGTTTAGTGTATCAACACAGCTAAATGTCTTGAGCTGTCCCTGTTGTTGTTGTTGTGTAGCTTCAGTTGTTTCCAACTTTTGGTGACTCCAAGGCTGATCATGGGGTTTTGTCGGCAAGATTTGTTCAGGGAGGTCTGCCTTTGCTTCCCTCTGTGCCTGGGAGAATGTGACTTGACCAAGGTCACCCAGTGGGTTTCCATGACTGAGTGGGGATTTGAACTCTGATCTCCTAGCATCCTAGTCCAACACTCCAACCAGTACATACACCAAACTTGCAACCCTATCCTGTGGTTTTCTTGGCTTGATTTATTCACAGGAGATTTGCCTCTGCCATCCTCTAAGGCTGAGAGAGTATGACTTGCCCAAGGTCATCGAGTGGGTTTGTTTGGCTAAGTGAGGATTTGAACCTTGGTTTCCTAGAATCTATCATGTCCTGGATAACTGGTGCTGACTAACTTCACTCAAGAGTTTGAACAGAAACATTTATTTGGAGCAAAGCAAGCAATAAAGCAACCTTTGTGAGAAGTTGCTGAGACTGTCGCATACTGGATGGTTACAGATTTTATTCCTTGTCATACAAATCTCGGCATGCATAGCAGTAATTGGTGAAAGTCATAAATACCACTGATATACACAGTTTCTCAGATCCTTCGTTATTGACATATCTTTTATCCTGGGAGACAGGACGAGTTCCTGTGTCCTTATCTTAGCTATGACTATTCCCATAAAACATTCCTGTTACTTTCACATTCCTCCTCCTGATCTTATTCAGATACAAAGCGGCATGGAACAATACAGCAATTAACCATTTGGTGCCCTGAGATACCCTAGAAGTTTCAATCAGATACAGAGGGTCTTTCTGCACTATGCTGTTATAGTGCTATTATTCCATTTACAACATCCTGTGGAATTTTGGGGTTTGTAGTTTCCTGAGGCCCAAGAGCTCTCTCGCTGAGAATTCTAAATGCCCCTCCCTAAGCTGCAAACCCCAGGATTCCATAGGATGTTGAAAGTGGACTAATAGCAGTCTAGTGCGGAAGTGGTGTATATTGTATTGATTGCCACCTGGCTATTTTCGATTAGCTGTTGAAGGCAAATTATCAAAGAGTTTGTTTTGTTTGCATGTTGTATCTGTTTACAAAGAAGCAATGAGGCTGGCTTGGTGTATTTTGCATTGTTGTAAAGAGACCTGGTGTGGAGTCCATCATTTCTGGGCCAGCAGCCAGTAACTGCCAGAGTTATGAATTAAAAATAAAATGCATATTTATAGGTGTGCTACATAATACTCTTTTTATGTGAGCTACTTGTGCAGGATTCAGCTTGGCATACTCTTGTCCAGTTGAGCAGCATGATAAATAAGGGAAGTGCAAACATTCACACAGCCTTACTTTCCTATGGGTCTCTCCCATGGAATCTGAATGCATTCCTTGTCTAAAAATGAACACCCATAGAACTCTGAATCAAAGTGTATTGGACATGTTGGGGAGGTTCTGTAGCTTGATGGTAGAGCACATGCTTTCTAGTTCTATTCCTGGCATTTCCAAGTAGGCCTGGGAAAGGCTACTTTCCCCATCCAGTTTAGAGAATATGAAGGATCAAATTAGATGTTAACTGGAATACTTCCCTTGTTGGAGGCAGCTCTGAGTTAAGTGACTCACCGATCAGACCTGCAAACTTAGCTTATATTTATCTTTTGATGGCCAATCATGAAACAAAGCACACCAAATACAAGATAGGTAAGTCAGGAAAAATTATATGTTATGTGTTCTGACAAACAGCTGTCTTTCATTGCTTGGGGGAGCACCTCTGGGAAAAGTGTGATAAATGTACCATCGGGTCTGACCCTCAGCTAAATGGTGGTCTTATTCTGTAGGAGAATATACCCAAATCCATAATAGAATGTGTTGTGGGAGAAGGTCATGTGAGCTAGATGTGCCCAGTCCCCTTTGCTGATAAATGTTTAACAAATATTTATCAGAGGCTGATCTGGGGACTAGAAACAATGGATAGCAAAAGGGGCAACAGATGGAGTCTTGAGCAGGGAAATGAGGAATGTAAACATTTGGGTATTCTGGAGGAGAGGAAAAAACCCACAACCACTCCTTACCACACAAGAGCTCTTTCTTTGCCAGAGCTGCTGATAACCTCCATTCTCCTTCGCTGCCTTTTTCTGTGAGCCCCATCAATACAGCGTGATGACATTAAAGTCACGAGCTATAATCTTGTTCATCCCTAGTGGCCGTATATTCTCTTCACGGCACTCTGTTCTGTCCCATAGGCTTGCAATAATGAGACTTACAAAAGCTGCATGCTTCTGAGTTTCAGAGGTGCAAGAAAACCTGGGCATTTTAAAAATCCAACTGGACAGGGGGAAAAAAAAAGAGTGCTTGGGATGCTTGTGTCTTTTTGCCAGCCACATTGCCTTGGTAAGAATGCTGTCCTGAGCACAATGGACCTAGAAGAATATAGGTTATAGATCTGGGCAAGAAGAGACTCAGAAACACTGGAAAATACTGCTTCTATCTGTGAAAGGAAAGCTGAGGAGCTGAACTATTCTCATGCTTGGAATAGTGAACTGATGAGCAATCCTATACATAAATCAGTATCCTGAATCACTACTTGGGAATCACGGATAGGGTAACTTGTTTTCCTCAGCTCAAATTCCTGCTGGGTTGTGGCTTAACAATTCTTGGTGGCCAGGACAGAAGTGATGAAAAGGAGTCCTTATTGCAACTGACACCATTTACTGCTGCTCCTTGTTGATGCTTTGCCACATGTGTTCAAGTTTTCATCTGTAAAATGTTGGGGGGGGGGTATGCCAACTTGGCTGGTAGACTGGGAAAAGAGGGGCTATAGCTGTCTATAGACTGTCCCATCAGCCCTAATTTATGCAATGAATGCATGCAGGATCTTCACCAAATCAGAATTATCTGGTACATCAAGGATGCAGCAATGGTGCTGTCGGACTGTAACTCCCATTAGCATTGCTAATGATGAAAATGCTCTACTTTAACAAAGTAGATAAGGATGTGTTGTGGTTAACTTGGGTGAGAAGAAAAAGACACAATTACAGGGCAGGTTACAGTTACTCTTCCGGATGGCCCTTTTAAAATTTAATTTAATTTCTTTTTATACAAACATTTGCCCTTGCTGTGGTTCAAGAAGTGTTGTGTTTGTTGACTTTCAGCTTTGATCTTTCGTGGTTAGTCCTGCTTTTATCTTGCTAATGTGTTTCAGTGGTTGGTTACTATTTCTGGCCTTTCTGCATTTTAGGAAGCTCGTTTCAGAGACTCCCTTTTTCCCCAGGGGGAAAAGTGGGTCCTATTTATAAGAAAATGAAAATACAAAAATACGTTTCTGTTTGTAGAAACAACGTGTGTGTTGAGTGGGGAATGCCAATCCACAGAAAACTCTAGAGTGAGTGGTATAGGCAAGACTGTTCATTTGGAGATGGTTTTCTGATCTATTCTTTAGTTTGAAGAGATGTTTACAGCAGCGGGGCGGCTTGGCTTTTTGGCACAGGAAATCTCTAGCCAGTTAGAATGCCTGGGGGAGCTTGATATGAGGAGCCAAGGTTCTGCTGTGAAAAAGAAAGATGGCATTATGGTGGTTTTTCTCTGTGAGAGAAAGGCCATTTCCACACTACACTATTATACTGCTATTATTCCGCTTTCAACATCCTGTGGATTTCTGGGGTTTGCAGTTTACTGAGGCCAAAGAGCTCTCTGGCTCAGAATTCTAAATGACCCTCCCTAAACTCCAAACCCCAGAATTCCACAGGATGTTGAAAGTGGAATAATAGCACAATTACAGCATAATGCGGAAACGGCCAAAGGCTTGCTTGCCTCATAGTAATACTGCCAAAGTGCTGCCCTCTATTGATGCAAAGAACATTTGGCCTGTAAATTAAATCTGCAGGAGGAAAAGTAATTCAGTGCGTGCAGAGATCTTTTCTCCATGTTTGATAAATCTCTTTCTGGCCAGTGCTGACACAAGATATTTTGCTGCCTGAGGTACAGTAGCAAATGACAGAACTCCCCGCATCCTAAATCAAGGATGGTTAGAATTCAAGGCCATCTGAATTATTTTGGCACACGGGCAGGTTCATACCCTCAAACATCTCATAGGCAGAATCTGGGAGAAACATAGCCACGTGTCATCAAAGTGTGGTCAAGATGGCAAAAGTTGTCAAGGTGGAAGGACAGGTAAGCTAGGAGAGGCTGTAGCAGTTTGCTTTTGCCTGAACCTACTGAGAAGAGCAAGATTCTGCTCCTCCTTTCTCCCCCTCCCTGTTGAGTTTATTGAGTGTGAATAAGATCTGCACTTTGAACTTAGTTTGCATTAATTGAAGTAAGATGAGAACACAGGGAGAAAGTGGGAAGAGGAAAGAGAATCATGGGCATTTTTTAAATAGAATTTTATTAAGTTTCACAAATAAAAAACATCATCTTAAGCTGTACTTTTACATGTAATGTTTTTGTTCTTCCATTCTGATCTAGTTTTCATTTTCTGAATTTCTATTCACATATAAAAATTATGCATCACAATTCTGTGTTCATCTTACATGCTTGATCTTGCATTTCTCTCGTCCACAATCATGGACATTTTAAAGGGGGCTGAAGAAGCAGGACAATAAAGGACTTGCTTGGACTGTCTGTGCCAAATTGGGACTATTGGAGAAAATGTGATTTATTTTGGCAGGAATTTCTACTAATATCTCTCACAATGTTTGGCAGTCCAAATACAATTATAGGAAATAAATAACAGGTTGTTTTCCTTTCATAACATTTCAGATTTGCTGCTTTACTCTTCCTGCCACTAAGACCAACCCTGTTTCTGTCTGATCCTTATTTGTGACTGGCCAAGCAGCCAGTTTGAATATTGTGTTTGGCTGCCTTTCCGCACTACACTGTTAGAGTGGTATTATTCTACTTTCAACATCCTGAGGAATCCTGGGGTTCGCAGTTTAGGAAGGGGCCTTTAGAATTCTGAGTAAACTGCAAACCACAGAATTCCATAGGATGTTGAAAGTGGAATAAAAGCACTATAGGGCAGAAAGGGCCATGGAAATTATGGTTCTATTAATGCAGGCTAAAATAGTACGTGCTTTCTTTGCTACAGCATCACATTGCTGGCTCATGTTCAACCTATAATCAACAATAATCCCAAGGTCCCTTTCCCATATAATACCATCAAGCTATGTATCACCCATCTTATATGTAAGCAAAGACCTATCACTCTTTGTTTGACATAACCATATCTCAGAGGATTGTCATGATAAAATGGAGGGTGTAGAGAAAAACCCCATACATACTCTCCCATTCCTTAGAGTAAAGGTATGGTATAAACCTAACAAATTAATAACATTCACATCACTAATGAACATGCTTTTGTCTCCCCCACTCCTTTTAAAACCATATGACCTCCTGAAATATTTCTTTTAAATATGTTACATCAAATAGAAAAAGAGCATATTAGATACTGGAGAATAATACTATATATGGTATCAAATGCAAGGATTATTTATGCAAAGTACTGGAAGTGTGAACATATACCTGATATCGAGGAATGGGATGTTAAACTATCAGAAATGATAATGATGGATGATTTGACAATGGCACTTAAGGGTGAAACAAGAGGGAAAAATAGGGAAGAACTGAAACCAGTTAAAGAATACATACAAAGAAAATGGGTGATTCAGAAAGAAACATGAAAAGAATGAAAACAAGCAAAGATATGGGAAAAGGGAATTGAAAAATATATTTTCAAAATTATATGGCAAGTCATATAAAAAGGGAAATGACCTATTTATCTATCTATTTATGTAGATTAAGATAGAAGATCAATAGAAGAAGAAGAAATAGAAATAGATGTTGGATAGGTATATGAATTTATAAGTATATAGGTATATAAATTTGATTGTATATATTTCTTTGCTTTCTGGTTCTTATATATTTATAAAAAGAAAGAATGATTATTTGTAAATATTGTTTGCTATAACTTTAATAAAAATAAAATTAAAAAAATAAATAAAACCATATGACCTCAAGGGAAGAAGGGGAAAACCCCATAAGGCAGGAAAACACTTGTTATCTCCTGGGCTCTGGCACCTAATAGAGATCCACATGGGTGGGAGGAAAGGATGTCTTTCTATTTAGCTGACTACAGATAAACAGCAAGCCACTCACAAGAGACCGCACTCTAGGGAAAACCCAATCTGTCCTCAATTAGAGCACTGCCTTGAGACTATTGTTCCCTGAAACTGTATACTGGCACTCAATTCTCCAAGGATCCAGGAAAAAAAAAATTGGCAGCTCTGGAGTTGTTTCTGCTTCTTGCCTTCAGACATGTAAATCACTACTGGCAAATGGATTGGGTGTCCTATCGGAGAGGGCAATCCTGCTGGATCAGACCGAAACTCTCTCTTGCCCAGATCCTAGTTTTGGACAGTGGCCAGCCAGATGCCAAGGGGAAGCTCACAAAAAGCAACATTCAAAGAGGTATAAAATATTCCTGGTGAAAACCCCTAAATGCAACAAAAAATAGAACTCAGGAAGGTTTTTTAGGGGGGCAGGGGAGGAGATAAACTATGCCGGTCCCTTACTTACAAAAAGCTACTAACAAGTGGAAATATACTTTTTTAAAAAACTATTTCAATATCTAGTTTAAATATTTGGGTCTTTATATCTCTGAACGTCACATATTTAACATTTTCTATGTATTTTCAGTGGAGGACAGGTTGTAATTTGCAAAACATCAATTAATGCTATTAACAATAACCTTTCATCCCCACATTTCTGCAGCTTATCTCACGTTGCATTTCTTTTCCAATTTCCTGGAGTTTGCTTCTTATCTCCTTCACAGGATATTATGTTGGCCTGCGAAAACGAGAATACCATTATTAATATTAAATGCAAGGATGGCTGGGGTATGAAACCGCCGCTCAACCATGGACCAAGAGATAATGATCTTCTTTCAAGATGAGTTAAAGAAAGTAAAACTTACCCCCTATTCCAGTGATATCATCGGACCTGAAGCCCAGGAGGCACCCTTCTAAAGCTTTCCTTCTCTCCAGTTTAAATGAATCTGGGGGAAAATAATAAATACTTTTGCTAAATGCTTTCCTATCAGACTAAGACCCAGATCCCAGCAGTTTATGAAAAAGCTGAGGCAAGTAAAAGTGGGTGGGAGATGACAATAGCACAGGTGGATGTCTATATGGGCTTGATGAAGAACACTCTGTTCTCAGAAGCCTAAGCTCAGGAATGGCACAAGGCATTTTTGTTGCTGGAGGTACAAAAAGAAGATGATGCCCCCTGTTCTATATTCTGTACAAGTGCCGATTCCATTGGTAGTTGAAGTTTACCTCAACATCGGTGATGGAATGATGTCCTTCTGTGAGAAGCCCTTACTTCTCTCAGATTAGTGTGATGGCTCCCAATCTGATATGGTGCTCTGTCTTTGCCACACAGCTCTGCTTACCTGCACAAAACACCATCTTTGTGTAAAAGGGCGAGGGTTTTCATTGTTTATTTAGAACCACTTAATAATTTTATGATAGCATGTTTTCTGTGTTACTTGTTACTGTAAACAACTCAGCCAGTGTCACTCAGAGTCAGTCTTTACAAAGATAAACTATAACATTTATTAAGATAACAATAAGAACAAAATAGCATGTTGGAGTTCATATACAGTTCAGTGTTGATACATTTTTTCAGTGCTCTTTTCCAGATAATATTAACAGTCAGGATTCAGGAAAATACAGCACAGGACTTCAACCACTGGGAAGATCATTTGTCGACCCTGAGGAGATAAGCTAGCTTTTGCCTTTTTTAAAATATATTTTTATTAAAAAACAACAGATACTTGTATTTAAATAACAAATAATAATTGTATCTTTCACAGTTTCTTAAAATACAGTTAAATTTGTATTATTATTTCACAAAACGATTACCTTTATATTGTAATGATGTTGCCATAGGTGTTTGTTACATTTGTTGCTTAAACAAGCTGCATGTCTGAGACTTTCTTTCTGATGTTGTCTCTTTAACAAGGTAGGAGTCTAACATGAGCTAATAATTTAGTAACAATTACGAACCTATAGTTAGCAAAAAACAGTTGTTGATTAACTAACATTTTACTAAATTATTAGCTCACGTAAGGCTTAGTTGAGTTAGACTCTGTATGTTAGAGAAGGTTAGTCTACCAAAATGTAGGTTAAGAGCATTTTTGTTTACATTGTGTAATTCATGGAATGTGTGTTCTATATTATCTGGAATGTATGTTCTATAATTATGTGGAATGTATGATCTATATTTTTTCATTTCTCTTACCTAAATATACCCTCCTTCTTCTTATTTCCCCCCCCATATACTGCTTTGTCAAATAAAATAAACATATATGGAAAAAAACAAAAACAAGGTAGGAGTCTGTGTTGTTTCGTCTTCTGGTATTTGTTCCCTTTGCTGAGGCCCCTGCTGTTGGTTGCTATTTTCCATTGAGTAAACTTCTGGGCAAACTTCTGCCTCAGATTCAGAACCCTCCTCCTCACTGTCAGGATCTCCAAGGCAGGGCATGACACCAGGGTTCAACTATGCTTTTGTCTCTACTAGGTTTCCACTGAGAACTAAACCTCCCAAAATAGCCATGCTCTCTAGCTGACTGAGGGACTCTACTCCCAACTCCTTAGCTCCTTCCTAGCTTCTCACTGAAGGAATCCAAATACCCAGTCCAAATTTCTATATAAATTTTACTATCCAGTTTTTTTTTTTTATAAATAATGTCCAATGAAAACATTTCTGGTAGAATTACAAAATCTGCATCTAATTTTTTTTGGATTAACATATAAATCTTCGACCAGTAACTTTTTACCTTATATGGTCAAGCTGGAGCAAGTCCAGAGAAGGGCGACCAAAATGGTGAGAGGCCTGGAAGCCATGCCCTATGAAGATAGACTTAGAGAGCTGGGGATGTTTAGTCTGCAGAAGAGAAGGTTAAGAGGGGACATGATAGCCATGTTTAAATATCTGAAGGGATGCCATGTAGAGGAAGGAGAGGGCTTGTTTTCTGCTGCTCCAGAGACCAGGACAAGGAGCAATGGATTCAAGCTGCAGGAAAGGACATTCCACCTGAGCCTCAGGAAGAACTTCCTGACCGTCAGGGCTGTCCGGCAGTGGAACATGCTGCCTCGGAGTGTAGTGGAGTCTCCTTCCTTGGAGGTTTTTAAGCAGAGGCTGGATGGCCATCTGTCAGGAGGGCTTTGAGGGTGTTCCTGCATGGCAGTGGGTTGGACTGGGTGGCCCCTGGGGTCTCTTCCAACTCTACATTTCTATAATTCTATATGTCAACCATGTATGAAGAAAGGAACCCTCCTTATCTTGGCATCCTCAACATGAGTTTGAAACATTCTGAAACATTTTCAACTGCTTGCTTTGGGTTAAATACCCTCTCTACATCATCTTATACAGATTTTATGTAAACTTGATGTCATTAGACCACAGTTTTTTCCATACATCCATAGGGACATCATGCCTCAAATTTTGGCCCACCTTATCATTCGCTCTTTTACAGATTCATTTTCTCCCTGTAGCTTCAAAGGCCATTTAGATACTTTTAAATTACATGGTCATTGTGTTTGCACAATTCTGAGTAAAACACATTCTCTTTAACCTCTGTGGCTGAACTTCTTTTATCTTGATGAAATCTGTCCTTAAGTTGCAAACTAATATAAATATAAATATAAGCAAGCTAATTAAGATCCTTACCTTCCTTAAGAATGATTTTTCTTGATTTAAACTTCCAGCTGTCTTGTTCAAAATGTAAAAGATCTTCATAAAGTATCCAGCTCAAATTTTTATCCCATTCTGTCTTAAAAAAAGGTAGGTTTGATATAAGTCTCTGTCCTAAAAAAAGGTAAGTCTCTGCTTATACTTATACCAAACTTATAGTTTTTTTAAATACAATATTTCTAAATTCAGCATGTGTCTTAACTGTACCATACCAAAAATAACCATGCTACCCAAATCTTAAATTGCAGCCTTCAAATTCCAAGAGTCTCACATCTCTCAGCAATATCCATTCCTTGAGCCATACAAACAATAGACCTTGTAATACAATTTGACATTAAAAACTCCCAAACTGTCCCTTTCCTTAGCTCATACAATGATTTAAAATGTTTTAAATTTTATTCTGGGTTTCTTTGACTGCTAAACAAATCTGGAACTGTCTTTCCACCATTTCATGAAAGATATTCCATTTTTTGTAACAGGGATCATTTGAATGAGAATGAGAATAAAAGCAAAACATTTGCTCTTATTAGTGCAAGTTCTACCATGAAAGGATAAATTTAACTTTTGCCATTTTCCAAAGTCCTTTAACATTTCTTTTCAGACTTTTTCATAGCTGCCTTGAACTAATAAACTGCTGTTCTTCATAATTGTTACTCCCAAATATTTAATTCTCTGTTTTCCTAGTGAAAAATTTGAAAGAGCAGTTAATTCATTTTTCTCTTCTGAAACGACATTTTTAGTCAGGAATTTTGTTTTATCACAAAGCATTTTAAACCCAGAATATGTCTAAAACACCTGAAGTTTTTTTTTTTTTCCCAGAAGACCCTTCATTGCATCCAGTGGAGTTTGTGATGTTAGCATAGTCTCTCAACTTATACTGCCTTTTTTTCTCATCCTCACCCATTAGATTCTGGCATCTTGTCTAATATCTCTGTATAGGGTCTCCAATGTCAAAATAAACAGTATAGGTTTCAGATTCTTATCAGCCTTATCCTTGCTCATTTTCCTGCACAGAATGATTCTCCCATTATTGCCATGTCTTCCTTTCCCCCCCAACAGGCCTGTTGAAAATGACTATAAAATGAAAGATGTCTTTATGACAGGAAGTGAATGTTTAGCAGCATTTTCATTTTAAATTTAGCTTTTGCTTTAGAATGACAAATGAAAGTAAAGGAAGCAGCAATGTAAAATATTTTTGACACTTTTGAGACGGCGCAAGAAAATAGCACTGTTTATCATAACCAAAGTAGATTTGAATGCTTTCCCACAATGTTTGCTTTAGAACAAAGTCACTTCTATCTACGAGAAAATAATGCATATAGGTACAATATCACTATATTGTTATATTGATGTATTTTTGCATGTTGATATAGAGTAAATTATATCTGGAGGAAATATGAAATGCTTGCCCAAACACAGGAAACTCCTAAGTTCTTTTTCCTTCTCTAAATTCCATGATCAGTTTTTGTTAAGATCTTTGTTTTGGTTTAAGAAAAAATGTAGAATTGGGGAGGACAGAAGAAATTGAGAAATCTTTTTTTAATCTTTCACAGATGAAATTGACTCTTCCCGTTGCTTGAAGGAAAAACAAACGGTTGCTAGTTTTCTGTCTCGATGCTTGGTGCTATGTGGATTTCCTTTGAAATCCATGAGATCTACACTCACGTGTTTCTCTTCATAAATGACAACTCAGAAACAGATTAGGACCACCAATTAGGGCCACCAATTCTTTATATAAATATTTTATTAAAAATATAAAAATATATTCTGTGTTTTCCCCCATAATAGTTAGAAAAAGTACTTAACAGTACTTAAGTGACTTAACAGTACTTTTTTCAGGTAGAACTTGGATCCAAGAAGGATATCACAAAGTTCCCATAGTTTCAATAAAATTATTGGAAACGGATATTTAAAACACTGGGTGTTTTGGCATCTGACTTCTTCAAGGATGTGTAGAGAATGAAATGGCAGATAAAATGAGCGGATAGAATGGGAGAGACAAACAGCATCCAGTGGCGGTTATAGCATTCCCAGCCTAGATTTTCAGATGGATTTTGGGGGTATTTGCATGACACCAACCAGTTATGGGATCCTTAGCTTAACTTAGCCGATGACATATTAATTGCCTAACCGAATGCCAGTCTGTATCTTTTGGACATTTGTTCAAATATATTCTTTTTCTCTTCTAACTCTGTTTGCTTTCCTAAAATGCTACTTCGCCACTCCTTGATAAAACTTGCTATGGCTCATTTCAAAAAACACATAAAAGTCACCGGAAGTAATTTCAATATTTTTATTCAAAGCAGCTTCTCACAATGTATAAATACTGCATATTAACACACATGAAAAATACAACTTCTAAGGCACCCAGAAAAATGTGTTCATACACGAGTTTACAGGACCATTGACAAATATATTGTGTACAATTTGATCTAGACAGTCAAATATTTGATATATCAGAAGATACATGTCCCTCCGTATTGAACTAATTTCCAAAGAATTATTTACAACACTGGTTAAGGGGTGCCCCATACCTTTGTATTCATTACACTGTGCACTCACCATCATCACAAATATTGGAAAATGTTTTCATCTTATTCTATGACATCCAGACAACAAAATAACTGATGGGCCTAATTGGAAAATGTCTACGTTGCAACTCATTTGTGCAAGATTCTAATTAGAAATCAAATAATAGACAAATTTTGCAATTTTGTTAACTTTTTCCTCCCCCCGGCCCTTTTGGTTCTTTGCTTTATTTCCAAGGTTTGGTAATAAGCCTTACCAATAGACATTCTAATGTTTCCTGACTATCTTTTTATTTTCCAACATTTTTTTAGCAGATAGACCCTATCTGGCTATCTTGCTCTTTTCTCTCTCCCTGAAATGAATAAGATATGATGCAAAATGAATGTTGAAAAGAAGTCAACATCTGTTTTTTGCTATACAGATGAAACTAGTTCATTTTCTAACCAATGCTGGATTAGGAAAATTGTACTCTTTGGTCCTTATTTTTCTTCTAATGAAAGATACATACTAGATATACGTGTGTGTGCGCACGTGCACGCATGTGTGTATAAATATTATTCTCTTCACAAGCCAAAATCCTGTTGACATGCTCAATGAGTTAATGGACAACTTTCCATATGTTAGTTAAAGAGATCCAGTATGGCTTAAAAACATACAGTTAATCGGGTAGACAGAGATAACACATCCAGGATACCGAGTACTTAAATGCACCACGATTAAGATTGTCTGTTACTTCTCTTATGTAAACTTCTTTAGTGTCTCTTAAAGAGTTGGCCACAGCCATATTGGACTTTTGTAGATTCAGCCACCCACAAAACAGCCTGAGATTGATTAGCATGGCTGGGTGGACGGTATGTACAATTTTATAGAGAATAAAGACCGTGCCAACAAGCCTAACTATGTTGTTTGAAAGAAACAACCCGCATTATCCATTTCACAAGGAAATAAAATTAAGGCCTTGCATTCTAAAATTCTGAATGTAGCTACTAAGGAGTGGGTGGGTGATTTCTTAGGATCTACTCAGAAGTAATGGCAACCTAACCTGAGTTCCTTTTCCATTTAGCTGTGCTAAATGTTTTCTCCACCCGTATCCCATGAATGAGATTTCTTTATCTTGCTTATATATCCAGTTTTGACAGCTTGGTAGGAGGAAAAGTTTCCGCTGCAGGAAAAAAAAAACTGTGTTGAAAGGGTTCAATGTGAAGTTGCTCCCAACCTTTAATGGATATCCATAGATGGCCACCTATATTTTAAACCACACTCTTGCCTCATTTTGCAGCCCACCTAGGTCCCCACAGATTGTACACGTCTATTATTTCAAAATTTAGAATGACTGGAGAATCATGACAAGAGGGGAGCTTATTTGGGTCCCCAAAAATAGGGTAGCTCCCAAGTATCTTTATAGTAGAGAAGGATGCCCCAAGGAGACCTCTATTTTGGAGATCGGGGTATTTTTTTGGGGGGGAGGATGAGATTATGGAGGGTCTGAGGCAACACTCAGCAGATGGCCTGTTGGGCACACAATTCCATCACATGTTCTAAACCAAATCGGGGGAACTATGATAGGGTGGGCAGCCATATCCCTCTGTACACATTTTTTTTTTTTGGGTGGGATACATAATGTCCGGAAGAACGGCCACATGCCTAAAGTCCTGGGCGCAGCTCCTTCAGCTGTGAGCCAAACTTTGCTCCTCATTCTGCTTCCCAATGGAAAGGAGAAGAACAGAGCAGTGAAATGAAGGGCTCTTGGTTGGTGCCTCAAGGAACTCTGGGAAAGGCCAGATGAGAGCGGGAAAGGAAATCCCCGTTATCTCTGATTGGGGATTGGACACAGTGGCCATTCCCTTGCCCAACTGCAGGGATAGGGCCTTAGGATGGGTGGGATGGTGGTGGAGCCACAGATCCTTTATGGGCCAGATAAGGCCCATGGCTGATTTCCTCCCTATCTGAAAACATGATCTGCTGCCATCACATCTAGTTAGATCCATCCTACTGATGTAGTTCACAATGTTTTGATTCAAACTAGTGGTAAGGCTTATTCACAAATGCAGCAAATTTACAAATTTATAGCTTAACTCACTTATCTCAAGGCTGGACTGAAAAACCATCTAAACAAAAGTAAACCAAAACTGCCTGCATACATCTGTAAGAGTAAGAGGGAATACAATTCTAAGTGGAAAACAATTGGCACCAGCCCCTTGAATGCTAGAGAGTTAAAAGAAATGGTTAACCATTTTGGAAAAGATTGCCTAAGACGCTTACCCTAATCTACCACGGAAATATAAAAGTTTATATTTTTGAAAATATATACTGTATTAAAGTCTGAAAGCTTATTCGTTGGAACAGAAGAGTATCCAGCTAAGCCACATTTTTATGTACAGCAAAAATATACATGCAAGACACACACAGAAATGAATTGCTTACTTGTCCATATCTACAGATGCAAAAAATTGCAGAAACTTTTAAGGATTTGTACAAAACCATTTACATAAAATCATATAACATACTTAACAACAAATTTGCATTTATTATTATTAAATACTGTGAATATTCAATAAAGGTATTTGATTTAGTATATACAGTACACCTATAGAACTGAATACCAGGTGAAGACAGAAAGATCAATCTAGATGAGGAACATTTTTTAAAAAGATAATTACAGTCCATTAAAAAAATCAGATTAAACTGAAATTAGATTAACTATATGGTTATGGATTTTTTTTAAAAAAACTTTAAAAGTTTTAGAGTTCTTTTCTGAAGTGAAAAAAGAATATTCCATGTGTTGTAGCCATCCATTTGCCAAGAAATGTGACAACAGGAGTATTTTGAAAATACCGTTAAAATCAGGCGTATTAAGAAAATTCTTTGTTCTAAAACCAAAATCACAACAATTCTGTCAGCACACTTCTTTCTGCCAGTTTATTCATGCATCTGATACATTATTTGGGGCCGTATCATTTGTTCAGAGACATGAACAAATAATATAAAAGAGGATCTGCCGTATGTTTTATATCACTTTTTCTTAGTGCCATATACTACATACATTTTCCTCCCAATGCCTACTGATGAATAAGTCTTCAGTTTCACACACTGAGTCTAAACATGTTGAACTGGCCAATGGTAGTAAACAGTACAAGGATTTATTGATCTAATTCACCATTCTTTTAAAGCAGAGAATAAGAGAGGCATCAGGCCTTTCACCGTGACTGAAGAACCCGCTCTTTGCTTCCAACACGCAGAGACAGGAGTTGTTCCGTAAGCCTCCTTGCATATTACTAGCCGAAATTATTTACACAGATCTTAATGAGATGCCGGATTGTGCATTTGGCTGCACAGAAACTTTCACAGACACATTCGAACTAGACGGTGGAGCTCGGCCAAACACAAAGGCAGAAACAGAACAAAACGCAAAAAATCCGACAGCCACCTTTGGAAGCTTTGAAATGTGAAAAGAGATGGAATTTAAATGGAAGGTGTTTTCTACTTAACACCAAATAGACCATGAAAGAACAAACAAATGAGATGAGAATTTTTAGGACACTTACGGAAGTCATTCTCTTTCGTTCACGAAATTGATTTAAAGTGAGAGATACTGTTGACCCTTTGTTCCCAGTATTGTTTTGTAAAAGAATCACTCTCATCATTTTAAGCAAACTAGTATTTAATTGCAGTAGTCAGTAAAATGGTGAGCCACTAACAAAACAAAAAAAAAAATACTTGAACACACCCCATGCATGTAAAACCTTCTGCTTCAGTGTACCTTGAATGGCCAGGTTCTTTGCTTAATCTGAAGACTATCCTTCTATTTTTTTCTGCAGAAGCTTTATACACACAATAAGGCATTAAAATGATGTAACGCAGAAAAAAAATCTATTCACTCTTTCCAAGATATATTAGGGCCACATTCCAAGAGCAAAGGAACATTAGATTGTTCTGTGGGATATTTAGGTCTTCCCACAAATTTCTGCTGGAGAGGCCAGACAGTGTGTGCTCGAGAATGGGAGTAGTATGAAAGCTATGCCCCATCTACTTCATGGTATGTCACCTTTTTGCTGATTTCTCTCAACACTAACCAAAAAGTAGTATACCGCCACTGAAAAAAGAGTTAACAAAGACTTGAGAGCCTCTTGAGGGTTGGGCTCTAAGCTTTGTAGCCCAAAGGAATGGATAAACCTTTGTTGGCACCCCAATTTAGGCACCACTCACCCTGTTCTTATTGTCCAGCTAGTAAGAAAAAAATTGCAAATAAATTAGCTTTTTAAAAAGAAAAAAAAAAAGAAGGGATTGGCACACCATAAACATAGGCCTCAAGTTGTCAGGAAGAAGAGCGTAGCTTGTGCAATTCTCAGATCTATGGCATTCCACTGGTTCTCCCAAAGGAGCATTAAGCTAGGATGTTCTACGTTCAGTCCCTTTTGGTACAACTTCCTGCACACAAAGGCTGGGATGTAGCTGCCACTTTTTAATGCCCCGCGGCAGTTCATCCGTTCCCTACTTTATCACCTTTTGCTTGCCTGTACAGCGCAATCTGTTTAAAGTAAACCAAAGAGCTTGTACAGTTGTGCAACACTTGTCTCGTCCTGGGAAATATTTTAACAATTGTGTCAATAGTAATTATAACAGTATCTTAACGATACCAAAGAGTCCAATGTGTGTTTGTGTGCGTGCGTTTGTACACACACAACTATACACACTGAGACGTAAACATGCACACACAAATAAATTAATTAAATAAAATTGACAAGAAGGGCAAAAAAATAACAAGGATTCCAAGTAAGTTTTTTTGTTTCAAAAGTATTATTATTATTATTATTATTATTATTATACATCATACATATAAATTAGATGCTGCCCCACCCATCCATTCATTAATTAATGTTTTGAAACAAAGGTTAGGCCTGAAACTGGGAGTCTGGCCCCATTTTGAAACGGAGCCGTTTAGAACAATGCAAAGACGAGTTGGCTATAGTTGCAAAAAAATTGTTTCATTAAAAATAAACAAAGAAATTGAGATTTCCACTGTGGCTTCAAGGGGCAACATTAGTGCTTTTCCAGCATGTGGAATGTATGGTTCTCTTGAGCCACCAGTGTGTTAAAATGTTGTTCCCGGTAAAGGTTGTAGATGTTACAACATATCCATCATTCCCTCTGTTGAGCAAGAACCAGTCCTGCTGGGAAACCTGTACTTCTCTATTTAACTCACAAGGAAACTGACACAACCATATGTATGTTAGACCCGCTGTCGCAAATTCCTCAGAAGGATTTCTTGGATATAGGTTTGACTTTTACGTTATCCTTCTTCAAGCCCCTCAGAGACCTGAAATCTTTTTCTCTCTGAAAAAAAAATATTTTCTGTCTTTCTCTTTAAAGTTGTGAAACCATGTCAGACTTCATAAATTTTGTCTTGCAGATAGCTGAATAGTGAATCCAACCCTTTGGAAGAACTCCAGAGCTGTTTTAACATCTGACATTCTTTCTCATTCACATCTTCAAGGCCAGATTTTAGGAAACTCCGCACCAGGCATTTAGATTCTTCTAGCACCTAAAGGAAAGCAAATTAGAATCCCATTTTTGTCACTGCAATGTAATCACAATAATGACCTTATTATGCTCATTAATCAGCCTGAATTTGATGAACATTTTAGTACCACCATCTTGTAGCTTCCAACTCTAGCTTATGCTGACAGTCTAGAAAAGTTGTTTCTTATTATAGTTTCCAGAATCTCCCAGAGACTATTTGCCATGCTGGGAACTATAGTCCAAGTGAATTCCCAAGCTCTGTTTTTACTGATATCTTGCTTAAAAATTTCCTTTTATTCTGTCAGATTTTTTAAAACCACTGGAAGCCATTTGCAATTATTACTGTATTAAAAAATCAGAATGTAACCAAAAAAAAATTAAATGAGGAAAGTATTCTTACTTTAAAAAATCCCCGTAATGATCCCTTTCCTTTTAACGCCTTTCTGACTTACATGGCCATACTATAGCATTTTATAAAAGCAGAAGATGAAATGCGTCCCCGGGAGATAATAATGGGGAGTGAAGAATGCAGGATCAGGCCTGGAGCACTGTCAGCTCAATATACATGCTTATCAGTGCAATCCAAAGGAGTTACAATGCCATTTCTATGAGCATTTCTTTTGTGTGTCTCATGCCAAGTGTCTTGGAGGAGATATAATCTGCAATTCATTTAATTAAAACTCCTCGGTGCCTTGCGATGTCTGCAGCCTTTTGCAGTGAAACGAGAAGGCTGCTCTCTCTTTGCCAGAGAGCTGTAGCAAAACTGCTGTCGTAAATACAATAGGTGGAAAGAGCCTCTTAGATGTCAGCGTGGAAACTCAGCTCCTGCTTCCAGGAACTATTTATTATTTCTGATCTTCAGACTTGTTCTGATATTCAGGTCAGAATTCTGTTGGTTACACATCCAGGCATAATGTCAAATTACCTCGATGTATGTCCTTTAAGTGCGGAAGCAGGTATTTACTATCTCCTTTGTGCAAAGACTTCCTGCCCATGGAACCCACCTCTCTCCTGTCAGAGCTCTCCCAACATAGGCCCTTTTTGGACCTTACCTTTGTCCAGTGCCAGGGCGCAGGGATCACGCGAGCAGCCTCTTGCGAGAGGCTCTTGCGTCCCCGCTGCTTCGGCTCCGCAGGAGCTGCCTGCTAGCAAGCAGGCAGCGTGAGGGCTCCTCCTCTTCCTTCCACAGCACAGCCTGGGATTCTCCCAGGTGCGCTGGGGCAGGAAGTGCGAGTGTCGCGGCTCCGGAGGCTCCACACACAAGGTAAGTGTGCACGGGGCCCTGGAGCGATGCGCGATCGCACACTATTTTTGGCTAGAAGCTGAAGATGAAATAGTGCACGACTGGTGCCTGCTGGCTCCAGCAGCATCGCACAGTTGTGAGGACGTCGTGTCGACAGCTTCTCACAATTGTGTGATGCTCCAAAGGCCCATTTGCACGCCGAATGCCATGTGAAAAGGGCCATAGTCTCTACATGGCCATTTAGAGCCAGAGCTAAAAGAGGCAAAACCCTGAAACTTTTAGATTAGCAGCTACTACAACATCATTTGTGATTCCACCCCCACAGGAGGGCAGGAGGCAGCTAGGCAGCATTTATCAGTGGCCAATATTCTGTATCAGCTGCATGGTTAAGTATATTTTACTAAATACAGTAGAGTCTCGATTATCTAACATAAACGGGCGGGCTGATAGTCGGATAGCCAAAAATGTCGGATAATCTGGAGGCCCATAGCGGCCGCCATGTTTGGGGGCGTGTCTGGGGCGTGTCTGGGGGGCGTGGAAATGCCTACAGCCACGCCCCCAAGCAGCCGCGACGTCAGATAATCCGGAATGTCGGATGACCGAAGGACGGATAATCGAGACTCTACTGTAGCTTTTTCTGCCCTGACCCCCCACCACTGCCAACCTGACAGAAACTTTATTCATCCTTGCTCCAATAGCAAGCAGAATGGACCTTTTTCTTCCCATTCACTTGATGTCTTGTAAAGTAGGTTGGGAAGGGGGTGACTATTGTGGCAGTAGTGTCACAACTGTGACTAAGGGCCTTATCACACCGAGGTGTCATACTCTTAGAGCAGTGTGTCATTCCTGGTTTGGATCACTCCTATTGCAAGATGTTGTTGCTCATCAGCAGGTATTGCAACTCAATCTGTTTGAAATGTGCCCTTTTTTCACGCTGTAAATAATCTGTTAATGACCCCCTTTCTTGCAACAATCCAGCCAGTTCTGGTTTTCTCATAGTGCTTCCTTCCACGGGCATTGTGTGGGCGTTCCCAGGTTGTCCTTCCATCAGCTAACCCCAACGAAACCTCTGCCCTATAACTTCCAGAAGCGTGGGATGGGGAAAAGGACTGGGCAATGACAGCGTAATGCAGAGGGAAGAACAGTGTGAATGATGCTACTCATCTGTGATTGTTGAAAGGGTGTAATACAGAGTGTTAATAGTGGCCACAGTGGGATTCCAGTGGAACAACATGGTGTTAAGGCATGGTGGGATAAGGTCATGAATGCAGAATAGTTTTGGAGGAGTAAACTGAGGTAACTGTTTGCATTCATGATTGCTACTTCACTGTGGCCCTTTTCGCACAGTTTCTTTTGTGAGAGGGCCCCTTGAGCGTCCCGTAAATGGGAGCAACGGTCTGTATGACGCACTCTCATTTACGCGACGCGCACGAGCCTAATGCAAACCGCGCAAGCATTTTTTTTATTTTTGGCTTCAAGCCAAAAATGCTGCGCGGTCACGCAAGGCTCCTGGGGCCCTCGCACACTTACCTGCCCTGTGGTGCATCGTACAAGTGGGCTGGTTGTGCTTCCTGCCTCAGCGCTAGCCTGCAATTCCCAGGTTGCGCTGCGGTAGGAAGGGGTGGGGCGTTCCGTGGTGCTCGCGCAACTGGCAAGCCAGCTGCGGGATGATGGAGCCCCGGAGAGAGTGCCTCGCGCAAGAGGCTGCTCGCACGAACGCCACCCCCCACCTCCGCGAAAAAGACAGATGCGGAAAGGGCCTATGATTGTGATACCACTCCGTGTTTGTAATTGCCTCCCAGACCTATGTCATTGGGCACAAGCTGCTCTACGCGGCCTCTCCCACAGTTCTTACCACTGCACTGCAGGATGCCATTTCTTTTACCCTCAGCATCACTTCCTGCCCAAATGTTGTGGGCCAAAAGACTTGAGAGACGAGTCCTCTGCTGCAGGCTTCTTGTGCTGTGAGCTTCCTTCCACAAAACAACATTTCATTTGCCTGCAAGGATCAAATAACAGCAAGGGAGGACATGAATTTGAAGGGATGCTCAAAGCGATATATACAAATAGTATCTAACTCCTGTTTAGCTATCGAGAATAGCCAAAAATGCTTCACCGCTGTGCTGGAGGGGATGCAAACAAGTTGGCTCTTACTTCCATATTTGGATTGACTACCCTAAAGTCAAAATTTTCTGGCCTGTGGTCTTAGACCAGATCTCGCTCATTACCAAACAGACTTATACGTATACTAGAGGAAACAGTAATCCAAAACATAGAAACCTCATTGCCTTTCTCCTGGCTGCAGCATGAACTGAAATAACAGCCCGTTGGAAGGTGGGAGATCTTATCTTGGAAAACTGGTGGGTGAGAGCTTGGAATACAATGGTTACTTGAAAAGCTTTCTTATAATATCAATATTTGTAATGGACATAAGAAACTGCATTCTTTTTATGAGGACTGGTCAATTTTTATTGAGTACATCACCACCAATTTGCAATCACATTGATTACCATCAAGACTAACTTGTGGAGGGACATTTTATCTGCAGACTGAACGATATGACAGTAGACTCCCCAGAGAACCTTGTGTTTACCTCAACTGGAACCATCCAATAATGTTGTGATAACTATTACACCACAGCAACTCACAAAATATCCTTAATGTGTACTCTCCTACTAACCCATATTTTAATCCTGTTGAAGTAGTTTGTTTGTTGTCTGCATAGTTTTGTTCATGAACTTCTAATAAAAAAGCTGGAAAAAACAGCATCCATTTGCATAACATTTGCAGGTGCTGATTTTTATGTGTAGATGCAAATTTAGAAATAACTAGTCAGCCCTCCATGTTTGTGCGCTGCAGGGGAAGGCTTTCTCTCAGTCCCACTACCATCCCAGGCTCACTTGGTGAAGACAGGGGAGAGACCCTTCTCAGTGGCTGCTCTCAACCTGTGGAACTCTCTTCCTCAGGGTGCTTTCCTTTCACCAGCAGCCAAAAACGTTTCTCTTCGAGCAGGCTTTTAATGTGTGAGCAGGACAGCTTTGTATTTTTTTTAGGCTGTTTTATCTCCTTTTTAAACAGTTGTATGTTCTTATAATATTTTAGACTATTTTTATATGGTTGATGTTAATTGTTTTTAATTTTGATTGTAAATAATCAAATCTGTGAAAGTCAAACCTGCAAATGTGGAGGGCTGACTGTAGTTCTTCCAGTGCAGAACTCGCTCTCTTCAATGCAGGAAGGACACTTTGGATTCAAACTGATCAGGGCAAAAGGAAACATGCAGGAAGCTGTCTTACCAGAGCAACTCCCAGGATCTGTGGAAATGTGTAAGACGAACAGCCAGCTGGAGTAAGCCGAATTGTTGCATAAGGGGTCTGAAACCATGCCTTTCGCTTGCCCACACGATATCACACAGTGGTAATATGGAAGCTCCCAAGCCTAGGGCAGGGCCATTAATTGCAACCACAATTGGCTTCTTAAACTGAATAAATGCTTTTACAAAATCCCTAAAACAGAAGGGAAGAAGATAGTTACAAATCACATTCTAAAACACCAAGGATCCTACCAGAAAGCAAAAGGTTTATCTTATATTTATTTGGAGAAGGCCCAAAGCTCACAGCACTTACTTTGCACACAGAAATTCCCAGTTTTAGTTCCCAGCCTCTTCAGGCAGGGCTGGAAAAACTACCCAAACTCGTGGAGCAACGGGTGGGTGAATGCAAACCTGCTAAAAGTTGCCGTATTTGTCCACGATTACGTGCTGTTCAACTCACCTTTTAACTTTCTATTCATACAACACAAACAACACTTGTAACAATTCCTGCTTCTTCTGCTGTAAACTTTTGCAAGCATTTTAAAAAGCAGGACTTTAAATGTCTTCAGCTGCTTCTTTAGCTGCTTCCTTTATGTGCAACCTTTCTGTTTACACCCGCCTGCACAAGTGACACAAGTCTTTCATTTTTTCCCCATAGTCTTTTCTGCCCTTCTTCCATCCATCAAAAGTTGCCCACATCTGGTCACATTTTCTGGTCCTCCATGTTCCTTTCCTTTTATTTCTCAACCCCTCTTTCTTTCTTTTCTCTTTCTTTTACTTCTGTTTTACTATTTCATTATTTTATTAGCTAGCCCAACTCATTATTTTCATTTGTCCAGCTCTGTTGCAGCATCAAAATGCCCTGTGATCTCAACGAAGCACTCGCAGTGCCCTCTGGAATCCGCCTCCAATGATCCACTAATTGAGCAACTGACTGTATACTAGGCATTGCAGCAATTCATGCTCACCACCAATACTGCACCCCTCATCTCCCACTCAAGGAGGCCCTGGACTGTGTGTGACTGCCTCTCCCATCATCCACTCACTAAGCAACTACCATCCCAGAAACCATGCTGGATGTTGCGATCATTCACAATCTGAATGTACTGAAACTCTTTATGTCCATTTGGAGAGCACATTGGTCTCACTTTTCAATCACTGAATCATAGAATAGGAAGGGACCACAAAGGCCATCTAGCCCAAACCTCTGCTATGCAAGAATACACAACTATAGCACTTAAAGATTCCCATCCAACTGTTGTTCAAAGATCTTCAGAGAAGTATAGTCTTAAGGTTTCTTCTTTCTTAAAAGCCCCCCTCCTTGATATAACCAGCAATACAGAGGTCGGGGAGACACATTTGGGCCGGCTGGCCGGCCGGCCTGCCTGCCTGCCTGCCTGCCTGCCTGCCTGCCTGCCTGCCTGCCTGCCTTCCTTCCTTCCTTCCTTCCTTCCTTCCTTCCTTCCTTCTCTCTCTCTCTCTCTCTCTTTCTTTCTTTCTTTGGTGTGTGTATGTGTGTTTTTTTTAGTAGTTGTGAGAGTAACATTAATGGTACTAAATTACTTTTGGGGCCTTTGTAATGGGTTGTATGGTGCCCAACCAACCATCTTGAAAACAACCCCTTTAAAATTACATAAAACCAATAACTGCCCTCTGCACATTGTCACGGGATCACAGCCCACCCAAATCACAACCTTATAGCTTCTGCAATCCTAGCACTCTCCTTCCGTCTGTCACTGGATAACCTGCCAATTAAATAGGAGTAATCCAAGCCGCTGCAGAAGACGCTGCCGACTGCACTGAGAAGCAGGAGTTTACTGTCATCGGCGGACGCATTGCACAGTGCTCTTCGGACCTCTTTCATGATCTATGGAGAAGCAAAAACAAGGCACTTCTTTTGCATGGATAACCAAGATGCCTGGCAGCCTGTAAAAATGGCCAAAAGAAAGCCATACAGTTTTCAGTGACAGCAATTTGACTAAAATAATTTCTGTATCCATGTACAAAAGCCTTCTGCATTCTTGATGCTCTTCTGCCCACCTTTCTTTTAAAAACTGCCCATCTTCCACTTATATATAAGCCATACAACCATTTACAGCTTCCTAAGTCAAAGACAACTACTATGGCTGCAGAAATAAGAATCTGATCCATGAAACTGAGTCATTTTAGTCTTGTTAAAGTTTCACAAACCCATGCCTAAAATAACACCCTCCTGAATTTTGGAGCAGCGTGAGCAAAAGCTGAGAATTGGTGGATGGCCGTTAACACTTTTCATACCTTCTGAAATGGTGGGATTGCATCTACTGCTTTTGCTCTTCCCAGCGTTGGCTGTTTGTTTTCATGTTGGCTGTCACTAAACAACTAGCGATACTAGATTGGTAATGCATGGAACACTCTTGATGGGATTAATGCATGAAGGAGGCTATTGTGCTTCTGTATAATTTGAATTTCAGTTAAATGAATTCAGTGCACTTAAGGAAAAGGGTTTCTGTTTCCAGCTTAAGTAGATTTATTTACAACTGCGGTGTGGTTCTCTCCTTTGGATAGACTGACAAATAACAACCTGAACAAACCAGGAAACATTCCGGGGGAGCTGTGTGGGCCATACAGAAAAATACAACAAAATCCAAAATTCACAAAGGAGTGATACCTCTACTGGCCGACCAAAATGCAGAAGATGATACCGCTCTAGATCATCTTAACAGACAACAAAAATAACTTTTGAGACAAAAATGTAGGCCTGTGACACTAAGATTGTCCCTCTTCTTCTCCTGTATGATTTCTAACATTGTTTGATGAAGAAGCTAGCAACGCTTTGAAAGCTGCATTTTCTGCCCTTTGGCTGGCAAGTAAAGGTATCACTCTTTTGTGGATTCTGCTGAGGCAATGTCTTACCAACATTTTATTGGGGGAAATATGTCTTCTGATTATTCTCTTGTAATGTTTTAACCTTCAGAAATGCAAACTAAACCCCAACTTTGATTCTAGTACTCCCATTTTAATAAATGCTATAAGCTGTGAGAATCTGATGAAGTAGAGTCAGGCCATTTCTGCAGGACGGCACCTCCCCCCAGCATGGGGACATGAGAGAAGCGGGACCATGATGACGCTTTTGCATGACGTCACTGTGGTCTTGCCCTTCTTGCATCCCCAGCTGGGGTGATCACAGGGTATATCACTGATGGAAAAACTCTGCGATCGTGCGATGCTCCTGTTGCCACCAGCCATGCAGCAGGGGCAGAAGTGGGATCACATGCTTCATTCCCCACTGCAGCGTGGAGAGAAGGCTGGCTGCAGTGCGGGAGGAAGGAGTGTGTCGCTCGCGTGCCCTTCTGTAGGGAGCTGGCCAGGTGCAGAGGGGAGCGTTCCTGTCGCACTCCTTTCCCGGCAAAGTCACTGCTGGGACCGTGACGGGAAGTTGGCGGGAACCAGTAAGGTGCAGAAATGGCCTCAGTCTATGAAAGCTTATAGTACAAGCTTATTCTCATTTGGCCTCAAAAATGCTACATGATCCCTTTGTATACATGAACAATACCATTAGAGATGGAATTTCAAGGGAATGCCTTCACTGGCAGAATGG
Organism: Iguana delicatissima; assembly: GCA_948472985.1. Classification (NCBI taxonomy): domain Eukaryota; kingdom Metazoa; phylum Chordata; class Lepidosauria; order Squamata; family Iguanidae; genus Iguana; species Iguana delicatissima. The sequence goes on along the minus strand of CAOKZL010000077.1, from coordinate 715,472 downwards.
GGAAAAAAAAAGATCAACAGAGGTAAAGGCTGACTTTAACCTTCTAGCTATCATCTTTCTCCCACTTCTCAGATTGTTTTGTCTTTGCTTTTGACGTTCACCCGCATACCTCTGGAGTCAGTGCATTGTTATCTGAGGTCTGACTGGAGAGGAGGATGTGCGTGAATCCATCTTCTTTGCGTACGACAATGTCTCTGAACCGACAGTTGCTCTCGTTTTGGCGCACGCTGTACCTGAGTCTCTTATCAAAGACGTAGTCTTTTTCCCCTTCCAGCTTCCTTTTCACAGTGTTATGAAGATTTAGGCTTCCATTTGACAGAGAAGAACCTTTGAAAAGGAAAAGATATCATTATCTATATATGTGATAAAGAAAATAAAAACAACTGTATCTTTGACGAATTGAAGGCCAACGAACGTGGGAAGTGGGCTGACCTGGGCCTTGGGAGATCCAGGCTGAAGGTCTCAGTGTGTCACAAAACTCACTGAGTGAGCTTGGACAGGTCATCTCTTTCAGGTTGACTACCTCATGAGACTATAGTGAGGGTAAAATGAGGAAAAGGAGACCCATACTGATAACTTGAGGTTACCTGGAGGAAGGTGGGCTATTAGTGTAATGAATAAATAAGCTTTGATGGAAACAAGAAAAACAGTCCTCTCAATGTTTGCAACCAAACTATCGGTGTCTTTTGCCCTGGGAAGTTCAATTGGCCCCTCTTCTGTTGTATCATTTGGATTTTAGTATGGGAGATGACGGTTTCCTTAAAAAACTCACAAGGAAACCAATGGGATTTAAGCCTGCAGTTCTATACCCACTTACTTGGGAGAAAGGGCCACTGAACTCAATGAGATAGACTTCTCAGTAGGCTTCTATAGGAGTTTACTCTTCATCTGAACTGGAACTTTTTCCCTTTTAATTTATTTTCCTTACCTATATTTCATATTTGTTTTTTAAAAAAAACAAATTAAGATTGCTAGCATTATTTTATTCAACCAGTCATTCTATTTTTAATCACATCTTCCTCTTGAGGCTAGGACTCATGGCAGCTCAAAATATGACTAAAACCGATAGAACTAAAACCACAATCATTTACGCTTTTAACATGTAATTACACAGAAGAAATCAAGCTGTGAATACCGGCTGATATCCCCTCCAACACTGCAGAGCTGAAAATAATGGCAGGCTTATTGCATCACTAGTCTCACTTGAAGGCGCAGTTCACCAAAAATTATCCTCCTTAAACTTATATGCATTATTGATGCCTCTTTTCTCCCTGCTGTATTCATTTACTCCAGAGTGGGCATCAGGCAGTCCAGGAGGGAGTCCAGTGCAGTCTTTGAACCCCCTCACTGGTCCCACCAAGACCCCAGCCCACCTCCCAAAACAAAGAAAAACAGTGTAATTTCAATTTAAAAAGGAGCCAACATGGCACAGTGGTTTAAGTGGATAATGGGACTCTTGGAGTTCAGGGTTCAAATGGAAACCCACTCGGTGACCTAGAGCAAGTCACGCTCTCTCAGAAAGCAGTGGCAAACCCTCTGTGTGAAAATCTGATCAAGGAAACCCATCTCAAAATTGCCATAAGCTGGAAGTGACTTGAAGACATACAACAACAACAACAACACTTTAAAGAGCTGTTTTAGGAGATCTCCACCCAAAAATCAGCCCCCGCCCTGCAATGAAACTGGGAGTAATGTGATGTCTGTTCTGATGGGAATCACAATAGTGTAATATGACACTTTCCTGTTTCCAGGCTTCTTCTGATTCCAGTTCACATCAGACTGTGAGCATCCCATCTCATCCGGTATGGAAATGTATATACATTTCCTGGTGTATTTTTTTTAAAGAACCATCCTGAATGCATGCATTTTTAATATGCATTTTTCCATGAAGAAAAGCATTTCCCCCCCTTGGTTATCTCACGTCTGGATTATTGTTAACAGCTTACTGACAGCTTTGCCTCCCAGCTCCCATCTTCCTCTGGTTTATTTCAGAACAATGCTATCTGGGTTGTTTTAAATCTGCTGAAATATTCACCTGTTTCTTCTCCCCGTAGATTCCTTCACTGGCTACCAGTTTGGGCCAGGGCTTGTTTCAAACTTTTGGTCCTGATATTTAAGGCTTTGCGTTCCTCTCTCAGTACCTTGCAGCTCGGCTTGTAACCTCTCTCAGTACCTTGCAGCTCGGCTTGTGCAGTTCGTTCCATCCAGGCATTTAAGATCTACAGGCAAAGGATTATTGTCTGTTCCACCAACACATACAGCTCTGTCACAGCTGAGAGCCTTTCAAGATCTGGCTCTGCATCTGTGGAACGGTCTTCCTTTGGATCTCTGACTGGAGGAGGATCTCACTCGTTTTTGAAAACAGTTGAAGACCTTCATCTTTGACTCTCTACTTGAAGCCACTGAGTTGTATTTAAGATGCTGAGATGGCTAGCAGCTGGTGGGGTGCTGGAGATTTCATTCCATGTTTTATTGTGGTTTCTTTTTTTATTGTCTTTTTCTCTGATGGTATATGTCAATATTCTACCCATTGGTGAAAACGGTGTTATAAATAAAGATTGTTGTTGTTGTTATTGTTGGAGTGGCTTAAGGACCTGAGTATGTTTAGCTTGGAGGAGGTAAGGTTAAGATGTGACGTGAAAGCCATGCTTAAATATTTGAAAAGACGTCATCTCCTTTTTGTCATCTGCACACAAAAAAAATTTTTTTTGCCCCCCATTGCCCCCTAGGGAACATGGGGACATTTTTACCATGTTCTGGACCTTAGACCCACAAGAGGCTTTTTTTTTACAACAGGAAGTGAGGAGAAGTCACTTCCGGTTTCAAAAAAAGGTCTTTCCTAGCCCTAAATTGGTCCAGCCTATCCAATACTTAGTGACAATGCCACGTGCACCCCCTAAAGAGCATGTTTGGGGCATTTTTTGGGGAAAAATGTTGCCAGGACCCCTCCAAACATGGTGGAAACATCCTTCACACTTCATAAAGGGAGCATTTTAGAACAATTAAATTCCTGGGGGCCACAAAATGGCTCAGCACTTTGCCCACACCTGGTCTGTCTGATCTGCCACAACTCTAATTTTTCATCTCCTTCCTTATCCAATCAGTTCCTTCATGGTCAAGATCAATAAAGACTGAACTTGGGAACTTTCGTGGGTAAAACTGGTGCTCTATGGCTCAGCTGTGACCCATCTCTATCATCACAAAGTGCCTTCTGTTTTGTCAGACCTTTTATCCTGACAACTCAAAACTTTCTGCGGTGACACTAGTACATGAAATCTGAACTTCAGTGTTGCTTCTTATATATTTGAATTTCAATCTTGCTTATTGGCTCTAGTTGTCTGGTGTAATTTCGGTTGAAATCAAAAGAGGTACAACTGGGACCTGGATTTGAATTTTGTAAATTGGATTCATCTTTGCTTAGTTAAAGTGCTGGTGGACTGCCATGGGAATTTAAGGTAAATTGGTCTCCCTGGGAATAACCAAAGGCAATAGAAGTCTTTTAGTTAACATCAGTGAAATCCGAATTATTTGGGTTTTGAGGCTCTTGGAAGGACAATTTAAATATAGTATGAGACCAGAAAGCCAATTCTATTGCACATTAAGGGCTATATAAACTTTACAGTGTGCACACAATGGGTTGGAGCTACACATAGTCATACATAAAGTGTACACGCTGAAATCAATGGGACTTCATGGCTAAGGTTCTATTTATTTCAATGAACACACACTTGGTATAAATGTGCCTCAATCTAAACCATTCATCTTATTTATTATACCCACCACCTTTTCTGTGATTATGACTATGCATTAATGTGTTATTTTAATTATCCAATAACATTAGATATTTAATATCTAATAAAAGCAGAAAATTTTTATTTATTTGTCATATTGTGCTACAGCTTCTCCTCTTCAAACAATCTTTAATTAATTTTTCTCATCAGTCAAATATGCGAGAAATTTAATGTAGCCTCCTGAAGAGAGTCTGTGAACTAATGATTATGGATGGTGACTGTTAATCTTTAGTTCTTCACTTTATAGGAGCACATCTGAAGTTCTTAATGAGATTTCATTATCCTCTTCCCAACCCTGACTTCCAACAAGTGCTAACCAGAAAAACAGCAACATGTGATTTATTGGTGTATATACCGTCATTTACGTAATCTGACAAATTACAGTTTCGGTTCCCGCTTAAACCAACTGTGTAATAATGATGAGTAGGTGAGGTGTTATTGCTCAGTTTCAAAGCATAAATCAACAATTTTAGATTGTCTTAACCAGCTTTAAATTTTTTGATCTTAATAGAAAAAGGAGTAGATTTTTTTTTTAGTCTTTTAAAACTAAACACTGATATTTTACATATCTTGGCCCAACTCCCCTCCTATTCCACCTTAATAGTCAGCAGCCAGATCAGATGAAGGGGTCCATCCAACTGGTGACTGGAGCACAAGGAGGAGGACATCTCTGACCCCCTCTTGCCAATGAATGAGATTGTGACAATCAGAAGCAGGAACCCCTCTCCCAAGTCCTTGTCACAGCCTTCTCAACTGGCAAGAGGCGGTGGAAATATCATGCGAGAGCCAGTTCGAGCATTGGACTATGGCCGTGGAGACCAGGGTTTGATTCCCTGCTTGGCCATGGAAACCCACTAGGTGACCTTGGGTATGTCACCTACTGTCAGTCCCAGAAAGCCCATGATAGGCTCACCTTAGGGTGACCATAAATGGGAAATGACTTGAAGGCCAACGACGACAACAACAACAACAACAACAACTCTAGGTTATGAATCTGTAGATGCACTACTGAAAGCCAGCCATTGCTATTAGTAATTGTTTTAAACTGATTTTATAATAAGCCACTCTGAGATTTTCAGATACAGGGCAGCATAGCAATGTTTAGATAGATAGATAGATAGATAGATAGATAGATAGATAGATAGATAGCAGAAGGCGCAAATATCAACCCCAGTATATGTATGTAAACGGAGAAAGATCCCTGCTTGAAATCTGCAAAGCCTTTGCTACCCAATATAGACAATAACAACCTAGATGGGCCTATGGTCAGATTTTCTGCAAGGTACTGTTCTAGGCTTACTTCACAGAAGAACTGCCTATGTAAAAGTCAACCAGAATTTGAAAACCAGAAAAGAAATGGTCTGTTTTTAATGATATATGAGTTTTCCTACTTGGAGCAGTTTTGTGGTATCATTTAGAGCAGCATTTCCCAGGGTCTGGTCTTCCAGGTGTTCTGGACTTCGGCTTCCAGAATCCCCGTTCATTGTCCAAGACAGCTGTGACTTTTTGAAATCTAAAACACTTGGAGAACTAGAGTTTGGGAATCACTGGTTTAGAGGAAGCAGGGAGAAAATGATCTGCCTGCAATGTTCTTGCAATGCTGACATCATTAAATGTGATCAAGACTCAAATGTGAATAGATGAACTCTATGTTTTAAATATATTCACATCTACTTTTACATGTATGTTATTTTCAGCACTTTCTAGTTTGTCTGCTGACTTCAAAACAAAACCAAACAAATAAAAAAGGCTTGCATTGGGAAATACAGCAGTAAACATTGCTTTTAAGATCTGGATGGAACTTCAGACATTTCTTTTGAAATCTGTCAGATTCCTTCCACAGAGTGAGACAACAACATTTACTGTTGGTGGACAGCAGCAGTGACTTACAGTTCTACTCCATTCCACAATAGATTTTAGCAGTGGTACCATTATCCTTGTTTAAGGAGGAGTAGGAACTGTGAAGCCTGTGGTCCATCAATGTCTTCCACCCAGCTTGCCACTTTTTTTGGCCTGAAATAATCCATGTCAGAGGCATGTGGGAGCAAATAATTTCCTTCTCTTCACTGGAGGAGTGATGAATGAGAACAGTTCAAACAGACTGAATGGCAGATGCCACAGATGCTTTCATCTGCTTGCCTTTATTCAAGGAGCGATGATTCGAGATGAGAGAGTCCTTGCAGATGCACATACGTGCAAGGGTGAATGCATGCATGTCTACTTGCATATGGAAGAAACAGGGACAGATCTGCTTTTCCACATGAAGATGCTGCAAAAACATGTATAAGTGACTACAATTGTGAGGTATAAGCTGTGGGGGAAGCCACTTTTTCAAGAGATGTGAGGAGTGCATGAAGAGGAGGTGCAGATGGAAGAAAGGGGACCACATGAGAGCCAAAAACACAGAGAAGCAAAGTCTCAGCTAAGCAGCAATTTATTCTTGTTTGAAGATTGTTCAAACATGTTTTGAGAGTGGTCTCTTAAGGGGGAGTAAATGGCTTTTTTTTAAATTTCACTGTACCAGTTAAAACAACTCCTTTTGGGAGTATTCTTTGCATTTTCAAAATACACTGGACAAACGTTCAGCTAATCTCTCCCTTTAATTGTGAACTCAGGTGGTGATTGCAACACAATTATATACAAAATAGAGCCATGAAGCAATAACAGCAAGGTATCTGCCCCCCTGGGGGAAGCCCATGGTTTGAAGAAAAATAGTTGGGGGTGGGGTACTAAGGGAGGCATTCTCTTCCTATTTGTGAAAGAACAGGGAATGCCTTGTCTAAGCTGGTCTGGCTATGATACACAATAATTAAAAACAAAGTATTATTTTCTTAAAGTTCAAACTCTCCCCCACCACTCAAATGCCACTTTACTTGGTTAATAAAATTGACTCATGTACAGTAATTATCTGCCTTACACTACACATCTTGATATCACTCTTTCATAGGCTTTATCCTGTGAATCCTAGGATTTGTAGTTTGATAACGTACTTAGAATTTCCTGTTACAGTTGTTGTTAAGGCGAGGGAACATCAAGTGATACGCCCCAGCAGTCTGAAGGATGAAGCCATGACAGTAAAACAATATATTTTACTGCTTTGAATTTGTTATATAGATGCACTCCAAAACATCTTTAACCGGGTGATGGACAGCTCTAATAAGTAGCATTTGGAATCATAATAGATGCTGCTCCACTGCTCTTTTGCATATTTCCTATGTGGGAAATTAGGTTTAAGGAAGTTCTGTTTGTCTCAAACACAGTGAAATCGGAAGCAGTCTGAAAATAAATACAAATAAACCACGTACCACTGAATAAGCAATGGATGAAGGCTGCCTTGGGCTTCCTGAGCTGGTAAAATACATGATATTGAGGAATAAGCAACAGCTGTTGAAGGTACAGATGGTAAGGAAAGAGGGCAGGGAATTAATCCTTCAGGGAAATCTAACACAAGAGAACCCCACTCATCAATCAAGTTATCATCATTATTTGTTGGTTCCTTGTTTGTTCAAAGAGGGCACCTAGTGAGTGAGCTGAAGAGGTGACAAAAGAGTGTGTTAACCTCACAGCAGTCCTCCAAGCGAAGAAAGCAATGGAAAGTAAGACATGCCTCGTAGGAGGGCGGGAAGTCAACCAATAGCTTTTCCACGTCTATTTGCAGCATTTGTGCAAAGTGAAAAGGAGGTGAGAAAAGATGCCATGAGACTGTGTGTAATGGGATATTATGCAGTATGTGTTTTACTATTTTATGCATCAAAAATTCAATCCCTGTAATCTAACAGCGGCAGACGCTGTACAGCACGTATGACCTTCACGAAATGACCAACAGCAGTGATACAACGAGACTGATCAGGTTACATGCAGGTGGATTTGGACAGTTCCTGTCTCAGGTGCAGAGAAAGTAATTTAGGGCAAGCTGAGAACATATTGCAACAGGACTGTTGTCGCCTTTCACTCCTGCTGAGTTTTAACAGCTTGATAGAAGATGGAAAAATGCAATGAAGCACCCCTTACCTAGCATGAAAGTTGAACATAAAGGAAAACTGAAGGCATAAAATTGCTAAAAACACAAAGCGAATGTTAAGAAGACAGAAGAATGACTTGTAGCTTTCCCCAGCCCTGGATGTCCAGTCCTATCAAAGTTCTAGCCATCATGGGGAGAAGTAGCAGAAAAATTTACCACCACAAATTTGAATGTTAAAACCTTCCATGTTCACTGTCTTTCCCCCTCAAGTATCTGAATATCTGCAGAATATAAAATGAAACAAACCAAAAAAGAAACAATACACAACACAATTTTGCATAACTACAAAATATGCTCATGTGTGGCCAAACTGTATTTCTAGCATTTCTGAAGGCATTAGGAATATGGTCCTAACGAAGACATTAGGAATTAAAGATCAGCCCTAGACTACAATGTCACAAGGATGTGAGGACAATGAAATATAACAAGTGTTATTTTAGCACGTGGTGTAAAGAGTTAAAATCACAAAGGAAGAAGGGGATTATTTTTTTCCTTTTACCATTGACAGCTAACGTGATAAAACCATCACTTTCAATTACAGTATTAGCAAAGGAGCAGCCAGAGACCATGGTATCAGAGGGCAACAAGCACTAATAGACGAAGAATGAATAGTGTTGGAAGTTTAAGAAACCTCATCAGAGGTTTTTGGACATTATCAAGTATTTTGACCAACACAGTCTGGGAGACACCCAGAAAACTTTTGACTCTTGCAGACTGATAAAAAAAAAAAAAAAATGCTGGGAGAGCTACATTGCAGGATGAATTAGCATTTCTAACCCTACTCTGAACAGACTAGCTAGCTACTAGCTAGCAGGCAATCTTTTTATCCCATATGCTGAATAGCAATATTGGGAAGGGTCTTAATGCCGCCCTCCAGGAATGGGGTGGTGGTGGTGAAGGGCAAAGGGCAGAGCCAAAGCAATGATGTAAATTCTACCACGTTCCTACAGTGTAACAGCTTGTGCACATGCAAAGTACAGTTTATCTTTATGCCTGTCTTCTCAGGAAGAAGCCCAGTACAACAGCTTCCTGAGTTGCAAAACACAGCTCAGTTCCATGGAATAGGAAAGCAGAGTTGCTGTTCCATGGAATGGCTATCCACATTTGTCTCGTTCCAGAACTGGGTGTACTTCCAGATTCTCTTCAAGGGTTCTTTTGGTGCCAGGCACTGACACATGTTAACTGCTGTGGCATCAGCTTTATTGGTGATAAATGATGCAGCGGGCGGTATACAACAGAGAAGCATAGCAGCCCTTTTGCTGCTAAGATCTAGCATCTCATCAAAGTCAATGCTGAAAGGTATCCACCGAAAAACCACAAGCACTCATAGAAATTGAAAGGAAACTGGCTGTTACAGGGTTGGCATGTGCATGGGTCTGGATCCTGGCATTGGCCAACCTGCCTGTTGACCAACCCTCTGGCCACTGCTGGAAACCATGTGGTGATAGGTGCGAATCCACCTTATCACTCAAGGAGTGCAGGTAAAGTGTGCATCTCCTGTGTAGTGCACATCTGCTACCACCCCGAATCTTTTTCTACCCCGAAGGGGACACCACAGTCTACCCTGTTGAAAGGCACTGGTAACTATATCTGGATCCAGGACACACATGCCAACAGCCCCCAAGTTGTGACAAATACAGCCCCAAATCAGCAAACACAGGGAGGATGGACAAGACGATGCTTCGAATAATGTCAGCACACTCCAGAGGAGGACCTGCTTAAGTACCCCTCTCCTGGACCAGAGGGAAAATTACAGCCAGCTCTGGCCCAGGAAACAGGCAGCCAGTGAGTTTAAACTGAGGTTTAAATTTATTGGCTGACTGGTGGACACCGTTTCGAGGCTACATAAGTCACACAGCCTTCTGAGAAGGTGGAACCAACTCTCCCAGCAGCACAAGGCAACCAAGTGTAGAGACTCTGCCACCTCTCTAGGCAGTTGGTTCCATTGCTGAACTGTTCTTATTGTCAAGAAGTTCCTTCTAACATTTGGTTGAAATCTACTCTCCTGTAACTTAAAACCATTAGATCTGCTACTACTCTCTGGACACCAGAGAATAAATCCACAGTCTCCTCTCTGTGACAGCCCTGGAAGTATTTAAAGAATACACATACTTTTCAGTCTTCTTTTGACTAGGATGAATATGCCCAGCTCCCTCAACCTTTCCTCACAGGTTTTGTTCTCTGTGCTTCTCATCATCCTTGTTGCCCTTCTCAATTGCTAAAGGGTGCTAATATTGCATTTTTTTCAGTGTTTCTGAATATTTCTGCTCTCTTTCCCCAGCATCAAAATTTCTGCATATTGTACATCTTCAGGATGCAGGGGAAAGTTTCTTTAATGTAACAGGTCCAGCCACTCACCATGCTGTGTATTCTTCAGAAGCCATATATATGTATATGGGCATGTCCTCTAAAAAATCCCCAAAATAGTTTATTTAATAGCAGACTGAGAGGTTTAAGAAGTTGCCCATGCAAAGTTTATGGAGACGGGGAGAGGAAAGTGAAGGAAGGGGAACTGTGGATTAACAAATCAGTTATATGTACATCTATAAAGTTGACAGAAGGATGATTTCACAAAATGTCACATTTCTGGATCAGTTTCAGAGCTTTGGTCTAACTGCTGTTTCTCCTCCATCCTAGTTCTTAAAAATCAGTTTAAGAAATCAGCATTATAAATGATATTGTCCACTGTAACCCTCCCTATAATGTTTAATCCCTGGTCTAGCCAGTCCTTTCTCTTCTCTTCTGCTTGTCTTCTCATGCCAGCTGCTTCACCTCTTTTCCTTCGGCTCTGCTGCATGCCTATGCATGTGGATGTGGTTGGCCACCAGCTGACATTCTGGCCTCACAAGCAGAATTTGCAGAGGAAATGAGCCCAAGCTTCAGTTGCTGAAATAAAAAACAACAACAAAAAACAGCTTCTCTTTGCTGCTGCTAATGTTGGCCAGAGGGGAAAGACCTGAATGAAGGCAGCAAGGCAAGAAAGTTAAAACATGAACTCAAAGAAGAGAATGGAATGGAAGTGGAGAAAAGAGACTTTACTTCATCAACTTCCTGTGAGGTTAGTATCTTCCAAAATCACCCTGAAGGCACCCAGCTACCTTGCTGTTTCAAGTTATGATACCCTGCGTCATCCTTCCCCAAGATATTATCCACTACTACTCCCACCAGCCCAAGCCAGCATGGGCAATGGGAGCTGCAGTCCAAAACATCTTGAGGACTCTATGCTAAGGATGGTTGCCTAGTACAGTAAATACATCCTCCAATATTTGTCAAATGATAAATTGAATACTGTGTTTGTTGATCATAACAGCAAGGGTTTGGTTGTGAATTCAGTCATACTTAGAACAGTCCCACTGAAATCAATGGGGCTTCTGTTAGCTTGTAACCAACCCATTAACAACAGTAACAATACTGTAATATGATGTCACGTCTTATAGTATTACAATTAAAGGAATAGCTTATGCTGAAAGTTATTAACTGGCCCCAAATCGTGCAGAACACCTAACATATTAGAAAGGACTTTAAGTCAGGACTCAACAGTGTAGTCTGTAGAACACTGGAAGCTCTTAGATGAGAGACTCATCACACCAGTCCTTTAATGGTGAGAACTGGGATGCTGGAATCAGAGTTCATTTGCTCCTCTCCTCCATCTCAGAAGTCACAGACTTCTTCCCCCCATCATACTGCAAGACTCACTGACCCTCCTCTAGGGCCATTTCCACACTAGACTGTTATAGTGCTATTATTCCACTTTCAATATCCTATGAATGTTGAAAGGCCCCTCCCTAAACTGCAAAACCCAGGATTCCATAGGATGTTGAAAGTGGAATCATAGTAGTATAACACTCTAGTCTGGAAATGGCATAGGGAGAAGGGCAGATCACTTTGCTTCAGGCAGGAAGAGGGATCCATCTCTTCTTCCTAGATATCCCACATAAATCTAATAATAGTGAGGAGGAGGAGGAGGAGGAGGAGGAGGAGGAGGAGGAGGAGGAGGAGGAGGAGGAGGAGGATAATAATAATAATAATAATATCATCCTGCCTTTTTCCCAGTCAAATGTTAAAACAGATGACAGTTAAAAATTTTACAACCATACAAAAGTTGAAAATATACAGTTGGCCCTTCACTTCTGTGGGTTCAGCATTTGCAGATGTGATTATTTGTGGGTTATTTTTGGAGACAAGCTTTAGCACTTTTGATAGGTGTTTGAAAGTTCAGACTTAATTTGGGTTTCACCACCTCCATGACATGGAAGCTGAGAGGGCCTTGTCCACCTTCATTTCCACCATCACTATTTTTCTTACTGTACTCCATTAGGTATGGAATGTACTATTGTTACTGCTATTGTTATTGTTATCCTGTTTTTCCCCCCAGTTTGGGATTTAAGGCAGCTTACAACAGGTAAAAACCCATAGTTAAAATCCACAAAATCCAAAAGTTAAAAGATGATTAAGCTAGCAGAAAATTAAAAACCAATTTAAAACACAAACTAATTTTTTAAAAAAGTAGCTTTAAAAATAACTTAAAGTAAAAGAAAAAGAACACCCAGCTTGACAAGAAGTACATTCCAATCAAAGTGAAAAATAGTTTAGTGAGTACGAAGGATATGTGAAATGAACCATGTAGCTACTGAGCTTCTTGGAAGGGCTCAAACAAGGCCATCATGATGCATAGAGGGGAAAATAGCATAGTCTAAAATAAAACTGTAACAGGAAAAGAGAGGCTGCCCCGAACACTTCAAAACATTTGCTGAGTGAGTGCTACAAGAGTTAAAAAGACCAGGCTGTAGTAGAAAGTGAAAGACGCTTACATGCTGAAGCAAACATATTACTGTTACATCCTCTACGGGAACAGTACGCTCAGTCTTGATCCCGTAATCTCTGAAAGGGTATAATGGAAAGAGAACGGATCGAGAAAAGATCAGCAAAAATATTTGGAAGCTAGAACAGATTTCCATATAAGGAGACCATGAAGATAGTGGGATTGCTTGGCCTAGAGCGGAGATAAACGGGATTGTGGAGTTGTGAATAATCTTTGTCACCTGTACATTCGATAGAAAGCCAAGGGATATAAACAGAAGTTGAAAATGTAATTGCAAAAGACAGCATTGATATAAAGAGTGCCCTTCCACAACAAAATGGATTTTATCATGAAATAACACTAACCATTAAGTATGATGCTCAATTAAGCTTTTGGGCATGGGTGGATATGACAATATAAATGTTGTAGAAAAGGTGGACATGAAGATGCCACAATCAATAGTGCATCAATGTGTCCTGCTATATCATACTGTTATCTTGTTTATTATTTTGAGCAGCGTTATGGATAACTGATTCTTTAAATAAAGAAAAGCAAAACCTCCGGTTGAGAAAGAGGACTTTCTTACTGAGCTGAGGGAAAACAGTTTACTGCGATCTCTTTGAATGTTAACTCTGATATTCTCCAGATGTCTTGGACGGCAACTCTCATAATCTCCAACCAGTAGCCATATTGGCTCTGCTTGTAGAAGCTTCAGGCCAAAACATCTGGAGGACATCAGATTGCCTATCCTTGGTTATGAGCTTTGTGGTAAAGTGGTACATAACAGTTTAAAATACTCTCATTTGACACAGGAAAGAGATCCAACATCAACATCAAATCTTACATATTTTAACACTTGTTTTCAGGGTTGGGAAAGGATTTTTAAAAAGTGGCTGGGTCGATGTGACATGCTATTGGAATCTTTAGGATGCAAGCCTGTACATTCCTATGACGGAGTAAGGTAAATTGAATTTAGCAGGACTTCAGAGAGGTCAAGTAGAGGAAGGTATTGCAATGTAGCAACACATGCAATTGATTGCCAACACTGAACACAGTAACTGAGTATTATAATAGAATTCTATGGTTGAAACATTTCCCCCAATTTTTTAAACTCATACAAACCAATCAACAAACAAGTAAACAGACAGACAGACAGACAGACAGACAGACAGACAGACAGACAGACAGACAAATATGACATACCAATCCCATTCATGATGGGTGACTCATTATTAACATCCAATACTCCAGGCAAATCTGGTTCCCCTTCCTGTTCATTTAAATCCACGTTTGGCTTTTGGGAGCCGTTCCCAAAATGTCTAGTATCCTTCTCATAATTGGCGTCTCCATTCTGCAGGCCATTGTGTGGCTTTTTCAATGGCACAATCTGTAATCCACTGGGGGTAGTCCGGTAAGATACCGTTTTAGCAGCTCTGTCTCCTGAAGATGCTGGTTTGGCTGTATAGCCCTTTTTTGGCTTTTGAAATGTTGGGGCCATGCGTTTCCGTTTATGAGACAATCCCTTGCTTTTCCCAGAGTCAGAGGGTCTGTGTGATATTTTATCAAGGGAGGATCCCCTGCTTTCCCGTAAAAATTTTGGTGTGCTGGCTTGTTTCCCATGCTTCGCTCTCTTTTCTCTTGTGACGTGCAGTCCGTTGAATTCATCGATAAACTCCTCACAGTGCAAAAGGTGATGTTCTGGTTCCCACGTGTCTTCATTGCTTCCATAACCTTTCCACCGTATAAGATATTCCCATTTACCTTTTTTGTTCTTTCTTTTGTCTACAATCCTTTCCACCTAAAAGGAGAAAATAAATAAATTGTCAGCTGCTTCAAGTGACAATAATTTAGGCTATAAAACTAGGCTATAAAACCCTACCAGTGTTACGGTGCCAAAACATTGCATCTTGCTAATGCTATGACAGCATCAGCTTGGAATCTAGGCCAGGCAGTAGCTGATAAACTAACACCAGACTTTGAGGATTCTTTATGAACTGATAACAATTGTTAACCTTTTTGGCAGTGTGCTACTCCTCAGCTAAGGAAAAACTGACTTAGATTAGCAGCAAATGGCACAGCCAAACAACATAACCAAAAATTCTCTCACTTTTGCTTCTCTATAAATTCAGAGGTGTGAGCAACAGCATTTTTGTTGGTTTTCAAGAAGATTAGTTAGTTATTAGTTACATATGAAAAAAAATGACACTTATTCTCTCTTCTTCAGTGGTGAGATAAATACCATCAGCAGAGACCTAAGAAAATAGACAAGTCATTGGTGCTGAAAGGACAACACAGAAGGCCTACCTGAGGACAGCACTGCACAAACGATGTGCCATCCCTGAGAAAACCCTCTCACTGGTGCACACTTATTTAATTTATTTGGCTTATATTCCACCTTCCACCTTTGAATGGCACTGATATTAAAACAGTTTAAATGGGCAGTTTCTAGTAAAAATGGCAAAATGCATAAAACGCATCTTGACTGAAAGCATTCACAATTCAGATATAATTTAAGAACACTCCAGTAAGAGAAATAGAAATAGAATAGGTTAGAGTAACATAAGAAGAATTAGATAAGAAAAGAGAAATAATCTAGAGAGGGGAAACTTTGGCCATTTCTGCATGGGGTGAGGGAGTTGACCCATGATGCTACTCACTAGACTTTTGGGCTCCCCGGTCCGGTCCACGCTTCTCCAGAGCAGTGTGTGGCCGCCGCTCCGCACTGCTCCGGGGACGAAAATGGCGGCTTCCGGTTGGTCGGGGGTCTCGACCAACTGCTGAAGCTCACCAGCCTAAAGCCCGCCCCTGGCAGATCACAGGCTCGCACCAATGCAAGCCTGCGAATCTGCACAAGGGAGCAGGCTCGCAGTGGCACGCTCCGTGCTTCTGAAAGACCTGTTTTTAGCGGTCTTTCCAAAGCACGCTGGATGACCACTTGGGGTCATTCTGGAGCGGGCTGGGGTGCGGATCTACATTAAGTAGGTCCGACTCAGTCTGCTCCCAGGTGCAGACGTCCTCCCTGGAGGACACTCTGCCCTGTGTTAAAAACCCCGTGCGGACATGGCCTTTAGTTAGTTAATTAGAACTGCAGTGGATCTCAAATGGAAGCTGTCCTTGATCTGCTAAGGGGACACAGCCAGATATTTCTCCGACTCTCCCCACGCCCCAGCAATGGAATGGATGTGTGAACGGAGCCATCGCAGTCCAACAGCGATCCTGGGGATAGTTACAAGGGAGTCACAACATAATTCCACACGTGGAACTCTTACAATATACTTGACCATGTTGGATCTTGGTTATACAGATACAATTCATTCACTAGGGAAGTTCATGAGATGTCCTCACATATAGAGTTGTGGGATGATAATACACAAGACAAGGCCTTGGAAAGAATGTGGGGTTTAAAAATTCAAACTCAGAATAAAATGAAACCAAGAGTTTTTCCTATCCCTACTGACACCACAAATCTGATCAATACCACCATAGCATCCTCAAAACTTCTGCTTCCGTAGGAGGAAATAGCAGGAATAGTTAGGAATGGGGGAGTTTAACGCGAACCCATAGCAGACAGCCCTCTGCCTGTACAGCTTTTTTAATTTTAGAAACTAAATTAATTGCAATCATGCAATTAACATCCCACTGAGTTTAGCCATCAGTTCCTTGAGGATTTGCCAGACTGAGCATGCATAATATCTGAAAATATCTTAGTGCTTGATATCAGTGTGTTTACTATGTTGCTAGCTTAGCTGTGGTGGTGGGAGCGGAGAACCAGATTGATCTACTTGCATATTTTTCCAAAAAGAAAAACATGTCAAGATAAAAAACATTGACACATTTTTCCCCAAAAGGAAATATATCATGAGCAGGTTGTGAAAGCTGCCTACACTTCTCTCTTTCTAAAATACAAATCCATTTCCCCCACCCTACCACCCAGCTCTGACATTACATGGCACCATCGTCACCTTAAGTGAAAATGCAACGAATGATTCCCTTAAGCATCTTCTGAGAGCTCAGCAGCTGTCAGGGTTTTTTTTCAGTGGTAGCCCTCTGTCCTAAGCTCTCCAAAGAAGCCAAAATAGTTAAAGGCACCAGATCCCATCTGATCTTGGAAGCTAAACTGTGTCAGCCCTGGTTTGTATTTGGATGGGAGACCGTCAATGAATACCAGGTGCTGTAGGCTACATTTCTGAGGAAGGAACTGGCAAAACCACCTCTGAATATTCCTTGCCTAAGAAAACCCTATGAAATGGGGTCACCAAAGTTGACAGGGAATTTGAAGATGCACGCATGCGTGTGCATGCACACACACACACATCATACTTTGGACACATTGTGAGATGGCACGATTCAATAGGAAAGGCAATAATGCATGGTAAAGTAGGAGGCAGTAGGACAAGAGGGAGGCAGCATAAAATTGCATTTTATTCTTGCACTGAAGTATCATTGTTTCAGTGCTGCAAATATTTTAATTCTCTTTTAATATTCACCTTTTGTCTGTTTTTAATTCTATTGTTCTTTTAAACTGTGAGCTACTTTGAGTGCCAATGTAGGAACAAAGCAGGATGATGGTGGTAATAATAATGATGATGATAATAATAATAATAATACAACAACAACAACACTTTTTCGATTCCCCTTTCGGAGATTCCTGATAGTTTTCAAATGTATGTTGCTGACCTGTATTTAATTATATTTAGAGATGTAAAAATTTCTGATAATTCTGAAGCCCTTGAGGGAACCTTTTTTTTTTCAGGGAAAAACCAGAAATTTTTGGAAAAAAATGACAGATGAAATATTCATCCCCTTTTACAGATGGAAAGATATTAAAGGAAAATAAACTTTATTATATATGCAATTGTACCTTGCTTGACGGAGCTTTACTTTAGAGCACTTTGCTAACGCTTTTTAATCATAAAGTTCAGCACCAATTTATTACCATACTCAATCTGTTTACAGCATTTTCATATCTAAGTGTCATATTCTGGCAATTTTTTATGTATTATTTTTACTTTTTAAAATTTATTATTTTTTTCTTTTGCACACTTTTCCTAGGCCTAGTGCTATTGCACCCTCGATAAATGATAGTGTAAATATGTTTGAAATGTATTGGAGAATGAAAAAAAAGTCTGTGATTTGCTTTACGATGACGTTCACTTTACAGCAACAGTATGGAATCTAACCTGTCATGTTAGCAAGGCATAAAAAATTCAGTTTTTTGCTACAAATAGAGCTACAAGGTCCTGAACTATAAGAAACACATAAAACTCTAAGGAACCTCTTTGATTTTGCCAAATTCAGGAGGACATTTAAAGACCCCAGTAAAAACAAAGACAACATTTACATTGGTAAAATAGAGACAATTATTTTTCTCCACTACTTCTCTATAGTGATAATCCACTCACTTCCATAAAATTAACAAGATTAGGAATTATAGTGATCTGATACTGTACATTGTCTTACATAAAAGGCTTCCTCTTATCTGCAAATTTCTCTAAACCCTGCCTCCCGTCCCACATCAAGCATTTTTTTTCCGGGGGTACCTTCCCCTTGGCAGCTCCGATCATGCCATGGAGCCTTTTAAAAACCCACCTTTCCCCATTTTTGCAAAGGTCGTGAGCCTCTAATGCTAGCAAGTGTATAGGGCCAATTCTACATTTTATTCATCCATCTAAAAGAAAAAAAAATTATATATATTATAGAATGGTTGAAATTGAATAATGCTTGCTCAACTGTGTTAACCGTTATGGACATATTTTGCTAAGAAAAAGATAATACATACAAATGAGGTTGTATGAAAAAATTCAAAAGTGGGCGTGATCTTGGGAAAACACGCAAGAATGGAATCGAGGGATAGTGGGGGGGAAGAATGCTAATTTTTTTATGAAAAAGAATTTTGGAAGATGTTTATTTTTCAAAGCTTCAATTTATTGTTTTGAATAAAAAATATTTCAAAAAGATAAAGGAAAATATTCTAAAATCCGTTTAAAAAAATCAGGGGAAAAAAGTCTTCAGGAAAAAAGGGTTATTCTGGTTTTTCTTTTGACTCTTCTCTTCTCTAATTATACTATCATTTTAGTTACTAGGTTTAAGAGATAGCCTAAAAGCGTCTTAAACAAACCAAAAACATTGCAAAGGAGCCAGTCTCCACTGAATGTTTTGCTTAGAAATGTGTGTCAATTGCAAAGGGCAGTGACGACTGATGGATGAATTATTGATGTTACCAGAATCTGAAGCTGACATATGTTAAAACTGCCAGTGGGGAAGTATGGGATTTTATATGTCCCAAATTTGTTCTTTTGAAGATGGCAACCATGGGGCACTCATGACTGCTTCAGCCCGCATTGTGGCTAGATGTCAGCACAGGCTGACTTCAAACTGTGGATGCCACAGCGTTTGGTGACTGTGTTAATGAGCTGCCAGCCCACTATGGATGGGGAGCAGGGACAGTATCGCGCCAGCACCCGCTCTGCCTTCACAAGACTGCACGCACTAAAAGGGCAACACACGATCAGCTTCAGGGAAATGGTTTTCATATCCCAGCTTCAAAACCTTCAGAGCATTTGGCACTTTCATAGCCCAGTCACTCAAAAGAGAATAACTCTCTTTTATACTCTGCGACTTGTCCGACCACATTAGTGGAAGTTTTTTTTAAAAAAGAAAAAAAAAATCTGGCTACTAGAAACTGATCAAAGATACCTTACGTTCTGGAAGGGAGGATACTAAATCATATAATCTACAATTTCCAGGTCCATCCTGCTTTCTCTTAAAGCTTCTACAGTTGGCCCTCTATATTTGTGGGTTTCACGTTTACAGACTGATTATTTGTGAGTTTCTCCTACCCCTGCCCCCATCTCATGTGCTTCCTTTCCAGGGGAACATTCCCTCTCAGCAGCTCTGATCAGGCATTGCAGGCCTTCAAAAACCTGCCTCTGTTGAGCCCTGGTGGTGCAGCCGTTAAATGCCGGTACTGCAGCCACGAGGTTGTGAGTTCGATCCTGCCGGGCTCCAGGTTGACTCAGCCTTCCATCCTTCCGCAGGTCAGTAAAATGAGTACCCATCTTGTTGGGGGCAATTAGCTAAAAATACATTGTAAACTGCTTAGAGAGCACTTAGCTGATAAGCCGTATAGAAATACACATGCTATGCTATGCTATAGTCTTCTTCCTTCTCTACCAACTGTTGCGCAGCCCTATTTCTCAGCACCACAAACCCACTCCCGAAGTCCTGCCTATACCCAAGGAAGGAGATGGACAAGAAGGAAAAAGGATAGGGCCACCATGTTGACCTACCCCTTTTTCTCTCTCCCTGACCTGGTTTGAACCCATGCCTCCCCACCATGCCTCCACTCCCTTCCCACAGACACACATATGCATTTTGATATTTTTGGTTTTTTCCACTTTTGCCCCTAGCCCTAGTAAACGAGGAGGGACAACTATACAAACAAATCAAATTGTTATTCTGTTCTCCATTTATCTTAACTTACATTAGTCAAAGCATATGGTTTTCTAATTTCCTTTCAACTTGGTTAACACTGAAAACAGGTGATTTAAAAACCATATTTTTCCGCTTTTACTCTAGTTTTTTTTTTCCTGATTGGTAAAAATGGTCAGCACAGTAGTTAAGATGGGAAACATTCATTATTATTCCAGTGGCACATTTTGGATATTGTGCTAAAACATAAATGGAAGAAATAGAAGAAAATCTTTAGCTCATCCACTCCCTTCACTTCCTTTTGGTTGAAAGAAGACTGGAAGCATCCAATTCCTATTTTTAGAGTAACCAGGATTTATTGTTATAGCAACACTGGGAAAAACTCTGGTTGGTTTAAACAAGAAGTGGGCAACCATGGCCCGCCACGTGTTTCCAGCTTACAACTTCAGCCCCACCAAGTGTAGTCAATGATAAAGAGATTTAAATAAGTTGTGGGCTGAGAAAGTTGCCCAATCCAGTTCCAATTATGATTTGCTGAAACAAGCCAGGATCAAACCATAACTTGAGGTTGGACCACACCCTAATGGATCCACATTTTAATTCAGGAGATATCTATTAGGTGAGCCTGCTTTCTGGTTTCGATCCACCAAATTCTTCAATCATCCCTACCGAAAAGGCACACATCTGTCTTCCACTATGAATGTTTATTTAAAAGAAAGCTCACATGGCATATACTGAACAATTTTGGGACAATGAATAGTCTGAAAATTTTCATTATTTACTCTTTCCTCACTTTGTGGGAATGCAGAGACTTTAATTTATTAATGAGGCTTAGGCTTGCAAAGCTCTTTTTGAGTCCTTGTTGAAAGGAAGCTGTTAAGGCTTAGAAGGTTAAGATTTTATTTAATGTAATGCTAATACGTGATTGATTTCTTTCTTCCAGCCTCTTCTAGGGGACTCACTTGGAACACAGGATCATAGATAACCAATTGTCAGCTGGTGGGGCGGCTACTAATGTGCACCACTCAAGTCCTTTAAAAGTATCCAAATATATGTGTTCACTAACAGGGAAGCTGAGTTAAGAGGGTCCCATTCCTTCCAGCAAAAATGTTGAAAGTGCTTTTCTTGACAGTTCCAGCCAGGCAGGCAGCCCTTTATTCCCTTCCCCTTGAATCCCTTCTCCCAGATTTTTTGTCTCCCACCCAAGTCATTTCATATTTTGTGGCCATTAAGAATGCTCAATCTTTCTTGTACTGTTTTAATTTGGCTTTTTTGAAAAATCTGAAGTCCTTGTAGAGAATACTTCTATGCCCCTGTTTCTCAAAGAATGCTACTACCACTCTCTTGTGTACTGACTATGCTATTTTCATTATGTATGGGGCACTTACAAACTTACATTGATGCTGGAATCACCCTGCTGTGATACAAGTTACTTATACCTTGGGAGCTTTCTGACAAAAAATAGCAAAGCAGTACACTCAGCCCTCCACATCTGCAGGTTTAATGTACCTGGATTTGATTATTTGCAGATCACCACCATCTCCACCACTGCCCTATGCCATTTTTAATAGGGACTTATAAGTCTTGCCTTGTATTCACAGTCTCTCTGCAAGCCTTGCGAGGCTAAGACCCTGCAAGATGGAGAATGTGAGGCAAGGCTTGTAAGTCCCTATTCAAAATGGCACAGAGTGGCAGCGGAGGCACTGGCAAGTCCCATCAGCCACCCACTTCTGCCTTGCAAAGGGACCCTGCTGCCTTGAAAGCAAAATTGGGAGGCTGCCATGCCCCCTACTGCAGCATAGAGATATTTGTGGATTTTCCACTTTCACCAGGTTCTGAACCCCTAATGCCCACGAATGTGGAGGGACAACTGTAGTATGCAGTGCATTTCAGACTTCTGAAGTGTTTTAAGAATCCAGATCATTTATCTGTGAAAGGGATGATTCTTTGCAATACTGTGGGGAAGATATTTTGCACTGGTAGGCTGAAGCTGGTAGAAGATGATCTTCATTACTTGTTTCCCTGACCTTTATAAGATTACCCACCTAACGTTTATTTTGGCAAGATAATAGTCTATACAATAAGCTGACCAATCATGCTTAAACGGAAATAAGTTTTACACACCTCTGATCTGTGTGCTTTCCTGATCACTGCAGTGATAAAGAGGGCTAAGTTGATAAAGTTATTTTATATTTAACTTGTTTGCTTCCATTTTCTTGCTTGCTCTCTCTCTCTCTCTGCCTTCCTTTCTCAAATTTTAACTTCAAAATAACTAGGTCAACAAGATTCTTTTGTGAAAGTATTTTTAAAAAATGTTTTATTGTATTTAAAATGTTCTGTTCTTCTCTGATTTTCTCAATAGTCACTGGCTTGACAGTAACAGACAATGGCCATTTCCGCACTACACTCTTCTAGTGCGATTATTCCACTTTCAACATCCTATGGAATCCTGGGGTTTGCAGTTTAGGGAGGGCCCCTCCCTAAACTGCAAACCCCAGGATTCCATAGGATGTTGAAAATGGAATAATCGCACTATAAGAGTGTAGTGCAGAAATGGCCATTAACAATTAACTGTAATCCTTACTGACTCACTTTTGCATGATGTCATTGCAGATTTGTTGCATCCCAGTATTTATTCTGTTTTTTCCATTTTCAAAAAATTGCTGATAAGACTTTTAATGGGAGCTCTTCCTTTAAATTAAAGAGCCTCCTGTTCTTGGACTCAACTTATTTTGTTAGTTTCCTGGTCAGTGTGGGTGGAATGATGATGAATTGCCCCTTAATTGCCCTATATTTGGCCAACTTTGATCATTTGCAGGTCTGTAGGTGTGTGTTTTAAATGCCTACTTTGGGTTTATGTAAATAGATTATAATCATTTACATATGATTCTGTTCTTGAAAAAATGAAAGACACAAAAAAATAAAAGAGGAAGAAAGTGATGGTGAAAATGGTTTATGATCTATGGTTTTTGAAAATGGTTCATGATTATGACCTACCAGAAGTAAAAGTTATAAAGGGACTGAGGATACTTAGTGATGACAAAGGCCATTTCCGCACTACACTGTTACAGTGCTATTATTCCCCTTTCAACATCCTGTGGAATTCTGGGGTTTGCAGTTTAGTGAGGCCAAAGAGCTCTCTGGCTGAGAATTCTCAATGCCCCTCCCTAAACTGCAAACCCCAGGATTCCATAGGATGTGGAAAGTGGAATAATAGCACTATAACAGTTTAGTGTGGAAATGGCCAAAGATAGCTCTTTTGCTTTTCTTTAAATTGTTAATTTTAGATTTATTATTTTTACTGTTCCAAGAAGAGTAGTTGGAAAATAGTTTTACTTTCTCTGGTACTTTGAAATAAAGATATTTACTATACAGAAAATTATTATTTTAAGAATTTCTAATTTTTTATATAGAATAAAATAAGTTACTCATGTTTAACTGTTAAGTAATTATTAAGTTTTAAAATATGATCGTTAATAATTTAGAATTATTTTTAATAATGTATTTAGATTCATTAACTATTAACTTATATTGTAAGTTTAGACTTATTATGATGATAAATAATAGGCAATGAGCACATGCTGTAGTTTAGGATCTAATGATTAATTGTTACTGTTGGAGTATTATTTACTGTTTGCAGCAGGGGTGGGAGCCCAGTTTTAGTTATACGTAGTTTCCGTAGCTGTCTTGTAGTTTAGTTTGATATTTGTAGTTTTGTTTTCTTTTTTGATAGTATGTTGTGTAGTTATAGTCTATTTCATTTTGCATTGTATTACTTTGTTTTATGTAGTGTTACTGTGGTATTTTTACTTTGTTGCTTTTTGTTACTTCTTTTATTATTCAATATATATATATATATATAAATATATATATATATAAAAATAAATACTTAGTTTCATTCTATTTAGTATGTATTCTGTTCACCATAGTGCAATATGGAGAGGGGTGAATCAAACAAGCCCTTCAATCTTACCTGCATTGCGGTGTGCAACAAAAGTGGAAAAGATAAGGGGCAATTCAACACTGACTCTCCTGGTGCACTGACCAGAGAAGGAATAAAAGGAGATGAACCATGGAAAAAATTCAGTTAGCAATGGGACTTGATAAATATGTCTTTGTGCCAACTTGATGGTAAGATGTTCGACTAGGACAAGAGCTTGAGAACATAAGACTCTAATTTAGAATCTGGAATGTTATATTTGAGAACATATGACTCTAATTTAGAGTCTGGAATTTAAAAAGTTTCTAATTATTGTTGCAAGCCAGCATCCTTTGGTGTCCTAAACAGGTAGAACTGGGACATTCACCCTTCCTTCTGCCTCTATCCACTGTGCCAAAAACCTGCCCTAGAGAGTTGCCCTGCCCCTAACACAATTCTAGAGCACGTGAACGGCTGCAAAAACAGTGAGATCACTCATTCTAGCATAAGAATGAAGATCTAGGGCAGAGCTTTCTAAACTTTTCGTGTTGGTGACACGCTTTTTCAACATGCATCATTTCGCGTCACGGTAATTCAGTTTTACTAGCAAACTGGGGGTACCCAGAGGTGTATCTAGGGTGGGGAAGGCAGCCCCCCTGATCCTGGCTGGCTGCCATCGCCCTCACCAAGAAAGGCCCCGGTGAGAGCGATGGCAGGGGAAAGACAGCTCCCCCCACTAGGTCCTTGCCCGCTGCTGTTGCTTTCGCTGGGGAAAGTCCTCACAAGAACGACGGCAGTGGGCCAGGCTCAGGTGGGGGGGTCTTCCTCAACTGGAGAGGTGACACACCAACACACTACAGGAGACACACTAATGTGTCACGACACACCATTTGGTGAGCCCTGATCTAGGGGATATATACCTCTGGATGTCATCTATAGTTCCCAGACACAGGAAGTAGTTAGTTACCCTATAGTTATAATTTTAACAGTAACATTTGCTCCCCTTTTCAGAAGGAACCAAATAATTGTAGTTACTTTAGGTATATTATTATTATTATTATTATTATTACTACTACTACTACTGTATTTATCTGTATCCTGCTTTCTTCCATGAAACTAGGCATCAAAGCAGCTCACACTTTAAAACAGAATGATCTAAAACCATATAAATCGTGCAAATTAAAATAAACTGCTAAAGAGCTAAAACAACAGCTTAAAAAGATGCATTGGCTTGTGAGAACATAAGATTTGACCATTGATTTCTTGTAATTAAAAAAATGTTTTAAAAAGGGGAAAAAAAAGATGTTTTTAAAAAAATAACAAAATAAAAACAGCATTGCATCCCAAACCTATTCTTTAAAAACTCTCTGTATTAAAAGCCTACCTGAATAAAAAGTTTTTCAGCCTGCTGTTGGAAGGACACCAAGGAGGGGGCCGTTCTGGCCTCCCCAGGAAGAGAGTTCCAGAGTCTGGGGCGGCCACTGAGAAGGCCCCCTCTCACACCCCCACCAACTGTGCTTGTGATGGTGTTGGGACGGAGAGAAAGGCCCTTCCTGATAACCGCAGAGCCCAGGATGGCTCATACAGGTATGTTGTGTTGCGGTCTGCCTTCAAGTCATTCCCAATGTGTGGCAAGCCTAAAGGAAGCCTATTATGAGGTTTTCTTGGCACGATTTATTTAAAGTAGGTTTACCATTGCCGTCCTTTTGAGACTGAGAATGTGCAACTTGCCCACAGTCATCCAATGGGTTTCCATGGCTGAACTCTGGTCTCCCAGAGGAGTCTGAGGTCTTTTTGCACCACGCTGTTATAGTGCTATCATTTCACTTTCAACCTCCTGTGGAATTTTGGGGTTTGTAGTTTATTGAGGCCAAAGAGCTCTCTGGCTGAGAATTCTAAAGGCCCCTCTCTAAACTGCAAACCCCAGGATTCCATAGGATGTTAAAAGTGGAATAATAGCACTATGACCCGTTCTGCACTGGACTGCTGTAGTGCTATTATTCCACTTGCAACATCGTATGGAATCCTGGGGTTTGCAGATTCGGGAGGGGCTGCCCAGCAAGTGGAATATTAGCGCTATAGCAGTCTAGTGCGGAAATGGCCTATAAAAGGGTAATGCAGAAAGGCCCTGAGCCTGACACTTAAAGCACTACACCACCCTGGCTCTCACTGTAGTTGTAGTTACTTCAAAAAACACACCAGAATGCTACAACCTGCTGACCTGTGGTACAAACCAAGCTTTCCTCCTGTCTACTTTGTGGTCACCTCAACACCGACAACAGAGCATGAGACAGAAAACAAGCCTTAAACCATATGTTATTTCTCTTCCACTATTTAATAAGGTTGTGCCTCTGTAACTGGTCCGGTAACTAAGAAGTTAGTTATACTGCAAAAGAGATCAAGTTATCCTTGCCAAGTTATGATCATAATGTCATGTGACATTTATTACTGGAAAAAGGAAATAATTGTATGTCACAAGTTGTCTGCACCAAGTCACTTTCATGTTCTGACTTACAGATAGTGCTATTTGTAGGGTTGGTTTTAATTCCACTTTCAGCCACATAGGCAAGGCCTTAACAGCAGAGATACAGGCTTCTGGTATGGAAGCAACTGACTGGTTGCATCCATTCAGTGTAACAGAAGAACGTTAATTAATGTTCAGTGTCTTCAGAATACGCCTCCAGCTGCACTTCTCTGCATGTTTACCGGGCAGTATTCTGGCTTATTCAGGAGTAAACAGATCTGAGTTGTTGTCAGAGCAAAAGTGCCTACCACTGTGTGTGTGTGTGTGTGTGAGAGAGAGAATTATTTCATACATTGCACTGAGTGGCTGAAATGTTGACTCTTTTTTCCAATATGCACTCGGAGGAGGAAGTTGCTGGTAGGGGATTTCCTTCAAGACATTCTGAAACCTCTTGCCTCTCTTGTTCTGAAATGGCATGTCGACTTTCAGATCACAGTACAAAACTGCTGCCTTCTCTTTCACTCTCTCTGGGGAAGGCAGCCTGAAGGTTTCAGCCATGGTTGCTGCAAGTTCTTGGATAGGAAGTCACCCAATGGATTCATCACATGACTACCAGTGAAGGCCAGCTGGAAAAGCTTCTGGCAGGTCACTTCCTGTTTCAGAGGGAACAGTCTTGCTATGTGTAAAAATTAACCTCCAGCATGCTCTTCAGAATATTGTTTTTGAATGTTTCTGCATGCAAGGAGATGCACACAACCAGCTCACGAAAAGCACGGATAGGGCTGGCCCAACACATTTTTCTGCCAGAGGCCAAGGAGCAAATAGTACACAGCCTTCTTGGGCCATTTCCACACTAGACGGTTATAGCATTATTATTCCACTTGCAACATCCTTGGCCCCTCCCGAAACTGCAACCCCAGGATTCCATAGGATGTTGCAAGTGGAATAATGGCGCTATAATAGTCTAGTGCGGAAATGGCCTTGGTCACTGTCCTAGGTTTCGGATCCCCCTTTTTAGAGAGACTCCACTGGTCTTCTTCATAGCGTTTTTATGGTGGCAGGTGAAGACCTTTTGGTTTCAACGCAACTTTGGGAACAGATTGTTTAGGTGGAAAAGGCTTTTAAATAGAAGAAGCTGCCACCTTTTGACACCCTGTTATCTGATGACCCACTCTTTCAACGCTTCCAGATTAAGGACAAGTTCCACTAATTTGCTGGGGGTTCCGCTCTTTCCTCAGTCCTTCTTGCCTATGGAAGCTCCTTGGGGCAGCTTGCATGCATGAGCTACTTGCAAAGTGAGGGGACTAGAAAGGCACCAAACTAGCTGAGAGACTTTTCAAGCAATGTGTGCACAATGTAAAGTTGAAGGCTTTCATAGCTGGAATCCATAGGTTGTTGTGGGTTTTCCGGGCTTTGAGGCCATGTTCTATTAGTATTTTCTCCTGACGTTTTGCCTGCATCTTTGGCTGGCATCTTCAGAGGATCTACTAATAGAACACAGCCTCAAAACCTGGAAAACCCACAACAACCAACGTGTGCACAGTTGGTCCCAAGTGAGCCTCTGTAAGTCTTTTGTGCTCCCTGCAGGACAGTACGTGGGCTTCACTTTTCAACCAAATCCTTTTTTCTGACAGTGCTCCAGTCCCTAACCTGTCAGATAAGTGGGGGAAGCCTATAGTACAAAGTGCCCTTACATTTATTCTCAGATTTTTGAAAAACACAAGACAAAACACAAGGTCACCGAGCTTGACAGGCTCTATATTTTGCAAGTCTAACAGCACACAGGATCCAGAACGGAAAGCCATTGCTGCAAGGTCGCAAGTGAAATGCAAGTTTCCTTTTGCTGAGACACAGAAATCTCTGGGATTAGATGACTCTGCAATTATGCAGGGAATTTACGGTCCCGTATCAGCAAGATATTTTTCAGCAAAAAGAAAATGGCACAAGGTTGGTGGTGAACACAGAATGGAAAGAAATAGTCACATCATGCAAGAAAACCATGAAAGCTTATACATATAGACTGGTAACCATTTCTTATTCCAGCAGTTGCAGCCTAATAAATGTGCCCAAACTCTACTCTTTCTTCTTCTTCTTCATCATCATCATCTTTATTTATTTATATCCTGTCCTTTTCCCAGTTTGGTATTCAAGGCAGCTTACAATATATAAAATACATATACAGTTGGCCCTCCACTTCTGTGAAGTTTAGGGGGACAAAACAGTGGAAAATAATTGAATGTCATAAGCCTCTCCCCACCGTATTTAACAAGCAAAAAATATACCTGTACTGGCGGCAGTGGCATATCTAACCCGAACAGTGGAAGTTGTGTGGAAGTTGCACCCCTACCTTCTTACCCCTACCCCCACCCCTACATGCATGGCTTTTTGTGACCCCCTGGCATTGCTGCCTGGAGCATGCGCCCTACTTGCTCTACCCGAGCCACCAGCCTCCGACTGGCGGGGTCCCTGGGTCTGGCTGCATGCGTATTCCCTTGCTTGTTCACTCGCTTGTGTGGACAGGAGGCGGAAGGGAACGGGATGGAGGAGTGGGAGGAAGGAGAAAGGAGACACCCATCCCATCCCCTTCCCCTATCCTGGCTTGTGTGGGTAAGCAAACACGTGCATGTGTCCTGCCTCCCTTCTCCCATCCCATCCCCTTACCGGTGTGCATGGATGAGGGGACACATGTCCAGCCAGGCCCAGCCACCCCACCATTTTGATTTTTCCCCCAGCTACACAGTCTGAATAACTATATCCGTGAATGCTCAACCTGCAAATGTGGAGAGCCAACTGCAGCTACAATTAACAGAACGTGAACTTTAAAAGACAGTTAAACTATAAAAAAATGAAAACCAGTTAAAACCAAAAATCATTAAAAAATATGACAAGAAAAATAACAGAGAGAACATGAGCTAAATTGGTGCCCATGGTGACAGCTAAAAGAAAGGTTTAAAATGGATCAAAAACTGTATGGATTTGAGAGAAAAGAGAATGAACTGGACATATTGATGAAGGGAAATTAAAAGAAAAGAATTTCAAAATTCTATAAACTGTTGTTGAAAAGAGAAATGGAATCAGAAGTAGTTAAAGATATAATGGTTAAGTGGGCTCAGAATGTGGGACACCCGATTGAATGAGAAGTTTGGGAGAAAGCATGGAAAACTGATATAAAATTTACCCCAAACTTAAATTTAAGAGATTTTTTTTACAAAATGTTACATAGATGGTATATGACCCCAGAAAGATAGCAAAAAAATAACTAAAAATGGGAGTGCGAAATGTTGGAAGTGTGATGAAAAGACCGAGTCCTTTTTTCACATGGGGTGGACTTGTGGAAGGGCAAGAAAGTTCTGGAAGGGGATACACGATGAAATTCAAAGAATCTGTAAAATGAACTTTGAAATGATACCAGAATTTTATTTGTTGAATATGTTAGGACAACAAAAGGAGATCAGAAGTCATCAGAAGATATTGTTATATTTGATAACAGCTGCAAGGTTGATATACACGCAACATTGGAAAGAAAAGGAAGATACTGATTTAGCAAAGTGGAAATTAAAAGTTCTGGATATAGTAGACAGAAAAATTAGCATTTTCATTGAAAAATAAACCTATCCAGAACTTTAAAGGTAATGGAAAGGAGTTTTGGAATGAATAAAAATATAAAAGTATATGAAATCCAAGAAAGAGATAATGTAATTGTTTTTCTCTTCTGCAAATGGAAATGTATTTGTCATTCTTTCTTTTTCCTTTGGTAAATGGAAACAAAGAAGACTCAACTGGAATAAAATAATATGGAAGTGGGGGGAGGGTGTGATATATCTGATAATGGGGTATATCCACTCTTTTTTATGCAATGAAATTTTTAATAAAAATATTTTTAAAAAATAACAGAGAGAAAATCCAGCATATTGTTTAAGAGGAATGGGCCCCATATACTCAGTCCTCAAAGGCCTGCCAAAACAGATTGGTTTAGAATGTCTGTGGAATGAGAATAGGGAAGGTGCCAGTCTCAACTCCCTGGGAACGTTAGTTCCAGAATCTGGGGGCAGCCACCAAGAAGACCCTCTCCCAGGTTTCCACTGCATGCATCTATAGGTGGGACAGAGAGAAGGGCCTCCCCAGCTGATCTCAAAACTTGGTCAGGTTTGTAAGGGAGAATACAGTCCTTTAGATAACCTGGACTTGAACTGTATGGGATCTTTTGCCCATCTATATCCATGTACCCTATACCAAATGATCAAGTCAGATATATACGCTCTTGGTCTATGCATGGAAAACAGAAAATTGTTTTATTCCAGATTAGATTAATTGCCCATGAGGACAATATTATCTATTCAAATCTTTCCAAGCAGATGTGCCATGTCAGAGGCAAGCAAAGGAAGGCGATCAGGATCTACTAGTGGATCCCTGGATGATCTGCAATCATAGTTTTTCAGATTGCCCTGTTTTCTGCAGTTTATTTATTTGTTTATATATGCTTTATTCTCATTTTTTTCCTTTGAAGCACTCATTGAGTGAAATGGCAGTCCAAAAACATGCTGAATGACGAATTAGGAAACATAGGGAGAGTGGACACAAGTTCGAACATGTAAAGACTGCAATATCGAGGAAGGACATTCATGTATGAATGTTGCATCACAGATAAAACCCCAAAGAATGTAAAGATAGGCCTTATGCAGTAGAAAACTGCATCTGAACAAGGATCCTTTTGCTCACACTGATAAAACACAAGATACCTTTGGTAAGCCTGCGATTGACCATGACCACAGTGCCTTTCCCATACTGCTGCAATAAATATTCATTCAATATTCAATTGAATATTTATTACAGCCAGTGTGGTATAGTGCCTTGAATGGTAGAACTGGACTCTGGGAGGCCAGGGTTTGAATCCCCACTTAGGCATGAAAAAACCCACTAGGCAACCCTGGATAGGTCACACACTCTCAGCCTCAAAAGAAGACAATGGCAAACCCCCTCTAAACAAGTCTTGCCAAGCAGCGATGTACCTAGAGTGGGGCAAGCTGGACATGTGTCTGCCGGGGGCCCCAAAAAAGCCGTGCATATAGGGGTGGGGGTAGGGGTGAGAAGGTAAGAGCACAACCTTCATGCTTGCCCTATGCGCTGCTTACACTAGATATGCCACTGTTGCCAAGAATACTCTGTGATAGGTTTGCATTAGCGTCGTCGAATGTTGGAAACAACTTGAAGGTACACAACAACTAGGAATTACTGGGGAGATCTGACACAGGTCTGGACTACAAAATCATGAGAAGAGTTTCATGTATGATTGGGGCATCACTGATAAAACCCCAAAAGCATGGTAGATCAGCTGAAAATTGCACCCAATTTTCAAAGATGAATCGTGGGAAATCAAACAATCTTAGGGCATGCTCAGGATGGCAAAAGTTATTAATGAGGAAGAACACACAGACTCACAGTGAACGCAGCAGTGAGCTTTTGCCTGAGCCTACAGGAAAGGACAAGACTCTACTCCTTCTCTCCCTTCCCCTGCTGAGCTAAGTGAGTGCCAACTATCTTTGCACTCTGAACTCAGTTTGCAGCAACTGAAGCAAGCTGTGGACAAAGGGGGAAACAGGAGGAGGAGAGAGAAACTGGAACATTTTAAAAGCAGCTTAAAAAGTGGGATGGGAGGCAGATGATTATCTGGGTCTGTCTCTGCCACATTTAGACAGTTGGAGGCTATGCTGACGTAGGTGTGAACGTAGGCTTAGTCCCATCTGATTTTAAAATTAGGAGACCGATGCTTCCTCACCAGACATCAAGCAGTAACAACAATTATGCTATTGTTTTCTATTTTATGCATCATCTAAAACTTACACTGAAAAAAAAAAAATCTTCCGAGGCACCTGTAAAACTGCAAGGACATTTTTTGGCTCACGGCAGTGTATTCGAGAATAGAGAAAAGGAAGTGGCTGAGAAGCAAATACATGGCTTATGTGGCTTCTGAACAGTCTCCTTCCATTTCATATGGTTGCCAAGTAATGAAGGTCACGCAGCAAATATTTCACAAAACTGAAACTTTCGAAAGTTTTCACAGTTAAAAAAAAAAAGGAAGGGGGAAAAAAGAGCATATTTGGCAAAGTTTTAATCAGTTTTGGGTGGGTAGCCCTGTAAATCTGTTGCAGCAAAAGCAACAAAGAGTCTTGTGGCACTTCAACAAGCTTTCATGGACAGTGATTGGCTTCAGACCACAAAAGCTTAAGCCAAGTAAAAAAATTGCATCTTTTTTTTAAAAAAATATTTTTATTAACATGTATTTAATATATAACATATATTTAAGATGTAAAACAACATATAGGGGATTAAAAAGACAATCAGTAAATAAACAGATGAAGAAAGTCTAATATCTAACCTAATACTAATGTTTCAACAGAACAACACAAAATGCCTTATCCAACTGCTAATTCCTTAATTGCTAGAACTCCTTAATCCAACTCTAGTCCCAAAAAGAGTAAACCCACTGAATCGACAGTTGAATGGCTGGCCAACCCTTGTGTGAATCTGATTCTGTGGGCTACTCCAGTTAGGACAAACAACTGGTTTTAGACTTAACAGATTTCCACAACCCTAGATACATATTGGTTTAACAAAAAATCTGCATCATGACTGAAACCTTGTTTTAAAAATGTTTTTGCATTATTATCGAAAGCAGTGCACCAGGTTGACACTTCTATGTAGCTTTCTGCCATACTCACAACATTTTTTTCCTAAGTAGCAAGGTAGAATAAGATCAACCTTGGATTTGCAAGCCCTGGGCAAGAAAGTGAAGAGTTTAGAGGCACAGGAGGTATTCTCGCCAATTCTACCTGTGAAAATAGAGGGGCAGTAAGATACTGCAAGTGAACGACTGGCTACACAGATGGTGTTGAAGGGAGAGGTAAGGCTTCTGGGAGCATCATCTCCACTTCTGAGATGAAGGACTACTGGTTACAGATGGGCTACACCTCATTAAGACGGAGAAAAATGTCTTTGGCAAAAGCATGATGAACCTGATCAAGAGGCTTTAATCTAAATCCTTGGGGAGTTGGAGATGACAGCTTAAGCATCTGTCCAAAAGTAAGCTCTAAACATGAGGATATGAATTCTAGAGAAGAAGCTGAGGGAGAGAATGGGAGCCACAGTAAAACTCACCGATGAATTAAAGAGGAGAACCAACAACACTTTAGATGTCTATGCACCAATACATAGAGTTTGGGAAACAAACAAGATGAACCTGAAGTCCTACTGCAGGATGATAAATATGACTTTATAGGTAGGGTGATTTCCATGATTGGAATATAACTGAAGGATATGATCTGTTCAAAAAGAATAGATGAGGAAGAAAAGCAGGGGAGTAGCATTATGTGTGGAAGACAAATTCATTTGTACTGAAATCCACACAAGTGATCAAACTGGACCAATGGAGAGAATCTGAGTAAAAATAAATGAAGAGAGAAATAAAAGTAACACTGTTGTAGGAGTTTATTACTGGCCATCAAACCAAGACAAGGTGATGGGTGATGCTTTTCTGAAACAAATGTCAGAAATCTCCAGGAAGCAAGAACTAGTACGAGCTCTCTGGCTGAGAATTCTAAATGCCCCTTCTTAAACTGCAAAGCCCAGGATTCCATAGGAAAGTGCTGAAAGTGGAATAATCGCGTTATAACAGCGTAGTGTGGAAATGGCCTCAGAGCCAAACAGTAGCAAAATGGAGGAGTTGAAGGTTTGGTGCATTGACTCCATATCCCTGTTATGAATATGTCCATTTCTAAAGATTCTGGAGCAAAATGCACAGCGGTAACACTAAGAGTAACTGTGGCAATAGCAGTAATAGTTTCTTAGTAGGAATTATATAAATAAAGCCCTTTTAGTTAATAATAAGAGAGTTTATATGTTAACTGACAGATTAAAATTGAAGTGAGTAGCTGCCTTAGGCTGCTGCAGCAAAAGCCAGAAAGGAAAAAGAATCTTGTGACACTTAAAGACTAAGATGTTTCTTTTGGCACGAGCTTTTGTGGACTTCAGCACACTTCCACCAAATGCGTATGATGCAAGACGCTGGGTTCCAGAAGAGTTTATGGCAAATAAAATGTGTTAGTGTCTAAGGTGCCACATGCTCTTTTTGTACTGATTAATTCTGTATCAGTGTTCACAGGCACGCTTCTTGGCAACTTGGGAGAGGGTGGACTTAGTAGCTGCTCCCAGCCTTTGGAACTTCTTCCCTAGGACAGGCCCCTTCCCTGTCGTCTTCCCGGTGACAGGTGAACGCTTTTACTTTCTGAAAGGCTTTTAAGAACGGACCGCATGAGATTTTAAATTCTGTGCTATTCTACTGATTTTTCTTTTACCATTTACTTATTTATTGAATTCATATCCTGCCTTCTTTCCAAAATGAGATTTAAAGTGTTTTTTTTTTAAAAAAGCATTTGTTTTAAACAGTATTATTTCTCTTGGAAAAGAAGACGGCTGCCTTGCACCTGGACAGAGGAGATTTCTGCACTATGTTATAGTGTTATTATTTCACTTTCGACATCCTGTGGAATCCTGGGGTTTGCAGTTTAGGGAGGGGCTTTTAGAATTCCCGACTGGAGAGCTCTTTGGCCTCCGGAAACTACAAAACCCAGAATTCCACAGGATGCTAACAGTGGAATAATAGCATTAAAACAGTGTAGGGTGGAAATCTCCGGACTCAGTCAAAGAAGTCACAGTCCTGCCTCTAGAAGACCTGAGCAGTCCTGTTGGTAACACAGCGGCTACGGTAGCTCATTCACTGGGGTGGCATCAGTTGAAGCCGACTTGACAGCAATTAACTATAATAGCTCTACAGGCTGTGCAACCTCATTTTTATCGATTATATTTTGTATTATTACACATGCTGTTGTCTGTGTTTTTAATCTGCTGTTGTGGCTGTTGTGTGCCTTCGAGTCATGTCTGACTTATGGCGAGCAAAAGGTGACCCTATTAGGGGGTTCTCTTGGCAATATTTCTTAAGGAGCATTTCCCATTACCTTCCTCTGTGGCTGAGAGAGTGTGACCCACCTGAGGTCACTTATGGGGTTGCAATTAACTACACTACGCTAGTCTTAATCTGTATTTATTTTAATTTCTGTAAGGCAATTTGGGTCCAAGTTTTGTGGCAAAATGTGGGATAAAAGTAAATTAATAATAACAATAATATTTACATAAAAGGGATCAGTGGTTCTTGGGCAAGAAACATGCTTGTTTAAATTTTTAGACCATGCGTGATTCCCTCCTGTACAATGATACAGAGTGTCTCTCTTAAAATGGTGGTTGCCTAAAGCAGTTTTTAAATAACGACCTGTACTTCAAATAATAATTTCTATATACATTATGCTCCCTTAATTGGAGGCACCTTCTAAGTCAACTGCAAGTTTTTTTTTTTAAATAATTAGTCTAACATGTTTCATCTTGCAGCAGCAACAGTAAAAATCTGGTGGAGGAAATAACTTAGTAACAGTGGAAGATGGCTGATAATGCCTTACCAGTGCTGAAAAATAAACCTGACTTCCATGACTGCCTCTTTCTTTCTCCCTCCATCCCTTTCGCACACAAACACATTCCCCAAATTTGTGACATCCAGATGTGTTGGACCACAACTCCCATTGTGGACAGCCTGCATGATCAACAGAACATCTGGAAGTTACCAATTTGGGGGAAGGCTGATATAAATTAATGGTGGATTCATTATCCAAGTGCCTATCTGTAAAGAGCCAAAAGAGTATCACTCATCAGCAGTCCTGGGAAAGCCCTAATCGTTTGTGCATATACAGAAAAAATTACAAGCCTGTGCCACAGTCCACTGAGACGTGAGCATTTTCAGTGGCTGCAGAATACTGTGCATCTGTTGGAGAATAAAAAACCTGGAGAAGCAGAGGTCGAAGGTCCCTTGAAGAGGCACACACCACACCACAACGTTTTGTTGCAAATCCTATTTGCATATTGGCCAGTATTTGCTATCGGTTATGATCATTCTGTCCAAAACCACAGCTTTCTTCCCGAAGGAATGTTAAGCAGGATCCTATTTTAATTCATAGGAACAACTTAAAATTTCCATTGTTCCATGAAAGTTTTACGGAGCAACGTGGTATGAAATGAAGTAGTGATCATTTCTGCGTTCTTCACAATGAAGAACAATTCATTTTTTGAACGGCTGACACTACCAAGATGCTTATGTCCTAAAAGAGATATGAAATGTTTTTCTTTCTACACGGAGCCAAGAATATAGCTGCATTGTTGAAAGGCAAATGAATAGACAAAAGAGCATTTTCCCCCACTGCAGTTAGTTATCACAATCATTCCTTTGACCCAAATAAATAAATAAATAAATAAATAAATAAATAAATAAATTTATTTTTAAAAAGCTGATTTTGGTCACATTTGAATTTTACAATGGTTTGAAGTAGAACATGGCTGAATATTACATATTCAGGGCCCATCACAAACTATACTGAACTCATCATCCGACATTTATGACTTCACACATATCATCATAACTATGAATGGTCATAGACTGTGGTTTCCAAGCAGAGGTATCAACACCATTAGAGACACCAATAAATGTGGATGACAGAGAGTAAATATGGCCACGTCTTGCTCATGCAGTATACTACACTGGTTGTTACGCAGAGGTTGTGCGACACTACACTTTTGTTGGATATGGACACTGCGCAACCAACTGCATATCTGCCACAGTGCACTGCTTATTGTTCATTGTGCGACAGTGAATGAGCAATGGCTTTTTCTGCAATTTCAGTGAAGAAAGTGGTATCTCGAAAGCACTGATGAATGGTTATGCAACATCCAAGAATGTACAACTCCACAGGCTAGAAGCCTGTCAGTTAGATCCACCGAAACAATCACTGAATGGTGAGCCAAGATGTACATAAAACCAACAGCTCTACTCTAGTGGTAACAAACAACAGGATTTAGGCCCATGTAAAATGGTCACTTGTCACCGACGCAACCATGAAATGAATACACCTGCTGCATAATGTTCCCCAAAAGTATAACTGCACAGGTAAAGTGTTGGAAAAATTCCAGCATTTTCTCCCCCCATCTTGTTGTTAGAAAAAGTGGGCATAGTTAGCATAGGGCTACCTTTTTCTCTTTTGCATGCCAAAGCTCCACCTTTCGTCTTCCTGTGTTGAGGTGATCAGATCATGTGTCCCAGGACAGTTGCTTGGGTCATTGGTCCTATAAAAGAATGAGACCCCTCCTTCCTCTCTCTCTTTGAACTCTTCGCTTGCTCCTCTCTGACCATGCTTCACATCTCCATCATAAGATGGTGAGTTAGACCGAAGCTACCTCTATTCTTAGCTAGCTAGGCAGTAGGATCGCCAATACATATGTAGATGTAGAATTCATTAGTAAAGTCTTTTAAGTTTGTAATCTGAAGCTGCCTGCGTTTGTTTTATTTCTTCAGTCAGTCTGAGATCAGGTTATG
The DNA here is from genome assembly GCA_948472985.1 of Iguana delicatissima. Taxonomy (NCBI): domain Eukaryota; kingdom Metazoa; phylum Chordata; class Lepidosauria; order Squamata; family Iguanidae; genus Iguana; species Iguana delicatissima. Next base: position 677,578 of record CAOKZL010000077.1, on the reverse strand, counting down.
GACAAAACTGGACACGTTTTTTCTGCTACTCTGCTAATTGAGGCTGAATCCTCACAGTTTTAGCTTCAATAGAATTTCCCAAATAGGGCTAACACTCTGGGAAACTCTAATTTCCAACATAAAGAAACTAACACATGTGCATGGCACCAAAAGAATGCCAGCCTATGTCTGGTTCACATCTAGACATGATGCACAATTGATGCAATTAAACTATGGGTCAATACTACCACTGCACATCAACTGCATCACTTCAGCCTGCAGATGGGGAATGTTACCTTGTCACCGAAATTTGTATGATGCACAAGAACATGTGTTCCACTATACAAATGTCGCTTCTCTGACTGAAGTCTAGTTTAAAGATAAATAATTGTAAGACAGGAAAGCCTCCAAGGTCGTTGTATCTTTTGCACCCAAGCATCAGGACATACAGGTTCACAGCTCATCTAGTCACAGCATTCCCCACTGTGGTGAGATGTATTATATTCTTATTTATGTGACAGCCATTATTATTTCTTAATGTTTATGTATAGGTATAAATGACTACATGAATTTTTTTTTTTTGCAAATCTGAGCCCTCTTCTCCTTTGCTTTTTTGACTTTACTTCTGATAATGCATACGTGACCACTCTAACAAGTTTTTTTCCCTTCACACCTTATTGAGAAGATATGAAAACAGGAAATTCCTTCCTCTCTCATGTAAGTGGGAAAATCTGCTCTAAAGATGGACTGAGGCCATTTCCGCACTACACTGTTATAATGCTATTATTCCACTTATTCCTGGGGTTTGCAGTTTACTGAGGCTAAAGAGCATTCTGGCTGAGAATTCTTAGCACCCTTCCCTAAAATGTAAATCTCAGGATTCCATAGGATGTTGAAAGTGGAATAATAGCACTAGAACAGTGTAGCTTGGAAACGGCCTAAATCTAATTCTCTATTTTTGGCAACTGAGGCTTTGGTATTGCTGTTCTAAAGTTGGGACAGAAGACAAACCCTATTCCATTTCCCTTTCCCATTTAGTAAGAGAATATCTCCTACCAATAAAAGCTGCTAAGTTTTATACATTACATTGTAAAAAGAGTAAAGGTCGCCCTTATTATGTTGCAATCCCAATATAACTTATTTACATCTTAGTTACTGCAAGAAATAATTGATGGCAAATAATTAGTGACGCGGGAGTGGTTAATTCCAAGTTCCAATTATGTGTTAGATCTGGATGATGAAACAAAATGTATCACATAGCTCAAACTAAAAAGCACAAGCATATTTCATTAGAAGGCCATGCATGGGCAAAAGCACCTTCACTATACTGATAATTAATTACATGTTCATTACAATTTCCTAAAAAGACACGGGCACTATATTGCAGTTAACATAGTTTTCCTTTGGTTTCACCTATATATTTTAACTAGTATTGGAAAGACAATAAAGATCAGGTTTTTAAACTTCATTAACTGCTTGACTTATAATTAATTTGCTGATTAAATTTACATACTGCTAAATGAATACCAGGTGCTGTAGGCTATATTTCAGAGGAAGGAACTGGCAAAATCACCTCTGAGTATTCCTTGCCTAAGAAAATACTATGATATTCTTGGGGTCAGCCTAAATTGACAGGCAACTTGAAGGAACACGCACACACACAAATGTCAAAGGTATTGCTTGAGACCATGCATGCAACCACAGAGTTCTCTTAAGGAGGAATAATATATTTTTACAAGAAAGTTTATGACTCTAGGTTTAAAGAAAACTGGATTTATTAGTTAATCACACTGGCAAAGCACGCAATGATCTTTGCAAACTTGGTTTAACTTGCTTTTTCCTACCCTATGAGAGGGAGCCTGATAAAAAGAAGTTTTAGTTTAGTTTAGTTGAAGATTCATATCCCATTTCCCAATCATAGATCCATAATCAATGCCAAAGACCCTCTCTCTCACTGCAATGTTTTCCCTCAAAGACCAAGATATATCTTCTCAGTAGCTCTAACAACAGAGCCCAGATTATTTGTTGCTGTTATTTGCCATCAGTTCAACTTCAGTTTATGGCAAGCCTGTGAATCAGAGAACTCCAAGATCCCGTCATCAATAGCCTTTCTCAGGTCTTGCAAATTCAGGGCTGTGGCTTCTTTGACTGAATCAATCCACCAGTAATGTGGTCTTCCTCTTTTCTTACTGCCTTCCTCTTTACCAAGCATTACCGTTTTTTCCAAGGAGTCACATCACTTCACGATATGTCCAAAGCACAACAGCCTCAGTTTGTTCATCTTCTGTGAGAGTTCAGGCTTGATTTGTTCCACGATGCATTTACTGTTCTTTCTGGCAGTCCGTGGCATCTGTAGAACTCTCCTCCGGCACCATATTTCAAATGAGCCCAGCTGGAAACATGAAGGCATGGACAACGATATAGTTTGACATTTTAGGATCTTGTCTAGTATCTTCATAGCTGCCCTTTCAAGTCCTAGTCTTTTTGTAGTTTCTTCACTGCAGTCTCCATTCTGATTTATGACTGATCCAAAGTATGGAAAATCTTGAACTATTTCAATGACTTCTTTGTTTACTTAAAAGTTACATTAAACATCTCTTGCCACTTTAGTAATAGGGCTGCAATGGAGAATCGATAATGTACTGAATAAGCTGGTGTCTCACTAAAACCTTCAAAAATGTGAGTAAAAGCTTTGCATTTACTCACATTTTTAAAAAATTATTTTTATTAAAAATCAATTCTTAAGATATTTACATAAGTGCCTTTTCAAATATAACATAGTACATAGCATAGTAGTATACAGCGTAGTACATAACATAAACAAATTTTACAATATGGAATAAACAGCATACACTGGACAAGGGAAAATGAAACATTTACTTATGCCAGTCAACTTGACTAGCTGATATCTTACTAAAAAGCTAGTAGAATAAGGAATATGGACAAGGAGGGAAGTAAGAAGAGAGAAGAGGCAGAAAAAAGAAAGAAAGAAAAAAAAAGCAGAAGATGTGAACTCCCCCATATGATGGGTTGATAGGCTTAAATAATTCAGGTAAAATATTGACCTTCTCTGTTCTTCTTCTTTGCATTTACTTACACTTTTGAAGGTTTTAGTGAGACATCAGGTTATTTCAGTACATTATCAATTCCCCATTTTTTAAGTAAAGGCCTACTGTGTAGCCCTATTACTACATAAATAAATACAAATATTTTTAGAGCCAGCGTGTTGTAGCGTTTGAGCATTGGACTCCAACCCCAGAGACCAAGATTCGATTCCACTCTTGGCCATGGAAACCGACGGGGTGGCCTTAGGTGTGTCATACACTCTCAGCCCTAGAAAACCCTGTGAAAGCACAAAACAAGTAAACCTTTTGTCCCACCCAAAACATGGAGCATCCCTCCTTAAGACCACAAACAGGCAGCAAAACCAAACTCCTCCGCTGATTTTGCATGTACCTAGATGAATGGTCGCATACTCCATCAGAGCCTCTAGCCTTAACTTTGATTTTCCAGCAAGATGTTTCTTCGAAAACCTCATTTCCGTTTTAAGCCTGGCAGTTAGATCCACAAGCCCCTCAACTCACAGAGGCCCTATCTGATTTTAATAGGGCTTTTGTTGATGAAGAGCTTTTAAGGTTGAGCTGTTCATTATGCTTAAACGCTAAAGCACAACAATAAGGGGAATGCAACAAAGATATCCCAAGTCAACAGCCAGAGCTTTAATGAGTGTCAATAAACAATGCTGGAATACACTACCAATGAGCACATTACTCATTCTATTTGTCATTAAAATCATGAAGGACTCTGTATCAACATACTTAACCATTACCAGGATTGTAAAGTGAAACGGCTCCAAGAAGGTTAGCATCCGTTAGTTAGATAAAGGAACATTCCTCCCACCATGTGTTTGTTTGTTTACTACACTTAGAGCTTTTTTTCTTTTAGGGAGCTTTGAGTTTGCTTACATGGACTCTCAAATACTCAAGTCACTCAACCAGGCATTAATCTGATCCACAATGAATTAGCTTCAGAAATTTTATAACATACCTACCCCAGGGGGCTGTTCACTCTGGTAGGATGATAGTTAAAACCAGAGTTTAGAGAAATTTGGGGGAATACTGACTCCCAAAAGCTTCGGCCAGCTTGCGGGCTGATTTAGGGAGTTGTAGTCTGAAAACGTGAGAGTCAGGGTGGTGTTGTGGTATGAGTCTTGGACCATTTCTGCACTAGACTGTTATAGTGCTATTATTCCACTTTCAGGCCCCTCCCTAAACTGCAAACCCCAGGATTCCATAGGATGTTGAAAGTGGAATAATAGTACTATAACAGTCTAGTGTGGAAATGTCCTTGAACTAGGATTCTGGAGGCCAGCGTTCAACTCCCTGCATGGCCACAGAAACTCACTGGGCAAGTCACATTCTTTCAACCTCAAAGCAAGTAACAGCAAACTCCCTTTGAACAATTCTTGCCAAGCCCCTCCCCAGTGATAAGATTGCCTTTTGTTTGTCAGAAGTTGGACATGACTTCAAGGAACACAACAAGAGTCTGAAAAAGTAACATTTCCAAACTCTGATTCAAGTGGTAGTAGGGGCAACGGTACCTAAGCAAGCCACACTTAGAAATTTGTCACATTTCAGTCTGAACCTATATAACTTTGGAAGCAATATTTGAACTAAAACTCAATTATCCTTTGAAATCTCCACTTCTCTTAGGCTCTTCCTGCAGAACATCACCGTCCTGGCATGGCAACGCACTGCCACCGGTCTGAGATGCATGTCGTTGCACCACATTGTTGTGGTCCCGCTGCTCTTATGTCCCCATCCGTTGTGATTACACCATATACTATTACTGGGGAAAAAATCTGGTATTGGCCCCCTTTCTCATGATGATCTCATCAGCTCAGGTACGTGTAAAGGCGGAAGTGCTATCAAGCGCTTCCTTCTGCAGTATAGTGCAGGAAGAGGCGGATTATACTGCGGAAGGAAGAAGAGTATTCCTAACGCTACCCATCCGCCGGCAGCTGACCAGGTGCGGTGAGGAGCATTCAGGCCCCGATCCCATCCTGCCAATGGCACTGCTGGGATGGGATCAGGATGAAGCGTTATTGGGCCATAGTGCAATAAGGGCCTTAATGTAACACTGGAGTTCACCAATCAAAAAATGCATACAGGCATGTGTATATTAAGTGAAACCACACACACTAACATTCTATGCCAGTGAAAATAATGTTATACAATACGCTGTAGTAAGAAAAATGCTCATCAGGAGAAAGGTGAACACATTTTTGTATCATTTTTCTACTTTAAAAAACAGGGAAGCCAAACTTAAGACTTGAAATTTTTTTTTTTAAAAAAAAGTTCAAGGTGAACCAAATTTAAGACAGGGAAAATTAGAATCCAAGACGACAGATTTGTACACCTGTAGTTCTACTTCAATGTCTCTCTCTGATCTGCTTCTCGATAGCTTCCTGAGTTTCACTACTTAGATCTATAGAAGGTTAGCAAATGTGTTTGGCCAAATGTGCTTAGAAGATGGGGTGCACTGGAACAGTGGTAAGATGGAGTTCCTACTCATGTGGTGGCTTCTAAGTGTGTTCAGTTGAACTTGCTTACAAATCCACTTGGTCTGTACATGAAAGTCTTCAGAAAAATCCGCATACACTGGTATATGGCAGGGGGGGACAGGTCAGGTCTTGCAGATTCAGGAACATGACTCTATCCATCTATAATGTGGTCTTCTTCCTTTCCAATGCCTTCTACCTTACCAAGCATTATTCTCTTTTCTAGTGAGTCATGTCTTCTCATGGTATGTCCAAAGTATGATAGCCTTAATTTAGCCATCCTGACTTCTAGGGAGAGTTCAACCTTGATTTGCTCTAGGACCAATTCATTTGTCTTTTCAGCAGTCCACAGTATTTGTAGAACATTTCTCCAGCACCACTTTTCAAATAAGCAGACTTTCTTTCTATCACCTTTCTTCACTGCCCAGCTTTCATGACCATGCATAGACACTGGAAATATGATGGCATGGACAATGATATATAGTGACGCTTCCGGATCTTGTCTAGTCTCTTCATAGCTGCCCTTCCAAGTCCCAGCCTTCTTCTGATTTCTTGACTGCAGTCTCCATCCTGATTAATGACTGATCCAAGTATGGAAAATCTCAAACAATTTCAATGTCTTCTTTGTTTACTTAAAAGTTATGTCAAACATCTGTGGTCATTGTTTTTATTTTCTTAATGTCCAAAACCTGCCTAAACCAGCCTCTGTACTTTGTTCCTTGACTTTCTTCATTTTCATTCCAAGTCTTTGATATTTTCTGCTACTAGTATGCTATCATCTGCCTCACAGGAGCACACAATCCCACCACCACAGAAAGACGGTGCCATAGTGGGAATATTGTAATACCTTCTAACAAATCTATGATGAACATACTGCACCTTAGAATGACACTGTGGAACTAGAAAATGTGCAGAAAAGTGTGGACTAAATGACCAAGGAGGGTGGAACAATTACATTATGAGAAAAATTACAACACAGGGAGGGGTTGAGCTTTCAAAGTAAAAGTAAGTGAGGGGGTATGATAGGGATATACAAAATCATGCATGTTGTGAACACAAAGTATAGCTACATTTTTTTTCTCCTTTGCAAATGACATTAGAATCTTGGGTCATTCAATGCAGTTAAATGTAGGGAGATTTAGGACATATGAGAAGAAATACTTCTTCACATAGTACATAGTCAAACTGTAACATTTGCTCCTTTAGGATGTTGTGAGGGTTGCCAAGTTGGACAGCTCTGAAAGCTGATTAAGCCAGTTAATTAATGATAAGGTTATCAACAGCTACCAGTCATGATGGATATACATTTCCTCATCTCTGCGTTTCAGTTGTGGTCAATGCAAACTGTGCCTTTGCCCCTTCCATTGAAATAAAGACAAGTAAGGAGGGATATGACAGAGATGTATAAAATCATTTTCATAGTGTGAAAAAAATTTATGGGGAGATACTTGTCTCCCTTTATTTCCAGCTGGTGCAAAAGCCTAGACACTGCTGCAATCTGAGCTTCCAGGCTCAGAGCTGAGGCCAAGAGCACACATAAGCTGCGAATCTGTATCTTCAAGGAGAGGGTAACCTCATCCAGCATAGGATTATTGTCATATACTGGATAACCCACACTGCACAAATATCACTTTGAGGTAGACAGTAGTTTTATTTGTAGAAATGCAAGCAACATAAGTCTCTTCTTTTGAAGTTGCTGAGACTAAATCATACATGGAACGTACACCTTTTATAGGCACAATTCCAAAATTTAGGTGCATAAGTTGTGATTGGAGAGGGTCATAAATACCATTTCTCAGAAAGTTCCCAGACCCATAGCTGGTTCCCACTTCTCACCATCCTTGACTTGAGTACATATTTCCTACTTCTTATCTTAGAGACACCAGGATCCCAAAACACATGCCTCTACTGATTATGCTTTCATTTTGCCCAACTCTGATCTTCCTCTCCTCACTGAATACATTATAGCAATAGGTAATAAAGCAATTAGCCATTGATGCTCTGTAATAATTCAGGCAGGCTCACAACAGATACATTGTTGCAGTATCAATTAACATTGGCATTATGGCTAGGCTTAATGGAGTTTTACAGCAGCTATTTCTACACTGGTTACAGCACATTATTTCAATATACATCCAGCAGACCAGCATATGGCAGGGCTACACATCCTAACACATAAGTTTGTTTATTTTGCTTTGCTTTGTATATCATTGTAGTTGTTTTGTGATTGGAAGTTTATAAGAATTTTGGGTTGGATTCACAGACTTTAGTTATAGAAAACCTGTTCTACTGATGTAAAGACTATTTCTAACATAGCATTACTTTACCAGTGCATTGCAATTCTTTGACTTTGCAGGGTGGAGAAATGGGCAGGTGAGCCAGAAGCTGAAGGACAAGCTAATGATCAGGACGGAAGGAACCGTAATGACCAAAGGGCAAACAGGCGTGAGCAGGTTACAGGTCAAAATCAAAAAGCAAGCCATAACCCAAGGATAAATAAACCAGAAGGCAGAATCAAAGCACAAACCAGAAGTCAGGATCAGAAAGCAAGTCAGGACTGGAAGACAAATCAGGAAGTGGCTGGAGATCAAAGAATAACCAAGGGCAGAGAAACACATCAGAGCTCAGGAAAACCATATTGTTCAACCAAGGTGAGGTTGGACAGGAAGCTGAGAAATATCTAAAGGTCAGCCTGGGGTGGAATGAATCCAGAACATTTTTCTCAGTTATGTATGCCTACAGATCAATACAATATATGCTCTTAGACAGAGACACATCAATGGCCACTCCTCTGCATTCTTCCCGTGGTTCTTGCAGTCAAGGAAATTGTAAATATTTATCTCCAAAGTTATATTTGTCCACACGAACATGTAAGAAGAGAAGAACTGGATTGCTTCTGTTGACAAGAAATACATCTATATCTTTTGATACAGCCAGTTGTTCCTTGACAACCATTTGAGGTTACTGTAGAAACACTTTTCATATTCTTGCAAAAACCTTAGAATCTTTTATTTATTTATGTATTTTAAATCTAACCTCTTGAAAAAAGAATACTGGGGCTTTGACGAGATTTTACATGGAGTGAAAGCAAATACCAAAAGCAGGGGACTTTCTGACTGAAATTTATAGTGGAAAGAAAATAAAGGAAAGGCTATAAGGGAGTTCTGAGTGGGAATTTTCTGGCTTGACATCCTTTATTTTCCTATGGTTCACAACATGGTTATTCTCTATTCATCTCATTCCACCTCAAAACGGAAGGAACATAAGCTACTGTCCAAACTATCAACAGATATTAAACACACCCATCATGAGATTCTGATAGGTTATCATCTATTCCAAATTAGAAGTAGTCTACTAACTTCTGAGCAATATAAAGCTTTGTGGAGAAGAAACTATGATCTTTTCTACACGCATTTATAATGACTAGAGAAACACCAGGCTCTTTTCCAATTTCTTTTTATGAAGCCTTTATTTCTGTTATTACTAACCCAAGAAAAGACCACACTAAGTATGCAAATCATAGACCAAGCTCCTATTAAATACTGATGTTAAAATACTGTCTGCAGTATTAGTTAATAGGCTTCAAAATGCAATAACAACATTAATTAATCCATCCCAGGTAGGTTTTATTTGCCACAGGCAAGGCAAAGATAATTTAAGATTAGTTACGAATTTGATTGCTTTAAATACTAGACGATCCTGCTGCCACCATCTCACTTGATACAGAAAAAGCATCTGACAGAATTAACTGCTTTGCTTTTGCAACTTCAAAGAAATTTGGCTTCCTATCAGAATTTTTGATTTTTTTAAAAATCTTTCTCCTAATAGGATTCCTTGTGGATAGGGATGTCCTCTCTCCTCTGATATCTGATTTAATATTTGGAAACATTAGTGGGTGCAATTAGGCAAATTTAACAATTTCTGGGTTTCTACTTGAAAAATATCAGTATTAGACAGTTTTATAGGGTCTAATGCTTTCTTTTTGTTTGTTTCTAGGCCAGAAACCTCCTTATCAGAGCCGATAATGCCATGCTTTTTGGAATTACTAGTCCTTCTGGATTGTTTGCCAACTGGTGTCCAGAAACTACTACACATTTAGGTATACTGATTCTTGGGATATTACTCAAATGATTAAACTGAATTTGTCTCAAATGCTTGCTGAAATATCTCTGGATTTTGAGAGAGTGACATCACTCAAATTAAGCATCTGGGGGAAGGTTAATATAAATGTTTTACCATGTGTATCATATGTTCTTAGAAGTACTTAATGGTGTATCCCACAGGCAAAAACCAATAGGGTTTGTTTTTTTTTAGAAATGTATATGGAGGTCTTTGCCACCTTATTTTTTCACTCCAAAGGATGTAAATATCATTTTCAGAAGGTCTATTTAATTTTCGAGACTTGGGTCTGTATCATAAGGCATATCTTCTGACTTGTAGAAATAATTGGTACACATGGCCTACTTTAAATGTTGCTCCTTGGGCAATTTTGGAATCAACTTACTTCAGACCATGATGGCTTGGTGTACAATATCTTGTCAGTTACTTTTTGACCCATATAGTTATGCTAAGCAACACAGGAAAAACCTAATCTGACGACTGCAAGACAATCCTTTTATAAGAAATGGATTAATTGTGGTATCCATAACTTGGATCAATTGATTGGTCCAGACCAAGAATTTTTACCCTGTTGGAGTCTGTTCATCAGTTACCTGCAGGGGCACCGTGGCAGTATTTATGACTAGAGCATCTTTTCTTGTCTAAATACGGACCACCAGCCTCAGCCATTCCTGTTGTGTTGGAAACCTTAATCATATCCTTAGAGGAATTAAAACTAACAAGCCTGGTTTATAAATATTTGCTGGAAAGCACTAAACATGCTGTTGCTGAAAAGTAACAAAGAGCTTGCACAGTGTAAATTAACTAATGGAAAACTGCCCTAGCTTTGATATCTGAAACCTTTTAAGATCTTAAAGTAATTTTGGTCCAGCAAACATGGATATCTGAGGTGTCCTAAGACTGTCATGCCTTTGAGGAAGAATCTAGTCTACTTTGACTAAATGTTGGTGGTGTAATGCAGATAACACAGTCCATTTTAGTTGGATATGTTCCAATTTATCAATTCTGTATTAGAAAAAGCTTTGGTATTTCTAGATGTACATGTTCTTTTAAATTACATTACGGTGATGTGAAACTTAACCAAGGGTCAATGTGGTTGGATCCTGCGTACTTTTACTCTTTCCAAAAGATGTAGACTCCAAGTTAGGAAAGGTGAACATTCACCATCCATTATCCAGCGGTCAGATAATCTTACTGCTTTACTGGGGGAGGGTTATGTTATTTTTGTATTGAAGACAGACAAGCTGTACTTGGCTTTGATTGAAAATTGAATTTAGAATACTTTTAGTAGAACTATTCCTTCTTGTTTACTTTTTCTTTCTTGTTTTTTTCTTTTACTTATCGTACATATTTGAAAATATATCTACTGTCCTCCCTCCACATTTGCAGGTTTGATCTTTGCAAATTTGATTAATCGCAAGGCACGTGCTTGCCTCCCTCTCCATTTTCCTCCTCCCATTCCCTTGTATTCCTTACCTCAGCTTTGTAAAGCCTGTGTTTAAAATGAATATTTTTTTTCTTTTGAGCGACCAAAGCCCGCCCCCACTGCTGGAGGCGTGTCCTTTCTGCCATGTGGCTGCACATTCTGTTACATAATGGCTGCTGATTGGTCAGGTGCTTTCTTTGCTCCTACCCCTCCTTTCTCAAGATGGTGCCTGGGAGTAGCTAGAATGCCAGAATTCATCACTCCGCTCTTCTCTGTCTGACGGGAAAGTACCGGTAAGCCCTTTCCTTTGTCTGTTTTTCTCCACACCCCCGGAACACTGGGGACAGAGGCAAAAGAATGGAAGGGGGGAACTCTGGAGGGGAATCACAGGGCGGGGAGGAGTTATTCATGTTTTTTCCACTTTTGTGAAGGTTCTGCACCCCAAACCCTCACAAATGTGGAGGAGCTAGTATATGTATCTAAATTATTGATTCTAAACTATCTGAGTAAATATAGTAAAAAAAAGATGATACATCTAAGGCAGTAAAGCCTTCAGAACTTAACAACAACCATAATCCAGGGGGTGGGAAATGTACCATAGAGTGCTCAATATTTAGGTATTTGTTTTTCATTAGATACATTTTGTGGTTTTTTTTCCCTTTTTCTTATGTTTGTATTCTGTTAACATTTGAAAGATTAATAATGTATCATTTTGTTCCCCCCGACCCTTCTTTGTATACTGTTTTATTCTGTATTACATGTGTTTTTCTGTTTTGGTAGTTTTAATTAAAAACATTAATTAAAAAGAAGAGAAAATCATACTGCTTTAACAATGCATGGAGGTATATTTTATAGATGTCAATTTCAAGAAAGTGTATTTTTGGAAACATGATTACATGACTCTATGTGCCAAAATTAGTGATTTTGGCATAGATGTTTCAGAAACCACTGGACGTTTTGCTCAACCTTTTTCAAAACAACTGCTTTTACTAGTTGTTTTGGTGTCATCTGTTTACTACTCTTCCATTTCTTCCCAAATTAGAGAGCGATCTTGCCTATGTCTATTCCGAATTCAGTCCCAATGAGTTCCGTGGCATCTTCTCCCACACAGGTGTGTACAAAATTGCAGAGTTAGTCATATAGGCAACTGTGGCTAACTGTGAATCATGTGGTGAATGGATAATATCATCATGTTATCTAGCCAGATTGACTATGGCTGTCTGATTATGTGAACTGAAGGCAACTGAAGTCAGCTGATAGTAAAGGTTACAAATCCTGGGTTAGTCCAGGGATAGTGGCGTAAAGTTAATGATATTTCTACACTGCATACAGATTTATTTACAAGATGGCACATGAAGGAGGAGGACAGGTAGACAATTTCAAAGGAATTTCTGAAAAATACATGAAAGTTGAAAGCAATGAGGATGTGCCAAATTCTTGGGAAATATTTCTGAAAAACAGTGGATAGTTTGGGATCAACAATGCCCAGAAGAAGCTGCAGTGCCACCTAACTCTGTCATGGAAAGTGCTCTTCAATTAGTAGTGTTGACTTAATTCCTTAAGTGAAAATTAAAAACCTAGATTATATTTTTCTGTTATTTTCAGCCAGCATGGTATAGTGATTTGAGCATCGGGCTATGACTCTGGAGGCCAGAGTTCAAATCCCTATTCAGCCATGGAAATCCACCGGGTGATCTTGGGCATGTCACACTCTCTCAGCCTCAGAGGAAAGCAAAAGGCAACCCTCTTCTGAACAAATCTTGCCATGAAAGTTTAGTGATAGGTTCACCCTAGGATTGTTGTAAGTCGGAAACGGCTTGGAGGCACACAACAACAAACAACCGTTATATTCAGAATTTATATTCATTTTTTTTCAATTGTTTTAAAGTTTATCGTTGGATTTAAACACACAGCCTGAATTTCTAGTTCCCCAAGTAGGTTATTTTGTAGGCTACATGACAAATACCTTTCCAAGAAGTATAGCTGACCATATTACAAATCTACATCACCAGATCTTTTTTAAAAACTGTACATTTAATTTTTTAAAAATATTACAACACCAACAGAATAACAAAAAAAATATGATTTACCATTTTATGCATTCAGGCATGTGATATATATATAAATAGTGCGTTCTCCCTACTAATCCCATAGAGGCAGACAGCTTTAAAATATTAGGCCCAATCCCATCAATAAAAGCACTACTAACTCTGGTTGCCTTGAATAGGAAAGATAAGCATGTGTTTAATTTGTTTTCACTAATGAAATGAATGAGAATTATTTTGGCTGGATCATCCACCAAACTGGTACTTACATGTGTTCAAAATTAGACTCACTCAACATGTGCCATTTCTGCTGAGTGGTAGAGTAGACAAATTGCTTCACAATTTCCATTTTTAGTGATGGGAGGGTAAATGTTATTTCTCTACAATTATCTTAGCATTTATCGTAGATGTCACCTTGCCCTGCATTAGTTTAAGAATTTAGATCTTCACATTTCAGTCTTCCATGCAAGAATGAATAATTTCCAAAGCTCTTCTCCCCACTGGGCACGATGAGAGGTGTTTGAGGCATTTTTCTTTCTTCCCCCCCCACACTTGTAGACATTATTTTTTAAAAAAATGAAAAAAAAATAGAAAAAAACTAGGTTTTAAGCAAAACAACAGCACACAAAACTGTATTTTGGATCAAATGCACCAACTTCTGTGCAAAAATGGTGCATTTTGTGCAAAAGACAATTTTTTTGTTCAAGTATGTTTTGGACCAAACAAAAAACACACAAATGTAAATGAACAAATAAATAAAATAAATTAAAAAATCTAATGGTAGTTGACCATCTACTTGACAGAATGATGCCTGGATGTGTTGAGATAACATTTTTCATTAAGGAGGAGAACATTTATGAGTATTCTTCACATATCTATATCTGATATGTGATCACTGACTAAGTACTGCATACGGTATCTCATAGCGTAACAGTCCTGGGCTACTCCAGTCAAGTCTTCACCATCTAAATCTTGGCATCTCTACTGAATATTCATACAGAGCCAACAATAAAATTAGCATGAACGATGAAGAACAGATGATGAAAATATCCCATGACTATTTAATCACTGTGACCATAATTGTAGGTAGTATGGCAATTTTGCAAAAAAATTCCAATTATTGCTATGAAAACACCAATTATCATCATAATCTCCTATATTGTACTTCAGAAAAAGTACATTAAGCACAATCTCTGATAGGACACAGTAAGAGAATTATTCACCAATGTGAACTCCAGTGTGATAAGATAAAATAAGTACTAAGCCACTTAACCTTATAAAGGTCAGTATCTTCAGAGTGTTTCCTACATCTCAAACAGGAAGAGACTAACATACGATATGGCCAACTGAGATAGGTCATCATAGGTTCTGGTGTAACTTCTATGAAGGATTGGCCCTTATGCTTCCAGGAAACTGATCTTGATCTGGGTTTCAGTGTGGTTGTCTGCTTGGTTTAATCAGTTCATTAATCAAAACCCAACATCAGCACAAGCCTTTTCTTCTTTAGAATGTGAAGGCTATGTGTTAAGTAACCTGAGCCTACAAGGAAACACGTTGCCTCACATGCAATCTACAGGTGATGGTCAGATGTTACACAACAGCCCAGAAGGTATATTTTAGTCATGCTTGCTAAAAAGTCAAAGTGAGAGATGTTTTCGTCTAGTTGAAGCCAATGAATGCAAATGTGTTCTACTCTTCATATTACTTAAAGTAAAAACAACCATCAATGGCAGGGGGAGCAAACAAATTGAAAAGCATTAACACATGGCATTGTTGTTGTTGCTAACTGCGGTCAAGTTGACTTTGACTTAAGGTGACCCTGTGGATGAGAGATCTCCAGATCACCCTATCCTCAACTGCCCGGCTCAAGTCTTGCAGATTCAGGGATGTGCCTTCCTTGATTGAGCCTATCCAACTATAATGTAGTCTTCCTCTTTTCTACCACCTTCTACCTTACCAAGCATTATTGCTATTTCTAGTGTGTTGTGTTTTCCCATGATATGGCCAAAGTACAACAGCCTCAGCTTAGTCATCCTGGCTTCTAGGGGGAGTTCAGGGTTGATTTGTTCTAGGACCCATTCATTTGTCTTTTTTAGCAGTCCAGGGAATACACAGAACTCTTCTCCAGTGTCATATTTCAAAGGAGTTGATTTTCTTCTCACCTGCTTTCTTTACTGTCCAGCTTTCATAGCCATACATAGAAACTGGAAATATGATGCAATGGACAATCTTGATTTTGGTATTCGATGATATATCTTGATACTTCAGGATCTTATCTAGTTCCTTCATAGCTGCTCTTCTAACTCCTAGCCTTTTTCTGATTTCTTCACCTTAATCTCCATTCTGATTAATAAGTGATTCAAGGAATCAAAAATCTTGAACTATTTCAATGTCTTTATCATCTCCTTTAAGGTTATATAAATCATCTGTGGTCATTATTGTTGTTCTCTTAATGATAACTGTAAAGCTGTCGTTGCACTTTCTTCCTTGGCTTTCTTCAGTAACTGTTTCGAGTCTCTGCTGTTTTCTGCTAGTAGTATAATGCCATCTCCATATCTTAAATCCTCCAATATTCATGCCATCTTCCTCTGAGTCTAATCCTGCTTTACATATGATATATTATGTACAGGATAAACAGATAGGGCAATAAAAGGGTAAGAAATGCAATGTAATAAATGTAATAAAATGCAAAAAAAAAAAAGAGGAAAAATCAAAACACAATTTAAAAATGTATCACCATGGGAAGTTTTCAGACAGTGAAATAATGTGGACATTCCCAATATTTATTTATTTATTTATTTATTTAGGCTACTTTTTAGGATACAAAACTATTTCAAGTCAGTTTGGAACATAAAAACGTATGTAAATAAGCATTATTGTTAATATTTTCACAACACAACACATATTATAAACACACCAACCAATCAACCAACCAACCAGCTTTGTTGTTGTGTGCCTTCAAGCTGTTTCCAACTTACTGAGAACCTAAGATGAACCTATCATGAGGTTTTCTGGGGCTGAGAGTGTGTGATGCACCCAAAGTCACTCAGTGGGTTTCCACGGTTGAGTGGGGAATCAAACCCTGGACTCCAGGGTCACTGTCCAACACTCACATCATTACATTGTGCTGGCTATCCAAGCAACCAACTACTGCAGGCCACAGTATTTTGTAGGTAGAATGTTGTTGACAGTTGTGTAGTTGCAGAAGAGACAAGCCTGATGCAGTGAAATATGTGACTAACTACAAACACAACTCTACACAAGCCAGTTCCAACCTCAAGTTTCAAGCAAAGCTGAAAGCATCAGCACAGATCAGAAGAAATGTCAAAGCAATTGATGCCACTTTGAGAGGTTCCAGAAGAAATCAAGAATCACATCAAGAAGAGTTCAAAATATTATTTGTTCTCCAACGATACACCAATAACTCTTAACGCTGCAAGGATATATAAAAAGGCCTAAAACTAATTTTATTCCCAGGTAGAGTAGACCCACTGAAATAGATGGGACCTGTCCCAATTGGTCTATCCTAGCTGGGATTAAAATTGGCTTTCGTCTTAAATCTAGTTTCCATATTTTGATTTCATTGTCTTCCAGTCATCATAGTTTACCAATAGAGGAAACAAAGTCCATAAGAGAAAGAGAAATGGAGGAAGCCAAAACTACAAAATTTATTGCTACATTAAACTACATTTATAGGCCAAGATTTTTCAAGAACTGTAGTGTGTTTCTCATAAGAATCCCCAGAAACTGAGTATTGAGCTGTGGTTTGAGACAATTCTCTCACCTCATCCAGCAAAACGTTGGCCTTTAATGCACCAAGGAATTTTTAGGAATAGATATAAGCTGCATTAATTTACTGTATTTGGGTGAAGAACTTTGACTCTGGATTCAGACTGGATTTTAATTAACACTATTGAATTAAGGGAGCAAGAAACAATAGGGATATTATAGTGGCGGTTTACTACAGACCTCCAAGCTAGACGGAGACCAGACTGAGGACCTCGATGGCGCTTTCATAGACCAAATGATTGCACATTCAAAAAGGAGAGATACAGTAATAATGGGAGATTTCAACTACCCGGATATATGTTGGCAGTCAAACTCTGCAAAGGCGGCAAGGTCCAGCAAGTTTCTTGCTTGTCTTGCAGACAATTTCATGGTCCAGAAGGTGGAAGAGGCGACAAGGGGATCAAATATTCTGGATCTGATCCTGACCAACAGGGAAGACCTTGTTAATGACGTAGAACTGGTTGGATCTTTAGGAGAGAGTGACCATGCCCTATTAGAATTTGGCATTCAGTGGGGAGGAGAAGACAAGTGTAGCAAGGCACTCGTCTTAGATTTTAAAAAAGCAGACTTCTGTAAACTGAAGGAGCTGCTGGCTGAAATCCCGTGGTCAAGAATAGTCAATGAGAAAGGAGTTCAGGAGGCATGGGAGTTCTTTAAAAGGGAGATACTGAAGACACAGGCTAAAACTGTGCCATTAAGGAGGAAAAATGGAAGGCATCTGAACAAACCGGAATGGTTGACTAAAGAGCTCTCAGCTGAGCTAAGTATTTAAGAAAAACATGTACAGGAAATGGAAGAAGGGGGAAATCACCAAAGAAGATTATGAGCAAGTAGCCAGGAGATGTAGGGAGAAGGTCAGAAAGGCTAAAGCACAGATCGAACTTAGGCTGGCCAGAGACATTAAAAACAATAAAAAGGGCTTTTTTAAATACGTCCACAGCAAAAGGAAAAAGAAGGAGATGATAGGGCACTGCGCAGGGAAGATGGTGAATTAATAACAGGAGGAAGAGAAAAGGCAGAACTCCTCAACACCTTCTTCGCCTCAGTTTTTTCCCAAAAGGATAAAAACACTCAACCTGGTGGTTGGGGAGCAGGTGAGGAAGTGGGGGAAATGCAGCACAGAATAGATAGAGAGGTAGTACAGGAATACCTGGCCACACTGGATGAATTCAAGTCTCCAGGGCCAGATGAATTGCATCCTAGGATTTTAAAAGAACTAGCAGAGGTCATTGCGGAACCTCTTGCTATAATCTTTGAAAACTCTTGGCGGCCCGGAGAAGTTCCGGTAGACTGGAGGAGGGCAAATGTTGTCCCCATCTTCAAGAAGGGAAAAAAGAGGACCCAAATAATTATCGCCCAGTCAGCCTGACATCAGTACCTGGAAAGATCCTGGAGTGGATCATCAAACAGTCAGTTTCTAATTACTTAGAAAACAATGCCGTAATTACGAAAAGTCAACATGGATTTCTCAAAAATAGGTCATGCCAGACTAATCTTACCTCTTTTTATGATAGAGTTACTTGCTTGATAGATGAAGGGAATGCTGTGGACATAGTATATCTTGATTTCAGTAAGGCCTTTGACAAAGTTCCCCATGACATTCTTGCAAAGAAGCTAGTAAGATGTGGACTGGACAGGGCTACTGTCAGGTGGATTTGTAACTGGTTGACTGACCGTACCCAAAGGGTGGTCACCAGTGGCAGATTCTCATCCTGGAGAGAAGTGACTAGCGGGGTGCCACAGGGTTCTGTCCTGGGTCCGGTGCTGTTCAATATCTTCATTAATGACTTGGATGAAGGAATAGAGGGCACGCTGATCAAATTTGCAGATGACACCAAATTGGGAGGGGTTGCTAATACGCCTGATGACAGGACCAAAATTCAAAAGGACCTGGACAGATTGGAGAGCTGGGCCAAGGCTAACAAAATCAATTTCAACAGAGAGAAATGTAAGGTCTTACACTTAGGCAGAAAAAATGGTATGCAGAAATATAGGATGGGGGACACGTGGCTGGCTAACAGTACATGTGAAAGGGATCTAGGAGTCTTAATAGACTACAAGCTGAACATGAGTCAGCAGTGTGATGCGGCAGCCAAGAAAGCCAATGCAATTCTTGGTTGCATCAATAGGAGTATGGTGTCTAGATCGAGGGAGGTATTGGTACCACTTTATTCTGCTTTGGTTAGACTTCATCTTGAATACTGTGTCCAATTCTGGGCACCCCAGTTCAAGAAGGATATGGATAAGCTGGAGCAGGTCCAGAGGAGGGCAACCAAAACGGTGAGGGGCCTGGAAGCCATGCCCTATGAGGACAGGCTTAGAGAGCTGGGTATGTTTAGTCTGCAGAAGAGAAGGTTGAGAGGGGACATGATAGCCATGTTTAAATATTTGAAGGGATGCCACGTAGAGGAAGGAGAGGGCTTGTTTTCTCCTGCTCTTGAGACCAGGACAAGGAGCAATGGATACAAGCTGCAGGAGGGGAGATTCCACCTGAACCTCAGGAAGAATTTCCTGACGGTCAGGGCTGTCCGGCAGTGGAATGTGCTGCCACGGAGTGTGGTGGAGTCTCCTTCGTTGGAGGTTTTTAAGCGGAGGCTGGATGGCCACTTGTCGGGAGTGCTCTGAGGGTTTTCCTGCATGGCAGGGGGTTGGACTGGATGGCCCTTGTGGTCTCTTCCAACTCTACATTTCTATGATTCTATGATTCTATTCCACTGTTAGATGTATTGACAGCATTGTTACTATTAATGAATGATGTTCTTTTTTTATTCAAAAAATAGTTGTAATCCAATAAACCACTATTAGAACTGGAATTAGGGATTTCCCATCATCAACTAGAAAACAGTTTGTACTCATTGTTCCTTGATCTCCTTGCCCAAGATTTGTTGCATATATAGAGGGACTGCAGCCATCTTGTCCAAAATTAGCTGTCCCCTTTGTTAGACATTATTTTCAAATAAACTATAATTTGTTTGTTTTGTAGACTAAAAAACTTGGTACTATCACAAAATACCTTGAAAATAGCATGAACATTCATCTACTATTTATGCATATTATAACAAACACATAATACTGTATGTTTTCTAGAAAAAAAATGTGCCCCAAACTTCTAACTGGGATTAATCACCATTAAGACTTCAACAGTAACTCAAGCGAGTTAATTAATCAATTAATTAGCTACAAACAAGCCTGTTAATTTACTGAAAAATCATTATGTAGATGGTGAACATGATTGAGAAAAAAGGAAATTTTCTAGGTGATTCTCTACTAATCAACATTTACAAAGTCATCATATTATGGAACATCTGTTACTACTTCTTTGTAACCTCTGAAAATGCCTTCAGACATGTGGCCTGTGGCACCCCATGTGTGAATCCAACATCTTAATCTTAGTCCATCCCCAGTATGACCATAAAATATTAACTCTATCTTGTCAAGACTTTCCTAAAGATAGGCTTTCAGAAATTGGTGATACCAAGCATGGAAAAACTGTTCAACAGGAGACTCAAGTTACTTTATCAAAATACCACTGATGTCTCTTTCATCAACCCATGTTTTAGACATTTATAAACCCAATGGGCTCTGGATTGAGTAAACTTGTTGGTGGAGAAGACTTGTCCATTTAGGTAAGATAGAGGCAGGCTTTGTTGCAAACTGTAGTCATCCCTGTAAAATTCTGGTAGGTAGGAGGATCCAAATGTGGTTGCCCAGACTTTCTGATAAGCTGTGGAGGTGCCAGTTCAACACCTCACACCTCTGGCAAGTTATTGTGCTAATTCTTCTATTGTGGACCCTCTGTTTCTTCAGGGGTTCCTTTCCAGGACCCCCCAAGAATGGGAAAAACCATGAATGCTCACTTTCCATTTCATTAAATGGCAGCGACGTGTGCGTGAATGCTTCAGTGTATGTGTGCACATATAGTCACCATTTTAGGTATACGACACAATGCTCCACGATTGCTTAAATCTGCAGATCTGGAGGTTGCTTATACGAAGGGTCCACTGTATTGACTCTCGAATGCAAAAACGGGTAGACCCAGAGAACTATTGGATCAATACCGGAAATACGGTCCTCACGGAAAAATCTTAAGTCTTCCACTGGTAGGTAAGATCGTTGACTTTTCTGCCCCACTGTTGCCTGCCATTGCTATGTTGCATCCCAATCTGGAAACCTCATGTGCAAACATGCTTTCAACTGCATATCCCCACACTCAGCATACCTACACATCTGTTCATCTCTTGGAGAACCAGCAAACCAATCCAATCCAACAAGCCACCATCTCCCTAAAGTCACCATCCTTGACTAACCACCCTCTTCTCTCTGCTACAGCTCACATGTGTGGCCATCAAAGCTCCTCTCACCACAAATCCCCTTCCAAGCATGCATCTGTGGCTACCAAAACGCCTCCCACCACCACAACTCCCCCTTGCATCCATGTGGCCACCCAAGCCCCTCCTACCCAACAAATCCCCCAGTGTGCATCAGGGGCCACCAGAGCTCCTCCCACTTCCCCAGTTCCCCGACCCTGTAGGTCTCTGTGGCCAACCAAGGTCCTTCCATCCTCAAATCCCCCCTGCCAGCATGCATCTCTTGGCTCCAAACTCCTCCCCCCAAGTAAACCCAAGCCTCCTGCTTGCTTGGATCATCCCTCAGGTGGAAAGCCCTGGAGTTGGGGGGGGGCAGGAGGAAGAAGAGAAGGTGGGGAGGAGAAAGAGAGAGGAAAACTGGCAGCGCCTCCCTCTCCAAACGACTTTGCGCAAGCCGGGCGCAACCAGGGAGAGGGCTGGCCAGGAAGAGGGGCGCCCAGACCACTTTCGGTGGACTTTTTCTGCCCCTTGCGGTGGCCCTTCCTCCCCCCGGGGCCACCAACTCTCTCCTCCTTTCGCCCTCCCAACCCCACACTGAAAAGTGGAGAGGAAAGAGGAGGAGGAGGAAGAAGACGAGGAGGAGAGCGAGCTCCATCCCTCCCGCCTGCCCAGGCAGCAACAGCACGGCGGCTCTGCCTCCCCGATCGCTCGCTGGCTGCCTCTCGCCTCCGCCTTGCCAGCCTTCGTCGGCCGGCCCTTCCTCCAGGAACTCCGAAAGGAAAGGGCAAGAAGGAGCCGATCCCCCTGCCTCCAAGCCGTGGCCGAACGAGGCGCCTTGGCCAAACAAGTCCCCCTCTCCAGCGGGCGTCCCTGCTTTGGCTGGCTGGCTGGCTGGCTGGCTGGCTCCCTCCCTCCTTTCCTCCCTTCCTCCCCGGCGCCCGCCTCCTCCTCTCGCCGGCTGCCCTGGAGGAGCCCAGCGCCTCGGCATACCTCGTAAAGGTCCCCCGAAGCCATGCTCGGCTGGGGCTCCCGGGCGCCCTCGCCGTCCTCTCCTGCTTTGGCTGCGCGAAGCTCCCTCTCGCTCTCTGTGCGCGCGCGCCTCTCTCTCCCCCTCCCCGCACTCGCTACTCTCCGACCCAGGCGAAAAAACTGTGTTGTGCGGAATGACAGGCTGTGGGGCTGCCGGTGTGCGCAGAATCGGAGGCGAAGGGAGACGGCGAGAGGCAGGCGGGCAGGCGGGCGGGCGGGCAGGCAGGCAGGGCTGGCTGGCTGGCGTAACCAGCGGCGGCGGCGGCGGCGGCGGCGGCAGCCGCGCTCTGCGAGCCGGGGAGTGGATGGCGCGCCTCTGTGTCTCTGGGCATGGGGTGCGCGCGCCCTGGCGTGCCTCGGTGGTTGTGGCTCTGCCTCGAGGAACCTCCCCACCCCCGTCCTCACTCCTTCCCTGCGCATCAAAGCGGCGCACGGGGGGAGGGGGGAGGAGGGGAAGCCAGGTTGATCCCTCCGCATCTCTCGTGCGCGCACCCCCGCGCGCCCCGCCGGCAAAAGTCCCGACGCCTCGCTGGGCGCTCTCCTTGCTGACACGGATAGGGACTCATCGGAGGGGTTCTGGGGGGCCAAGAAAGCACAGGGGGTGGGAAGGAGGGGAATGAGATCTAGCCTGGGGGATTTTTTAAAAAGTCCAGCTCAAATTCTGCAAACCCACCCTGTCCAAAAGGGATCCCCACTGTTTGGGCAGAGAGGGGGGAAAGCTAGTCCCCATTATAAAGTGGCTCACTAGGTCAGTTGTCTGCCCTAGCCTGTTCTGGTGCTATTATTCCGCTTTCAACATCCTATGGAATCCTGGAGTTTGCAGTTTAGGGAGGGGCCTTTGGAGATGCTCCTCTGGAAGTCTTTGAGGCCCCTCCCTAAACTGCAAACCTCAGGATGCCATAGGATGTTGAAAGTGGAATAATAGCACCAGAACAGGCTAGTGTGGAAATGGCCTCCTGGCTATAAAGCGATTCGCTATATCAAGTGTTGAATGGTGAGGAAAATCCCATGGTATTGTCAGAAGCTGCCTTGGGTCTCAATTCCAGGAGAAAGGGGGCCTACAAATACAATAATAAATAAATGCTTTCAACCCATAGAATGTGCTGGGTTTTTTCAGGTATATACAAAAAGCAAACCCATCAAAACCCATGTACCTCGCTGGGATGTTCAGGTCAAACTGAGATTGTGTTTTCTTCTGTACTTTAATCATTTAATTTAGGGCAGCAGCATGGTGTAGTGATTTGACCCTGGAGACTAGAGTTTGGTTCTCTGCTTGGCCATGGAAACTCACTGAGTGACCTTGGATGTGTCACACACTCTCAGGCCCAGAAGAACACATGATAGATTCGCCTTAGGATGTCCATAAGTCTGACAAGGCATGTGACAATAATAACAAACTAAGGTGATCAAAATGATGGGTAAAGGAAATGAGTCTCATCAACGCACTGGATGCACAACCATCCATAGCAGATCAAGGTTTTGAAAAAGTCAAAATGTTATTACTGTTATTGTTGCTAACATTATTCATAAACTCCCTTCTCTCAAAATATGGGACTCAAGCTGATTTACAGATTGAAAAGACAATACAGTTAAAACACACAAAGGGTCAGCATTAAAATGGAATTAAATCACCAACAAAAGACCAGTCAGTTAAAACAACAGCCAGGTTAGCCTAATAGATTTAAGAAACTAGTCCTCATAAGCATGGTTTCGCTAGCGGTTTGGATCCCCTGGGTGACTCTTTGGGAGACACTGTGATGTAGTGGAAAACCTGATCCCAAGTCCCCCTTCATCCATGGAGCTTTATTGATTGGGTCACCATAAGCTGGAGTCAACTTGAAGGCACATAACAACAAGCTAAAATAATGAAAACAATGCAGTAACATTCTAAAAGTCATTCCTTTTAAAAAAATATTCAGTTCCCCAACACCTGTGGGATTAAAAAACATAATTTACCTGCCAATGCAAGAGCTCGGGGCAGGCACCAAGAAAGCGCTATTTCTCCCCCTCTTGCCTCCATCCTATTCCATCAAGTTTTCATCCTGAAGATACCATGTTTTCTGTTTTGATTACTTTGGAAATATTCCTGAATTCACAATATTCCTATGCTGTGGCATTTTTTAAAAAAACAGTATCTAGCTTTGAAAAGATAGAATCTCCTGAATTTTAATATTCTTTGACGCACCTACTCCCTCAAATTCCATCATCAAACCAGGGGTCATTTTAATTTAACTTGCTAATTTAATATTAATTTACCAATCAAGTGCCCTCTCTTTTGAGGACTGATTAGTATACTCATATTTATCACTTGCTGATAAACCGAATTTATGATTGGTTTACCTGAGCCTGCATATAATCAGGATAAATGCACAATTTCTGACCTCTGCCTGCTCATCTGTTTCCTTTTCCTCTGGTATTTTCATTGTAACATCCTTGGGGCAGTGGCTTTTTCTCTTCAACTTTGCAAAGTGCCATGCACATTCAGTTCCATTCAGCTGAGTTTGGTTTGTCATTTGTAGCAGGCTTCCTGACCCTTTGCCTTCAAATGTACTGGATTGCAGACTCCATCGAATTAAAACTGCCAGCTAAAACATCTGGAGGGCAACAAGTTGGAGAGGTTAATCACATTCAGAGCATCATACCCTATTCAAAATAACAAACTTTTAAACAAGTAACCTCTCCAGTGCAAATTAGGCATCGGAACCATCAAAAGTCTTTTAAACAAAAGGCAATAACCATTCTCTCTATTTTTATATGACATTTATTGTTGTTGTTGTGCTAGAACAGACTGGCATAGTTACCTCATTGAACGTTGCTCTATTTTCAATGTTCAGCTGCGAGTGCTATTACGTGCGTTGTAAAATGGTACTATCCATGCGGAAAAAGGACTTGAGAAGGAAGCTTGGAGGAGCCCCCAGGTCTGCACAGATGCAAAACCAACAGAGGCAAACTTTAGAAACCCGCAAGGGGAAGGCAACCCCTGACTGAGCTCCGTTGGCAGGCCTGGTCTACTAACTGTCTATAGCCAAAGGAGGTAGAAAATTGGGTGGGGATGGAATGGGGTGAGATGAAACAGTTGAAATTTTCAACAGGGAATTGTTCAACCATCTTGATCCCACTGTGTGAGAATTCCCCTTTCTTCCAACTAAATTTATTACTGAGCTGCAGCAACCAATAATTTGGTATAGAGTTATAATGAGATCACCACATGTAGACAACAGTGATAAATAAACCTGTGCTGGGGCTCCCTGATTTGGTTCAGAGTCTGATTCAGTACTTTGGATGTAGGGTCAATTTGGGATGGATTAATCCAGACTTGATCCATTCTAATCTGGATGAAGATTTGGGAATCCAGGTTGCTAGTCCGTCCTCATTGACTCGTGCTGGGAAATCGAAAATAGCTGTCACTTTTAAAATTTTCCTGCACATTTGCATAAAAAATTGGACACATGGTAGATCATAAAGAAGGGAGGGACCCAATCCACTTTCATACAGGGAGCTCCAGGATTGCTTTTGAGGTTGGCCCTGGAAATGTTTTTTTTTGAAAGAAAGAAAGAAAGAAAGAAAGAAAGAAAGAAAGAAAGAAGAGAAACCTCAATGGGTGACAGATGAAACTCTTCAAGCTGTTGAGGACAGATGAGAAACAAAAGTAAAAGCTGACAGAAACAGAATCAGAACTCTGAATGCAACTGTTCAGCAACTTGTGCATAGGGACAAGGAGAAAATACAAGAATATGTCTAATTTAGAAGAATTGGAATGATCAAACGTATCAGGTTTTAAATTAGCCAAAAAGTTGAATATTTAGGTGTTACCATAACTAAAAATAATTCTGAGTTCTTTGATAACAATTACAAGAAAATATGAATGAGATGAAGGAGGATTTATCTTTATTGGAAAGGACTGCCACAATCAAAATGAATATCTTACCTATAATGATATTTTTATTCCAAAAGGTCCCAATAATTCATCATGATCAACATTGGAATAAAGATTTATTTATTTTTAAATTCATTTGGAAAGGAAGAAAGACTTTAGTGGAAAAATTTAAAGGATACCAAAGAAAGAGGCGGGATGGCCCTACCTGTCCTCTACTACCATACCTGTTGTCTCTCATGAGTAACAGATTGGATGACATTAAGTAATATAAGATTATTAAATTTAGAACTATTTAACTTGAATTATTGATGTCACGCACATGTTTGGTATGAAAAAGCCAGAGTAAATAAAGAATTTTATTAACATTTTGCTAGAAAAGCGGTCATAAAAGTTTGGATGAAATATAAAATATAAATATAAAAATAGGTTCTGTCTCAAAGTTCCACTGTAGCTTTTGCTTCATTAAGCTTTTTATAGATTAGAAAAACCCCAGGTTGATAAATGGATTGCCTACAAGGATATTGTTAAGATAAAGGATGATGGCATTCGATTAAAATCTAAAGAGGAATTAATTGTGTATGGTTATACCATTCACTGGCTTTTTCGTAGAAAGATTGCAGAAAAATTTTAAATGGTTAAAAATAATTGGAAGTACAGAATTAAAGGAAATAGATTTTGATAAATTATTAAAACCAGGAACAACTAAACTTGTTGGGAAGGTTTATAAATTATTGTTGAACTATGAATTGGAACAAGATGTAGTTAAAGACAACATGATTGTATAGACCACCCAATATATCTTCAGCAATGGGATGGATCTTGGAATGTAAGTCAGAGATTCACAAAGAGTACCAATCTAAGAGAAAATTACTATATAATGTTCATTGGATGGTATGTAACACAAGTACAAATATCTAAAATGGGGAAAAAAACAGTCAGTGTTGGAAGTGTGATAAAAAAGAGACCTTTTACCATTTATGGTGGCAGTGTAATAAGGCAAGAAAGTTTTGGAAACAAATTCATGAACAGATCACAAAAACTCTTAAAATAAACTTTTCAGTGTTCCCAGAAATATACTTAGCATTCTTGACAGAACTGATATTCAATCAAGGAATGAATAGTAGAGAATTTTATACATGATTTACATTGCCAGAATAACTTTTGCCCTGAGATGGAAATAGGTCCACATCCCTTCGATAGACAAATGGGTTTTGAAGCTTTATGAAATAGCAGAGTTGGACAACTTAGCTCATTATCTGATAAACCTGTACAAATGTTTAGGCAGGAATGAAAGATTTTAAGTCCCCTCTGGGAATTTAGATGGAGAAAGTACTAATAGTAAATCCAGAGGAATAAGTCCAGTAAACTGACCTGTATTTAAATTAGTGACTAAAGAGTTTAGTTTTAACTGTAGAGAAAATGGTAATCTTATTCATACTCCAGGAGAAGTTACTTATTAGGAAGTATCCATCACTGCTTGGGAAGGGAGTTGCTTGGGTCCTCTTTTTTATCCTTTTTGCAAATAGGCGCAACATTTGCCCTCCTCCAGTTTTCTGGGATCTCTCCTGTTTTCCAAGAATTCTCAAAAAATATTAACAGTAGCTCTGAGTTATATCTGCAAGTTCCTTTAGTACTCTTAGATGCAGTTCATTCCGCCCTGAATACCTAAATTCATTTAGAGTAGCTACGGATTCCTTTACTACTCTTTGCTTATTCTGGTCTGTTATTCTGGTCTGTCATCCTTTTACTATATTATTGTTCTATTTTGACCAGATAGGGCACTGTTTTCTTTTTGGGAGAAGTCTGAAACAAAAAAAAGTATTGCAAAGTTTGGCCTTCTTTCTGCCCCACCGGTGTTTCACAATATCTTCTATGTGTTGGCACTACCATTTCCTTGTTCTTCTTGTTCTGGACATCCTCCACCCTTTTATTATTTTAACCTCTCCAGCAAGTCTGAGTTCATTCTGAGCTTTAGCTTTCCTGACTTTCCCTCCAGAAAACAAAACAACCTTTTTTCTATCCCACTTTGATGATTCCCCCCTTCTCCTGTATCTTATATGCGTCTCTTATAAATTTCAATTCATCTGAAAGTTCTTTCTATACCCATCTTTCTACCTTCCAGCATTTCCTACATTTTTCCTCCTTGGAATTGTTTGCGGCTGCACCCTTTTAGAAAACACCCATGCATCGTGAAATCCCTCCCCTTTGAGCATTTATGACCATGAGATTTCACCCAGTATTTCTCTAAACTTACAGAAATCAGCTTTTTTGAAGACCAGAGCCTCCATCACTGCTTGGGAAGGGAGTTGCTTGGGTCCTTTTTAAAATCCTTTTTGCAGATAGGCACAACATTCGCCAGACTATGGCCCTTTCTGCACCTTACCTTCCTCTGGCGCTGGGGTGCAGGGATCGTGTGAGCAGCCTCTGGCGAGAGGCTCTCGCATCTGGGGTCCTTCGGCTCCACATGAGCTGCCTGCTTGTGCGAGAGCCTTGCCTCTTCCTTCCACAGTGCAGCCTGGGACCTTCCCAGGCTGTGCTGGGGCAGGAAGCATGACCAGCATGGCTCTGGAGGCTCCGCACGCCAGGTAAGTGCGCACAGGGCCTGGGAGCATTGTGTGACTGTGCACCATTTTTGGCTTCTAGCCAAAAATGAAAAGGTGCGCTATCGGTGCCTGCCACCCCCTGGAGCAGTGGTTCTCAACCTGTGGGTCCCCAGATATTCGTGTACTTCAGCTCCCAGAAGCCCCAGCCACTATGGTCAATGCTCAGGACTTCTGGGAGCTGAAGTCCATGAACATCTGGGGACCCACAGGTTGAGAACCACTGCCCTGGAGTGTCGTGCGATTGTGAGTGCATCATGCAGATCGCTCCTCAAGATTGCGTGATGCTCCAGGCGCCCTTTTGCATGGAAAATGCAGTGCAAAAAGGACCTATGTTTGTCTTCCCATTTCTTCTAACAAATCCCAAGAGGATCTCACTACATTTGACCAGTTCATCTTCATTGGTAAGGATCAGGCCCAAAATGGATGATCTCTTTGTTGCATCCTACATCTGGATAAAAAAAAAATGTGTATTCAGGGCAAGTGGTTAGTTTGTTGGGCCTTACACGTTTGACAGATTTTGACTTCCAACAGATATCCGGGTAGTACTAAATCTCTCCTTTTTAATATTTGGCCTTCTGTTCCAGGAAGGCATCATCTAAGTATTTTTTTCTGCCTTGTAAGTCTATAATGGATCCCCACAATAATCTGACTGTTATTTCCATCCCCTTTAATTTTTTCTTAAATACTCTCAAACTGTTTCCATGCTTTAAATCATGGATCTCCTCATATCTTTGACAAATAGTCTTACTTCTTCTCCTTTCCTGTTTCAGTCCCATCATAAAACTAATCTCACTAGCTTTCAGTTCTGCCTATTACATCATATTTGCTTTCTTGTGTTAACAGTTCAAGTTCAGCTTGTTTATGTCCCATGCCTTGTGCATTAGTGTAGAGATATCTAAGTATATGTATCTGAGGCAATTTCTGCACTGTTCCACTTTCAGCATCCTGTGTAATCCTGGGGTTTGCACTTTAAGGAGGGGCATTTAGGATTCTCAGCCAGAGAGCTCTTTGGCCTCAAGAAACTACAAACCCCAGGATTCCACAGGATGTTGAAAGTGGAATATTTTAAAAACAGCTCAAAAATGAGATGACAATGGATTAATTGGGACTGTCCTTGCCAAATCAGAAGAGTCAGAGATTGTGGAAGTTCTAGTAATCACAACATCAAGATCTGGTTTAACCAATACACTGACTGGTGGAGTGGATGAAGTAAAACATATCTGTTCAAGGAAAGAAAGTACCTTTTTTGGAGTCCAGCTCACAGAATGCCCGTTAGGAACTGAGGCCTCTGCCTGGCTACCTTTCCCCCTCCCTCATATTTGGTCATACCTAGTGTTTTTCTACTGATGGTGGCACACCCTCAAATGTCCTAATTTATCAGAGACAGTCCCAATTAATTCTCTGCAATCCCAATTTTTTTTCCAGCTGCTTTTGAAATGTCCCAGTTTCTCTCTCCTCCTCTCACTTTCCCCATTTTTTCCTCAGCTTATTTCAGTTGCTGCAAACTGAGTCCAAAGTGCAAAAGTAACTCATGTTTGATCAACTCAACAGGAAGTGGAAGAAAGGACGGGCTGAATCTTTTCCTTCCCTGAAGACTTCCGCATTGATTCCTTTTGCCATCTTGACCGCACTCTGATGTTGCTTGGCCACACACGTCTCTGTTTTCATCTGTGGTATGTTGGACTTTATGGAGTGGTAGTGAAGAGGTAAGTCACACTCAGACAGTGGTAGAGAATATCCTCTTTTATTTCTAGAGGATGGCTAAAGCTGTTGGCTGTGTATGTTTTCCTTCTATTGCACATTTCTTCATCAGTGTTTGGCTTCCTTGGCTGCCTACACTTCCTGATCGCAAAAACCTCATGGGAGGTTTACCTCATAACGCCTTTCCTTGGCCTTTAACGGAAGTGTGGGAAACCGGTGGTTGTCACAGAGATGACTGTACAGTATATGCAGGTCTCCTTTCACACGCATTTCTTGTGCACCTCTATACCCTATGAAAATTTCTCCAAAACGTTCTTTTTCTTTTGAGCATTTTCCCCAAAAGAAATCTCTTCTATCAAACTGTAAGAAAAATGTGCAAGACTTCTCAACACAGCCTTACTGTTAAGAACTGCACTTGGAAAGGTGAATCTGAGAGTTTCGCCTTCTCCCACATCCAGTTTTTAAAAGTCCCTTTCATCAAATTTACAAAGAAATGTGCAAACTAGAATTGTTTGCATAAAAATAAATACACAAAACAAACACATTTTTTTACTTATCCCTAAAAATACTAATATAAAACAGCAGATGGTAGGTGCCTTTTAAAAAAGAGGCATTTCTGCTTTCCCTCTGACATGAAAAAAAAAAGCTTCTTTATATCAAATGGCTGCCCTAAAACTCAACAAAAATGAAGACTGTGTGTGCTTCACTTCAGAACTGTTGCTTCTACCTATATGTAAATACTTCTTGTATTTAATATTTTAATAGGTTGTACAGCACCTAGGACTGTTGCCAGGGTTTCAAAATGTCAAGAAGGGACAGTCAAAATTCCTAACATGAAGCGCTGACAATCAGAAAGCAGCTGTTAACAAGTTTGTGTTCTGCCTAAATACCAAATGAAGGTATTGATTTCAGTTAACATAGCCAGGTGTTTCTCTGTAGGATTAACATATTGTCCATATTCATAAATCATATGATACACAACTTTCTGTCTTTACGAAGAGCCGTACTCCAACATACAGAATTTCTTTTTTTTTTTTTTGGCGTCTTGTTTAGTCTATACAAAAGGAAAAGCTTTTCAGTGCTCAGATGAGGGAATATCCCTTAGAATAAGAGACACCCGCCAGTCCTATAAGAGACATGCTTTCTGACTTTCCCAGTCATAAGTGACATTCCCAATCACAAGAGACATTTGGCAACCCTAGCACCTGGAGAAATGTGGTTAGTGAGTGTAGTGCAACACTGCCTTTGAGTAAATGGAGAAGGTACAGCAGAACTGCTCAAGAAATTGGACTGGGCATCCCACTCCATTCAATCAAATTTAAGGCAGACATGGATTTTTATAGCAGGAGCCTTTTTTTTTCTAGGAGCGAAAGGTAGGAATGCCATGTTCAAAGAAACTGAGAAAAGGTCTTTCACAAAACTCAGCCCTATGATGTTTGGACTTCAGTATCCATGTTCAAAAAGGCTTGGAAGACCTATCTGTTCCAATCAGGGTTTAACTGACTGGGGGCCAAAGAGCATTCTGACTTCTCAGTCTAAATGCCCCTCCCTAAATTGCAAACCCCGGGATTCCATAGGATGTTGACAGTAGAATAATAGCACTATTACAGTGTAGGGCGGAAATGGGCAAGGTTTGGATCCATGAAATGTTGAAACGTATGCATTTTACAAGATGCCATTGAATCTTTTTCTCACGCCTGACCTCACTGCCTGTGGAATCTTTTTGTTTTGTTCCTTTCACCAAAATGGAGGTGCTGTCTGTACGCCTAGAGCAATCTTTTTCTTCTGCATTAACTGTAGGAGTTTTGGAAAAAAAATTCTTATGCTTGGTAATACTCTCAACAATGCAGAGCTTAGGAAATAGTATGACTTTGTTGTTGTTTAAGTTCACCGTCTCTCCGAAATGGTAATACCTATTAAAAGAACAGAATTTATTAAGCATCCTGTATGGGCAATTGAACGTTGAAAAGTTATTAGAGTGGTTTATTGCTAAGTGCTGAGTAAACACCTTTAATTCTTATTGCTTAGTTCTCTGCTTCAGTGTATCTTTTATTTATTTAACCATAAAAGCAATGTCTGTATAGCTTGGTTGTCTTTATTGTTGCTAGAACCATGACCTAATAAGTTAATCCAGGATGCATCTGAAAATAGATATTTGGAAGTGTGTTAGATGCATTTGAGGATACATATGATCCAGTATCCAGGAAAGCAGACCTACTAATGTCTGTTCATTATATACTTTCCCCCCCTCCCCTTTTATTTTTCAGATTTAAATTGCACATAAGAAAGGGAAAAAAACAAAATAAGAAAGATAAATTATATACTCATAAATTGCTAGCATGCAGAATTCTAAGCAGTGCTGTGTGAAGTAAATGTGAAGTGTGAAGTAACTCATTCTAAGCATTGTCATGTGAAATAAATGTTAAGTCTCATATAATCCATCTATGGATTGCTTTAATTTTCTAACTTGAACACAAAGCCATGAGCTCCCTCATCACAGCTCTGTGCAAAACTTTGATCTAATGTTTTTCTAAACAGGAATATCATAATTCCTCCCAGTGTTTTAATGGCAACATCCTTGATGTTCTGCACGAGCCCTGATTCATAAATTGTGATCCCTAGTGTGCAAGTTAATAGTCCAGTGGATAAATGTTCTTTGAAGAACCGTAGATTTGTGTGATGCTCCACCCTTACGTTGAAGAATTTGTTTTATAGGAACTGAAATGAAAAAGCAGCTTTGCTCTTCACCCATGTGAATTTCAACAGCCAAAATGGAACCTCTCTTCACCATATGTAGCTTTTCTGCCTTATGATCTTATATCACCCATCCATCCACCCACTCGGATGTAGAAATCTCTGTTATCCTTTTCAACATGCTGCCAGAACAGGGCTGGCCCTACTGTTAGGATGAATAAGCCAACTGGCTCAGGCAGCAAGTCCGTAGGAGACAATCATGGGAACTTCCAGGCTAGTTCTTCAGAACTGCAGAGCCGTTTTTCCATATTTGAACTTACAGCTGTCTATGCCTATGACCTATCCTTGGACCTGTAACTATTCCAACTACCTTAAGTGTGGTAGAGAAGACTATCTCAGTGTCAGTGGGGAAGTAAGAATCATTTCCCACTCCAGTCAGTCAGCTTGTGGGGACGGGGGAGAGGCCTGCCATCTTGCTCTTTGCCCAGGCAGCAAAATGTCTTGGACTAGACATGTACCAGAATGATGGGAAATACACCGGAGGCCTGGAACTGGCGCATTAATATTCTTTCCAGCTGTCCTCTCACTTTCTGTCCTGCCAGCTCAGTCCTAGCTGGGGTCACCTTTGGTTCTTCTGCCATTGGTTCTTCAACCTCTTTGGATTAGCTTGTTCAACTTGCTTGGTGAAAATCACCAACATCTTTTAAAATGCCGAGAGAAAGAAGCCTGTTTTTGCTTGGTGCCTCAGAAGCAGGCAAAACTTTTTTGGAGAAAGAACTCCCTCACCAGAGCTCAGCTGTCTTGAAAGCCCTCTCGTATGTTTGCTAGAAGAACATGGAGGAGGCCTCATCCAAAGCCATCAGGTGAACTGAAAAGAACAAGCCGACCACATGAATGACTTTCAGTACAAAAGAGCCTCTGAATCGCTGTGTTGGGGATAAAGTAACGTCTATATACCAATTATTTTCAATTTCCAATAGATTTATATTCATTTTATGCTTTACTATAATTCACAGTAATCCCCAAAGATAGATCAGTATAGGAAGCATCATTTAGTGTTAAAGGACACAGTCATAATATACAAATTAAAAAGGCTGATAATGTTTCCTCACACAGTCAGGCAAAAGGATCTGAACCCACCATTTATTTTTAATGGCTTAAAAGAGATTGCATTCTAATCCTAAATGAGGTATAAAATTAATAAAAATTCATAGTTTCTAAAAGATGAGCTCATCAATACCTGAATCTTAGAACAAAATTGTCCCCTGTGTACACTACAATCTCTAATAGCCATCACAGTGAACGATCTGGTCTCCTGTAGTACAGAATATTATTTTATTGTTCAGAATAATAAGCAACTTACTCATAATGTATGTCACAATTCTAAGCATACTTATGTGGGAGTAAACCTCATTACATACTGGGACTTACCTCTGAGTAGTAATGCATATGGTTGTATCATCACCCCTCATCCTTGGCTGCAAAAATGCCTTGGATCAATTTGAATGGGAAAACCGATGTTGCATTTTGAATCTGCCTCTGAGGAAGTATATTATAAAAAGATCTTCAGAAGCAAACATTAGAGTCAGTGTGCCCTTGGACCTCCAGCTGAAGGAGGATCCCCCCCATTTGCATAAAAGGTTGAAGACCTTCCTCTTTGACTCGCCATCTTATTCACTGAGTTGTGTTTAAAGTGCTGAGATGGGTAGAGACTGGTGGGGTCTTGGGGATTTCATTCCATATATTGTTGTGGTGTTCTGTTTTGTCGCCTTTGTCCCTGACTGCATATGTTGACGTTCCACCCACTGGTGAAAAAAGCGTTATAAATAAATGTTGTTGTTGTTTTTTAAATTATTTTTATTAAACAAAATGAAAAAAAAAAGAAGAAAAAAATGACATGTACCGAAAAACAGGGATTTTCACACAATATCGAACAGATATCCACTTAGTACACATAAAATATACAGCACACTCCTATGCGCAAATGTTTGCACACACTATCAGACCGATAACACTAAAATAGCAGAACATTGACAAGACAATATCATGACAATATCAACATGACAATATCACACACTAATATGAATCAATTACACAGTAACTAACGAATTAACATTCCCTAGCATGTATGGACATACCTGTTTGAACAAATACTTTGGGAGCCATCACAGGCTTAGGGTTTCACACAACATCTAATGTTGAACAAGTAACATTTAAAGGGACCTCCCCCACTGATGACAAGACAGCATAAGGCTAATTTTCTTATTAATCCAGCCTCCAAACTAAAAAGTGAGACATATATATATATATATATATATATGGTTTTAACCTAAGTAATAATTAGTTTTCAATCAGCATGTATACAATTAACAAAATATACACAAAAGTTTTCCTGATCTCATAGTTATTGTGGATAGTTAACTGTGACTACCCTTGTCGGCTCCCTTTCTCTATGCTGTAGTTTGAGAGGGAGGCTGTAGCTCTGGAATTTCCTCCCCCTAATTCCTAGAACGGGTATCCACAGTTCAGTGCTTTCAGTACGCAAAAGAGAAAGCATGTAAAGGAGAGAAATGCCCTGCCAGAATACTCTTACACAGTCAGTTCCTGATCTGAGTTATTGGAACAAACAATGCTAAGTCACTGTTGTCACCCAGTTATAGCCAGGAGATGAGTAAAGTCAGCAACAAGAAGCCTCTTTAGAATTTTTTTTTCACCCATGAAAGAATAATCACTGCAAAACAATAAGGTTTCCATTATTCATTTCAGTATTCTCCATCTCATGATGACCAAACTTCATCTTTTGTCATTTCAGGATAGAAAGCCATGCCTGATAGGACTAGCAGCAGAAACAAGAAATACAGATTTCTGAGTCAGGAGCTCTTGTATGAACTACAAAATGTGAGATTTAATGGGAGGTGAAGATGGCAGTTGAAGTGCAATCATAGTGCTATAATTGTGTGATGTGAAAAGGCTCCATATTTGGTAATAGGCTCCTGTTTTCCTTACCTCCTCTTAATACTAAGCCAAAATTGGTGGTCCATGGTGAACATTGCTCATGTAATCAATCAGCTTCTCAGTTTTCCAAATTTTTAGTCTTCCTGCTTTGTTTGGTTGGTAGGCTGGTTTCCTTCCTTCCTTCCTTCCTTCCTTCCTTCCTTCCTTCCTTCCTTCCTTCCTTCCTTCCTTCCTTCTTGAAGCACCAACAGAGCGGCGTGGATGGGCTAATATTCATAACAAAGCACCAAGGGTTAAAGGGATCGCTTATTGTTTAAAACTATGTACAGTTTTAAAACTTTAAATTCCATGCACATATACACAATTGGAACAGAAGCAACTTGGCTTGGCTAACATGGAAGTCTTGGATTTCTTTTGTGGTTTCTGAGCATTCTCAATGGCCCAGAAGGTCATATAATGAATACATTGCATTTTCTGGAGTATGATATGCTTGCATCTTCTTTGGATTAACAGCTCTTCTGACGTTAATGTTACCTATTAATTTAGGTAGTGAGAAAATGAACCTCCTGCCTGATGGAAAACTGCAGCCCTAGTGAAACTGGCTGGCAAAATGTCAGGTACCTCCTTCTGCCATGAAACTAATTGCTTGAGCTGCAGCAGCTGCAGTGAAATTTGACAACAATGAGAAAGGAAGCCAAGGGCCCTGAATTCTGAAACTGACACAAAGTCAAGGGCAACCAAACACGGTTTTGGAAATTTGGGGGGGGGGGAATGGAATAGTAGACCCTGCGTGGTGTAGCGGTTTGAGTTTTCGACTATGACTCTGAAGACCAGGGTTTGTATCACTGCTTGACCATGGAAACTCACTGGGTGACCCGGGACGAGTCACACTCTTTCAGCCTCAGAGGAAGGCAAAGGCAAATCTCCTCTGAATGAATCTTGTCAAGAAGACTCCCTGATAGGTTCGTCTTAGGGTCACCATAAGTCAGAAATGACTTGGAGGCATGCAACAATGACAGTGTGTTCAAAACAACTACCTCTCACATTCTGAGAACTTTCTTGATCGTCTCAAGGAGATGGTATTTAAAATATGGCTGTTGTACAGTTTGTCTAAGGACAACACAAAGAGAAGGAGCAGAATACTATTTGTCTGAATGTTAACTGGTTGAGAATTCCACACCCTCCACGTTTCACAGATGAAAACAGGGACTTGTTAAGCCAAGAAACACCAAGGAGTGGTCAAGATGGCCAAAGTTATTAATGAGGAAAAACCTGCAAGCTGGGAGAGGCTGCAGCCTATCGGGAAGGGCAAGATTCCATTCCCTCCCCTCCTCTTCCCACCTTGCTAAGTTAACGGAGTGCAATTTACTTTTGCACTTTGAACTCAGTTTGCAGGAACTGAAATATGCTGAGAACAAAGGAGGAAAGGAAGAGGAAAAGAGAGAGAAACCGGGACATTTTAAAAGCTACTGCAAAAACAATGGGATGACGGAAGATTAATTGGGACTGTATCTGTCAAACTGAGACGGTGGAAGGTATGGGTGTGTTCCAAGGCCAGAAAACCAGCCCATGCACCTGCTATGGTTGTCCACTGCTGCCCGATTGAATTTTAGTCAAGTACTTGACCTGAATAACAATGCTTTGCAGCATTTGCAAAGCAAACAGTAATGTTTTGCTGTGTGTAACCTTGTGTTCCATCCAGCTTGTATTCCAGTGGGGAAGACAGCCTCCTCCTCCCCAACTCTCCTATAAAAACAGTGTATCATTTACTGCTCTAAGACTACATTGACTTGCCTGTATTTTAAGGCAATTTAACTAATACACTCTTTGCAGTCAACTCTCATTTTGAAAATGCACACCATTTGTGCAATTTTCATTTTAGCATTTTGTGCAATCTCAGAAGGAATGTCATAAGAACTCCTGCCAAGTATTGTAATAGGGAACTGTGAATGCTTATTGTTTATGAATTAGAAATAGGAAAGTCTACCTTTTAATTCAAAAGTGAAGTGTAATGATCCACCTGGTCTTGTACGGACTTGGGAGCTGGCAAGAAAAAAATCCCAAAGACATTCTCAATTTAGTCCTCCAACCAGGTGTGCGGTATAGTTGAAGAATCAAACAGCTAACTTGATCCCAAAC
Source organism: Iguana delicatissima (assembly GCA_948472985.1). Lineage (NCBI taxonomy): Eukaryota > Metazoa > Chordata > Lepidosauria > Squamata > Iguanidae > Iguana > Iguana delicatissima. The sequence goes on along the minus strand of CAOKZL010000077.1, from coordinate 639,355 downwards.
TCTGCAATTTTGCCAATGTCCTCAATACCCATGCCTGAGTTTTAAGCTCATTAGGGGAGGACTATCTCTTGACCCCACAAGTCTTCACAGGTACATTTGATAGCGACATAGGAGAGATCCCTGTTGGTGGCTGTTCCCAGACTATGGAACTCTGTGCCTCAGAAGACCAGGCTGGCCCCCTCCCTGCTTTTCTTCTGCTGGTAGGTAAAGACATTTTATAGAGACAACTTCAATGGAATGTCTGTATCCATTTGTGCTGATTTGTCAGAAATACTGTGCAAGAAGGAGCTGACTGAACAGGAGGGCTTGACAGCCAAGAAACTACTTTCTAGTCTAGTGAACCAAAGTAAATCACACAAAATGCTTCCTCAGTGCAGTTGAGATGTGACTGAATGGCTTGTGCACTCAAATGGATGTGTCTGTGTTTGTCTGTATGTGTGGCCAAGCCACCTCAGAGTATGGTCAAGATGGCAAAAATTAGGAAGAACACACAGGCCAGGAGAGGTTGCAGCAGTTTGCTTTTGTCTGAGTCTACTGGGAAGGGCAAGAGTCTGCTCCCTCCTCTCTTCTTCCTCTGCTGAGTTAATGAATGGAAATGCCTTTTGTACTTGGTACTCAGTTTGAAACAATTAAAAAAAAAGCAGAGAAAAAGGGGAAAGGAGGAGGAGGAGAGAGAAAATGAGACATTTTAAAAACAGCTGAAAGTGGGATGATACAGGATTAATTAGGATTGTTCCTGCCAAATTTAGGATAGCCGAAGGGTACGTCATACCAAACCACTTTAGTCTAACTCTGTGTCTGCATGGTGAACTATTCCTTGTTCTTGATTTAATCAACGGTTATATTATTTTTGCAGTGAAATTCCTTGCATAGATAAATCTATATCTGTACATGTGTGTGTGTGTCACTATTTTCCATCTCTCTCTTTTTATTTTATTTTATTTATTTTGACTCAAATTATTGCTTCATGAGTTTTTCATATTCCCAGTCTTCCATTACAAAAGAATCAGAAACTCCCAAAGGGGTTACATAGACTGGAGGGAAAAAATGCAGCAAATTGTTAGCTGTTTGAGATTTGTGTCTCATGTGTTTTAATCCTCATAAAGAAGATGTATTTTAGGTGCTTGCACTACAAAGATTTCATTTGATTGCTAATGGAGCATCCTCAATGCACTGTACAAACTTTTTAGGTTAGGAGAGACATAGGATCAGTTTGTTACTTTGTTTGTTGTTTGTTTGACTCTAAGGAAACTTATCTTTTAGATTTTCCTGCAAAATGAGGTGCCTAAAGTAGCTAACATTATCATAATGTAACATAAAATGGGTTAACAATAAGCAATATCAGATAAAAGCAAAACAGTGAGTTAAAACTAGTTTTAGTCACATCTCCAGTAGTTTTATTGAATTGTCTCCCCTCATATTTAGCTTGGCTCTTGAGGTTTTGAATTAAGTTGTAAGACAAGATGAGAGAATGAAGGATATAAAGATTAAAAAAAGGAAACGTTTAAGCTAAAGGCATTTGCCCTATTGCATGATGTCATTGATGACCAGGGCCATTTCTGTCCAATACTATTGCGGCGCTATTATTCCATAGAAATCATAGAAATCATAGAAATCATAGAAATCATAGAAATGTGGAGTTGGAAGAGACCACAAGGGCCGTCCAGTCCAACCCCCTGCCATGCAGGAAAACCCTCAAAGCACTCCCGACAAGTGGCCATCCAACCTCCGCTTAAAAACCTCCAAAGGAGGAGACTCCACCACGCTCCGTGGCAGCACATTCCACTGCCGGACAGCCCTGACCGTCAGGAAGTTCTTCCTGAGGTTCAGGTGGAATCTCCCCTCCTGCAGCTTGTATCCATTGCTCCTTGTCCTGGTCTCAAGAGCAGGAGAAAACAAGCCCACTCCCTCCTCGACATGACATCCCTTCAAATATTTAAACATGGCTATCATGTCCCCTCTCAACCTTCTCTTCTGCAGACTAAACATACCCAGCTCTCTAAGTCTGTCCTCATAGGGCATGGCTTCCAGGCCCCTCACCGTTTTGGTTGCCCTCCTCTGGACCTGCTCCAGCTTATCCATATCCTTCTTGAATTGGGGTGCCCAGAACTGGACACAGTATTCAAGATGAGGTCTAACCAATGCAGAATAAAGTGGTACCAATACCTCCCTCGATCTAGACACCATACTCCCCTTGATGCAACCAAGAATTGTGTTGGTCTTCTTGGCTGCCGCATCACACTGCTGACTCATGTTCAGCTTGTGGTCTATGAAGACTCCTAGATCCCTTTCACATGTACTGTTAGCCAGCCACGTGTCCCCCATCCTATATTTCTGCATACCATTTTTTCTGTCTAAGTGTAGGACCTTACATTTCTCTCTGTTGAAGTTCATTTTGTTAGCCTTGGCCCAGCTCTCCAATCTGTCCAGGTCCTTTTGAATTTTGATCCTGTCATCAGGCGTATTAGCAACCTCTCCCAATTTGGTGTCATCTGCAAATTTGATCAGCGTGCCCTCTATTCCTTCATCCAAGTCATTAATGAAGATATTGAACAGCACCGGACCCAGGACAGAACCCTGTGGCACCCCGCTAGTCACTTCTCTCCAGGATGAGAATCTGCCATTGGTGACCACCCTTTGGGTACGGTTTGTTCAGATGCCTTCCATTTTTCCTCCTTAATGGCACAGTTTTAGCCTGCGCCTTCAGTATCTCCCTTTTAAAGAACTCCCATGCATCCTGAACTCCTTTCTCCTTTCCACTTTCAACATCCTGTGGATTTCTGGGGTTTGTAGTTTCCTGAGGCCAAAGAGCTCTCTGGCTGAGAATTCTCAAGGCCCCTCCCTAAACTGCAAACGCCAGAATTCCATAGGATGTTGAAAGTGGAATATTAGCACTATAACAGTGTAGTGTGGAAATGACCCAGGTGTTGTCACATTCCCAAATGTCATGATCCCATTGTATATCCCACAATGATCCCATCAGCTCCAGGTGTGCGGTAAGGGCTGAAGCACTATCAAGCATTTCCTTCCTCGGTGCAGTGTAGAAGAGGGGGGCTCTACTGCAGAAGGAAGGAGCATGTCCCTAACGCTATCCATCTGCCAGCAGCTGGTTGGGTGCGGTGGGGGCATTTGGGTCCTGATCCCATCACAGCAATGGCATTGCTGGGATTGTGATGGGATGACATGGGATCCAGGTATGGTAATGGAAAGGGCCTTAGAGACAGCAGTGACATTTAACTAACCCTTGTTAGTACAGTGCAGAAGGAGGCACTGGTAAGCCACTTCTGAATGACTTTTACCATGGAAACCCTTATGGTGAAACAACTGAAAAAAGAAGAGAGAGATAGTACCAGAAGAAGAGACATCCAGGTCAGGAAGCATCCAACTCACTACTGGGGAATAGCAGACAACAAGAACGAGTAGTGCTGTGTCTAATGATTCAAGTATGAGCTGATGACATGGGTGAGAAGTGAAAGTCTGAAGCTGCATACAGCACATAACAGGAACATAGAATGTGAGAAGCATCATTCAGGGGAGGCTGGAATTGTAAAACAAGAACTGGAAAGCATAACTAGATATGCTCCTCAAGTATAAGGATATATCATTAAATATTAAAGTCCAAATCATCCGTGCCATTGGATTTCCAGTTTCTGTGTATGGTTGTGAAAGCTAGACAGTGAAGAAACTGGGCACAAAGAGAACCAGTTCATTTGAAATGTGGAGCTGGAGGAGAGTTCTGGATTGCCAAAGAAAGAGCTAAACGGGTCTAAGAACTAATTATGCATGGATTCTCACTAAAAGCCAAAATGAGTAGTCTGAGCTGTCATACTTTGCACATATCATGAGATGATACGACTTGTTGGAAAAGACAATGATGCTTGGTAAAGCAGAAGGCAGTAGGAGAAAAGGAAGACCACATTACAGATGGATTGATCTAATAAAGGAAGCCATGGCCCTGAGATCACACGACCTGAGAAGGGCGGTTGATGACCTGGTCTCTTGGAGATCTATCATCACCATAGGCTGAAGCTGACTTGATGGCAAATAACAACAAAAACAAAGAACCAGCTGGGGAAAGTAATATTTGTTGTCTCTTTACCACTATCTTGCGTTTAACTAATTAATAACTTAATAGTAATGAATTAATAATGAATAACTTAATAATGAATAACAATCATAGAATTAAGTTAATGCTGAAATGCCAACTTACAAAATTCCAACTTCCATTTTAGTTTAAAAAGTACATTTAATTGTTTCTTTCCGGCAGAAAATTTCCAACATAATTGATAACATAATTGATTTTAAGAGTTTGCTGCTATCTGTGGTGCATTTATTTTTTAATGTGTGTTAGCCAGTTTGCAGCAATTGAAGCTGACAAGAAAGAGGGAAAGTGGCAAATGGAGAGAGAAACTGAGAGCTACCCCTGCCAAACCAGGACAGTTGAATGATATGAAATGGACTGTCCAAGTCATGGGCGATGGTGAGGATAATGAAAGTAATAATAATAACAGCAGCCAACAACAATGTCAAATTGAATGAATTGTCCAAATTGTCCTTTCCTTTGAAAGGTTTGCAGGAAATTCTGTCTCAAACTTTCGTAATTTACTCCTTAATGCAAGTTAAGCTAGACGTATTGTTTCTCTGCCTTTGTTCAAATTTCTTATATATTTGTGAACATTACAATCTACAGTATAATATCATTCTTACCAAGTGTCACTATTTACTTTCTCAGCTCTGGGAGACCAAGCTGGGTTCTGTTCTGCACAAGAATACAGATTTTGTGAAATGAGAGTTGTAAATGAGGAGTCATTATTGTTAGTGATGTTGCCGAAGCAAAGGGGAAAACACAGCTGATCTTTCAGTTCCAGATGGAGTTTTCCATTTTATGACAAAAAGGGAGCAGAACCCCCCCCTTTGCCTGTAATGTAATTACATTTTGATTCCACAAACGAAAGAAAATAAACAATTGGTTGTATTGTGCTATGCTTGCGCTATTCTTTGTTTCCGAGTTTGCTAAGGCTTTCCTAAGAAGGGCAATGTGTAGAGCTCCAGTGCTGCAAGTAGTTGGGATACTTAATTCTTGTTCAAGGCAAAGAATGCCAAGCAATTTAACTGTGTACAGGATTAATGCCTGATCTGGCTGTTGCAGCAGGTTACTAGCCATACATGACTATGGTGGGTCTTAGCCATGCATTCAGATCAAAGGGTATCTGAAATGCTTGTTCAACAGCTTCCACAAACTTTGCAAGGATTTGTTTCCATGGGTTGCAAAGAATAACATAATACGGCTACGTGTCAGCTTCCCCTCAGTATACCTTTCACAGATGAATGCCAGGCAGGTGTGGCCAGGCAACATCAGAGTGTGGTCAAGACAGCAAAAGTTTTTAATGAGGAAGAGCAGGCAAGCTAGGAGAGGCTGAAGCAGCTTGCTTTTGCCTGCCCCTACTGGGTAAATGCTCCCTAAACCCACTTCAAAAGCCAGTCAGTTGCTTTGAGTTACAAATTTCTGCAGTGCTGGCAAGTGGGGTGCTGCAGGATGATGCGACCAGATGACTTCCACCAGTGAGCGATGATGTGAGAAGCAGAGATTCCTACGGGGTCACGTCACAACTCTTCATCACACTATTGCTCACTGGCAGAAGGGAGACGGTCAAGCCGTTGTACAGCACCCCATTCACCAGCACTGCAAAACTGCATCCCTTGGGGAAGCTGGCTGACTTTTAAGGTGGGTTTCAGAGGTTGTATCAGAAGCTGGAGCATATCTACGATATCACGGCTACATCCCAATGCAGGATCTTTGCCCTGTCTGTCTGTTTCTTACTGTACCATGTGTAAATGGCTGGGCAGATTTTCACCAAATTCAAGTGGAATGCAATTTAGAACAACAGGGTATGTGATGCAAAAAAAATCATATTTTACTGTTGAACTATTTAGCTATATAAAAGCACAGGGGCAGGGGCCATTTCCACATGGTGTTGCAGTCCTGCTAAGGGGACGTGATGGCAGCAATCCATGGGTCGTGCTTTCACACAATGTCATCACGGTCCTGCAGCCAGCATGTCCCCACATGTCACGATCGTGGGATATTCACTTAACGGAAAAAATCCATTAAACACCCACAATTGCATAACGTCTCGTCACCCCTGGCCACGCAGAAGAGGTGGAAGCGCAAGCATGCACTTCCTTCCCCAGTCCAGTGTGGGAAAGAGGTTGGCTGCAATGCGGAAGGCAGGTGCATGTTGCTTGCGCTCTCTTCTGCACACGGCCAGCTCAGTGCGGAGGAGAGTGTTCGCGTTGCGCTCTCAGCCCGGCAAAGGTGCTGCTGGGATTGTGACAGGATGTAGACAGGAACCAATCAGGAGCAGAAAGGGACTTAATTATAACCTGGTGTAGATTAATCAGTTCATTATTACCAGAAGTTGAGGTGGGGTTTTGTGACTTAAAATACACTTAGAAAATGGCTTGACAGAACTACAGCTTGATTAGCCATGCCCTGTGAAGAACGTCTTAGCGAGCTCGATATGTTTAGTCTGCAAAGAGAAGGTTAAGAGGGGAGATGATAGCCGTGTTTAAATATTTGAAGGGAAGTCATGTTGAAGAGGGAGCAGGCTTGTTCTCTACCACTCAAGAGACTAGGACAAGGAGCAAAGGATTCAAGCTGCAGGAAAGGAGATTCCACTTGAACCTCAGGAAGAAATTCCTGATGGTCAGGGCTGTCCGGCAGTGGAATAGGCTGCCTCGGAGTGTGGTGGAGTCTCCTTCTTTGGAGGTTTTTAAGCAGAGGCTGGATGGCTATCTGTTGGGAATGCTTTGATGGGTGTTCCTGCATAACAGGGGGTTGAACTCAATGGCCCCTGGGGTCTCTTCCAGCTCTATGATTCTATGATTATGTAGAAAGGGTGGAGGTCTGTTTATTTATGATATCTAACTTCATAGCACAAGATCTCAGATAGTGGGGAAATTCAACTGAAAACCATTTAGAACAGCTTAAAACAGTAAGAAGAATTTAAATTTTAGAACACATAAAACAATTTGAACAGGTGAAAACCATACGTCTACACATATTCAAGGCAGATCTCTAGACCATGAAGGTTGGAGTGGAAGCATTATAATAAAACAATTTTGCTCCTTACTGTCATCCCACAGAGGTGGTATCAAAAGTTGCTGAGGATCAACAAGGGATGACTTTTTCATTCACTTGTTTCTACTTTTCATATGATTTCCAGGATGAGAAAGAAAGGGGAGCTGGGGGGGCATTGAAAGTCTTTGTAAAAAGGATCAACAAGATGAACATCAGGTGAGTGGAGGATGATTCATGTTGATTCAGAGGTAAAATCACGGCAAATATAGGAATTCTATGCTGGATTGTTCTGTAGCTGTCTGACAAGTGTTTTCTCTTTCCTAGCCAATTCCTTAGCTAATTCCTCTATTTGTGTTGAGAAACAGTTGGGTCAGGGAGAAGGTCTAGTACGTGCTGTGCACTGGTAGTAGTATGAGAGCTCTGCAGGGTTTTCTTAAATTAAGAATATTTTGGAACATTTTAAAAATAACATTGTGAACTTCATAAAATATGTTCTGCGTGTTCTGCCCCCGAACAAAGTTCTCATTGTGTTTGTGGTGAGTCTTATTTCAGAAAGGTTGGGCGAGGAAGCTAGCATAGACATGTGTTGCTGGCTAGCAGGGAGATGAGAGAGAATGCATGTATTCTATTTCAGAGACAAAAGATACCAGAAGAATCCTGGAATTGTCTGAAGCCACTTCTGCACTAGACATTTATAGCACTATTATTCCACTTTCAACATCCTATGGAATCCTGGGGTTTGCAGTTTCGGGAGGGGCCAGGTGGAATAATAGCGCTATAAAAGTCTAGTCCAGAAATGGCCTGAGTTTTCTCCTTCAGGGAACAAGATATGCCTTGAAAATAAAGGCAATCATTATGCTTAAATAGCTTAATCTATTTATGCTCTTGTTATACTGTTGTTGAATAACATAGTGATTCTTTACCTTAAATATTTGGATCAGGATATTAGTGAAACAAACTCTATTTCTGGTTGAGTTCTGCAGAGACCTCCAGAACTGCACTGTTTTTCAGACAGTATTCCTTTCCTCAAGTTGACACTATTTGTGCTAGTACAGGCAGAATTCAATTAACAAAGGCTCTGATAGTGAAGTTCCTTTTTTTAAAAGTCTTTCAGTGTCCTCCAGCTCCCCTTTCTTTCTCGTCCTGGAACTCATATGAAAAGTGGAAACTAGTGAATGAAAAAGTCATCCCCAGATATACTTTGGAAGACTGCCTTCAGCTGAGCTCTAGAAGTTTTAATATGTTTTTGTTTACTTTATGCAAAACTTACCTGACCTGGTTGGTTTTTTCTCACTTATGCTTATTGTTAGTATTGAACAAAAAATCCCCTGAAACATGTTTTCCTTTTCTTCCTTTTTGCTATGTAGGAACATATTCTTGCCATTCTTTGTTCCTGATTGTATATGTTGATGTTTCACCCTTTGGTGAAAAGGACATATTAAATAAACGTGTTGTTTTTACCCCAGTGCCAAATTTTCTGTTAAAGCAGTAATGTCCAGGAACACATCTATTTAATGAAGTTGGGTGCATCTGTATAATAGGGTGATTTAATTGACTAGAAGGCCAAAAGAACGGAATTCTTTTTTAACTAGGGGAAAGGAGGACAGATTCATTGCTTAAATTCTAAAGAATGAAGACACAAAACACAGATTTTAAAAACCTCCAGTAAAGTGGATCATACTGTATTAGAGAATTTGCTGAAGGGAAAAAAAAATTGAGAGAAGAGTTGATTCAATTATTTAGGAATGAGAAAGGAAATAATTTGATCAAAATCACAAGGGAAGGAAAACAAAGAAAAAAATGAAGACTCAACCAATACAGAAGAACAGGTCCTCGTCTGTTATCACAAAGACAACAACTTAGCAATTGAGCAGCAAAAAGTCAAAGTACAGATAGCTATGAGACTCTCATCCTTCCCCCAGAACACACTAATTGGAGAGTCCCAGTAAAACGTGGCCTCTAATTCAAAGGTTGATCTGTTACTTATTCAGCTCCTCTTCATTTTTTTTCTCCAATCTGTAACTAGATTCCTCTTCCGAAGCAAGAACAAGTTTATGAATCTTTCTGTGGGTCGAGCTTCAGTTCTGATAACTTTGAAAGGAAGCTTCTATTGTCACGGAAAGCACCAGGACCAATATGAAGTAGACCAGCTTGGCTCACGATTTGACTGAATTCAATGCACGTTTACTGTGTATTGAAGTTCATGGAATACAGTGGACCTTTATTCTAACAAAACACAGCTTGGCATTCACACTCTACTTCACAAACACCACTTTCAGGTTTCTAACATAAAGCAGTCTTGATCTCTGATGACCAACAGATAAAGAGCCTTGTGCATGGATTGTGAAGACTAGTGTGTTCAATCCATGTAGCTGATTTGTAGAAGAAAATGCCATCTTCCTGGTTTTCTAATTAAAAAAAAAATAGGGGACTATGATATAAAGCACACATCTTGGAGATGCATGTCACAGAGAGAAAAAGAAAGAGGGATAATCTCTGTAATAAAATAATTTTTAAACCTCACTTGACATTGTTTATTATTATTTTGGAGACAGGAATCAACATCTTGGATAGCTCTATTATTCAGACTAAAACTCAGGAAAGATTCCATCTGTATGGAAGCCATTCAAGAAATTCAAGGAAGGGAACGCACTAAAGGTAAACTCAACTTTAGATTAGTGTATAGAAGTACATTCAAAATGTATTTCAGGTTTATATTCATAGATTCCGACCCAACACATGATAGCTATGTTCATAGAAGCCCACTTCTCCATACAAACGATCTTCTTAAAACCAGAACTTATTGCAGGGAAACCTGGACTTTGCGCTGGGAAGCCATTGGGAAACTTGGTCCTAGCTTCCCATGGATTGTTTTGTTTATAGTTTTTGCATTGTAAAATATGTGTTAATTCTCTTAATCGGTCCATTAACACATCATATAAATGATACATTGGGCCTTTCCACAGTACACTGTTATAATGCTGTTGTTGCACTTTCAACATCCTGTGGAATCCTGGGGTTTGCAGTTTAGGGAGAGGAATTTAGAATTCTCAGCCAGAGAGCTCCTTGACCTTAGTAAACTACAAACCCCAGAATTCCACAAACGTACTTCACTTTGAAATGACCTTCACTGTCTGTTCTTTGTACAAAACTCGGGTGACAGGCACAAGTTCATACTCTTTGGAAAAATAATACAATAGCCTCACACTCCAAGAAGTGGCTGTGTTACTCTGTTGCAGCAAAAAGTGCCATGGTAGGTTAAGTTTCTCAAATTTATTCTAGTACAAGCTTTTGCGGAGTGAGAAAGCAGGCTACAGTCCACAAATGTTCATGTTAAAATAAATTTGAGGGTCTTTAAGGTGCCAAAGTTATTTTTGGACACACGATTTCCAATATTCCTGTTAGCTGCAGATCTTTTGACTGTTCCAAAACATTTTCCTATTCTTTGCGTCCCATCGCTATCTGACCTTTGGAAACTGCACTGCACTTAATATGCAGTTTCCAAAACAGCAACCAGAAACTCAAGTTTCAGTATAATTTTTCAAATATTAAGGTCTGAGCTTTCAGCAGGCTTTCAGAAAATGCTGCTGCTTAATGCCAGGTTGGGAAAACATAACTGCCATTCAGGGAATAATCCTGGGTGAGCATGCCAACCTGGCCTGTATCACAGAGACCTGGTTGGATGGGGCAGGGCAGGGGTAATCTCTCTTAGCTTAGTCCACCACATTTCTCTGCGCAGAGCAGGTGAAACCTGGGGAGCAAAGAAGAAGGGTTGCAGTAGTCTATCATGATTCCATCCCTCTGACTAGATGCCCTGTCCCACAGTCAGAAGTTTTTGAGAGTGTATATAGCTAGAGATGGGTAGCTGTTTCCATAGGTCTGAGGGGGTCAGGCCAACCGAGGTTACTTAATTTAGTAAACTCAGCTAAGTAGCTGAATGAACCTTGGGCCAAACATGGCCAAATAAAAATAGATGGAAAGTCCTGGGAAAACAAAAAACAGAGTTGGACTTCAAGTCCTTTCTAAAAAAAAAAAATCTGCTGGTGCGGCATAGGGAAAAATAGTGCGGTGTTGTGTGTGTGTGTGTACATATCTATTTTCCTGGATGTAGGTCCTATGGAGTTCAGTGGGCTTGCTTCTAGGTAGGTGGTACAGGATGGCAGTGGAGGAGACTGAAACTGCCTTGGTTTGAATCAAATCTCTATTACGGAGAGCTCTCGCCTAATGTAGAGCAACTGCAGGTAGAGAGTTTGTAAAAACAAGAGTGGACATGGCACTCCTGTGGCATTGCTTCTACTGGCCAACTCCTATATGGGAAGAATAGTGACCCATTCCGCACTGGACTGTTATAGCGCTATTATTCCACTTGCAACATCCTATGGAATCCTGGGGTTTGCAATTTTGGGAGGGGCCGCCTGGCCCCTTCCTCAACTGCAAACCCCAGGATTCTATAGGATGTTGCAAATGGAATAATAGTGCTATAACAGTCCAGTGTGGAAATGGACAGTAATTCTTGCAAGGTTGCTGTAAGGATTACAGACGAATGATACATGTGAAGTACTTTGAACACTTGAAAGCACTGTACCATCAGCATCACCACATTCACCATTGGCAAACACTTTTTTTTTTTGCATTGGTATCACTTATCCAATAATCAGTATTTCTTGTTCAAAATTTAGAATATGATGATGTGGAAATTTCATTTTAAAAAATCCTAAAGGTTTTACTGAAGTCCACATGAAAAAGTGTTAAGAGTAAAAAGTTTTCTGAGCGTTTAGTGTTTTATTTCTGAGTTTCTGAGCAATTCTGAACAAGCCATTCTGTCTTCTTGCAAGAACTATGTCAGAAGTCAGTTAAGATAACTGACTGAGAAAATGTGTTTGTTCACAGAAAGAATGATGCCTTTGCAGTCTGATGAAGCACCAGAGCTCTCTGGCTGAGAATTCTAAATGCTTCTCCCGACACGGCAGTTCCAGGGATTGCATGGATATTGCCATGGCAGTTAAAGTGGAATCATAGCCCTATAACTGCACAGTATGAAAAGGCCCTATTTCAGCTATTGTGGCATGATGTAAACCCATTAATATTCAAATATGGCTGCGTTAGGTAGCCATGAAAACATGATAATGCTTAGTGAAATGGGAGGCAATAGGACAAGATAAAGGGCCTTTACACACTACACTGTTATAGTGCTCTTATTCCACTTTCAACATCCTATGGAATCCCAGGGTTTGCAGTTTAGGGAGGGGCCTTTAGAATTCTCAGCCAGAGAGCTCTTGGGCCTCAGTAAACTACAAGCCCCAGGAGGTTGACAGTGGAATAATAGCATTATAACCGTGTAGTGTGGAAAGGCTCAAAAATCACATTACAGGTGGATTGCCTCAATCAAGGAAGGCATGGCCCTAGGTCTTCAGAACATGAGGAGGGCTGTTAGAGTGTTTTGGCAGTTTCTCATTCATAGGATCACTGTAAGTTGAAGATGGCTTGATGCCAATGAAGAACAACAGGTCTCTATGACGAGCAGTGGTGCACACCCTACTCCCGCCGTGCAGCACGCACAATGAAAGTGTAGCGAGAATCATAACTGGTGGACCAGTTTCAGCTTCTGTATCTTCTTTAGAATGTTTGAACAGAGTCTCCATATGTATTGCCCATATGTCTTGTCTGCATGGAGGTTCTGCCTAGGTGAGTTCTACCTTTTGTTTTTGTACTGTTTGTATACAGTTCTTCTGATAAATACACGGAGGTTGGGAACTGAACCTGTGCTGGTGATCCCGATGGCTCTCTTTTCTCTGTGTTGACTCTATTCACTAGTCTAAATCAAGCTGCTAGTCCCAATTGCAGCAGACTTGTTAATATTTAAATAAGTTCTGTTGAGTCAATGAGTCTGCTCTACATAGGACTGGGAGTTGGATTTAGATCATTGTGCTGCATTAATATGGATAAGGTCAAGTTGTTATTGCTCATTTGTTTTCTGCATTTGCCTACCACCCTTTCTCTAAGAAACCAGGGGAGGTGCATGTGGGATTATCCCATTTATAGATTGTTGTTGTTTTTGTATGCCTTCAAGTCATTTAAGTTATGGTGACCAAAAGGCAATCCCAACATGAGGTTTTCTTTACGAGATTTGTTCAGAGTAGGGTAGCCCTTGTCTTCCTTTGAGGCTGAGAGAATGTGACTTGCCCAAGGTCACCAACAGGTTTTCATGGCTGAGCAAGGATTCAAACCCTGGTCTCCAGAGTCATAGTCCAGCTTTCAGACAACTACACTCCCACATATTTCTCTTTCCGTGTCTCTCCCTCTCTCTCTGGGAAAAAAACAGAAAAAATGCAAATTCTATCATCAGGGTCATCTGGTAAATTTTCTGATGGAGTGAAATAAGAAGTGATGAATCTGCCAATTTCTTTTCTACTCTATTTCTCATTTTTTCCAGCATTCTTTCCCACTGTTACTCTACCTGCTTGTAAATGTTTTAAAGTCTGCCCAAGTATTTGTGCATATTTTCTTGTGCTTTTTTTCTAAATATGCACCTTTTGGTAAGTGCTTTTCTTCATATGCATCTTTTGCAAGTGATTTCTCATCATGTTTGTGCACATTTTCCTCTAATGCACCCGTTTCTAAGCACATTTCTCTGTTTCAAGCATTTGTGTATTTCATTCAGTGGTGTACCATAACATTCAGAAAAAAAATGTGAATATAGTGATTCAATTACTTTCTGATTTGTGCACAGGTTTGGAAAGTGCAAGCTTTAACCTCTGTGAGTTATTGGTTTGGCCTGGTGGATATAGAAACCCTAAAGACAGGGCTGTACCTGATAGCTAATTTCAGAAAAAGAGGAATTGCTGGAGCTACAGAAGAAAAGTTAAATTTTAAAAGGAACAAAATGGTAAATTCTTTGTAGTGTAATTTCTATATTTCATTTCCTTCTATTTTGCATTTTTAACATTTAGGGCTTTTAAGATTTGGATCCAAATGTTGCAATACCACTGAGAAGCAGAAGCAGAAGAGGCTAGCAATCAAGTTCTGCTTTTGCGCCTTGTTGAATGCGTGTCAAATTTAATACAGAATTTATTGTATTGTTTTGCGTGTGTGTGTGCGTGCGCATGGGACTTAAATTGCAATTGTGATTGCAATATTCCAATATTCTATTATACTTGGCCCCGTAGAACCCAAAAACAGGTACACGAGATTGTTAAGTCCACATTCAAATGTGAACGAAAGAAAAATCTCACCTATCTCTGGAGCAGGAGCCTGGAGCAGGGATGACCCCAGTTATTTTGCTGCCAAAAATGCATACCATCCAAAGCTCTCCAAATTATTCTGTCACACAAGGCAGAACACTCCATCAGGACTTTTCTCCGTTCCTGGTAGTACAAATGTGAGGATATGCAATTCACTACCTTTTGCTGGCACCCAAAATCTGCTGCCTGAGGCAACTGCCTCACCTTGCCGCTCCTTGCATCACTATGTGTCTTCAGCTGCATCTCCTTTCTTTTCAGTTCTCATTCTGTATCCTCTTAAAACACTGGTGTGTGCATTTTCGACCCACTCTCCCTCTGTTCCACAACCCTAACACCCGAACAGCCGACTTTCCATGCTAGATTCAAAAGGAGAAGGAAGGAGAAGGGTGGGTAATCCAGGCTGTGATCTTGCTTGCTATAGTTAGACAGTGACGTGAGCCATGTTGACCAAACTTCCATAAAACTGCTGCTGTCATAGCTTCATGTGGGAACCAGCTTACGAAGCAGATAGCCTTCAGAGTCAATCCCATCTAAATATAACTTTTGTTGTTCAAGGGACCTAATGCTTTATTGTTCTTTCAGTTCTTCCATTCTTCTTTTGTTTTTCGATTGATCTTCTAGCTGCTCGCTAGGTTGTTGCTCAGAGCCATTTAGCACTTGTTTTCCTATAAACCCACCAAACTGAATATGTTTTGAGTTTAAAAAAAAAAAAGGCAGGACTTTAAAGAGAATTGAAACATGTACCATTTCTCCCCTTCCCCCATATTTAATACAGCTAACAAACAGCTTTTTGTTGAGAAAAAGAAAGTCACATATATAGCTTTGTGGGTTTTTTTTGAAAGACTGAAATAAAATAGTTAGCCTTCTCAGATGGAAAAATGCAAATTTAATTTTTACACACAATTCACCACATTAAATGCATTGCAGTGACAAGACTTTTCCTGTTTACTTTTCGTTTTGTTATCACTGGCGTAAGAAAAGATCTTGCATAAACCTTTATCAACTGCAATAAAAATTCTTTTTGACACGATTATTTAAAATGAGAGAGAAAGAAAAAGGAAAGGAAAGTCATTCTTTGCATTAGGAAATATACTAAACCAAATAAAAGTTCCCCAAAAGTTTGGAAATGGGAGGGAAAAGAAATCTGGAGAGAAGTAAGCTGTATAAATGAGAAAATATTCAAATAGGGCAAGACTGTTTCCAGTTTGTGAGCT
Organism: Iguana delicatissima; assembly: GCA_948472985.1. NCBI lineage: Eukaryota > Metazoa > Chordata > Lepidosauria > Squamata > Iguanidae > Iguana > Iguana delicatissima. The sequence continues at coordinate 623,819 of CAOKZL010000077.1, read as the reverse complement.
GGGGAACTCAATACAGGAAGTAATTCTGCAGTTGAAAAATAAGATCACATGAAACTTGGCTGCTTATCGTGATAAAAAGGAAAGACTTCACTCTATTACAGTAAGCTTTCACTTACTGTAACATGCATCAGTGGGGATTTTTTTAAAAAGATGTTGTTTTATTTTTGTCTGGAATGTTGCCAATGTGATTATCAGAAATGCAAAGCTTCACGGGATAAATGCAAATACTCCCATATCCACTAAAGAATTCAACTCTGGACACGTTTATCTGAGAGTAAACCCAACAGGAAACAATGGGACTTTCCTGTAAGTAAACATGCATAGGGCTGGGTTAGAAATATATAAATCTCTTAAACAGAAGTACCAATTGATTTTCAATGATTGTAGGAAAGTCACGAACTGCACGACAGGGTAGGAGGCTCAAGCCCCCTTGTCTCCAGACTAGGCTAATCTCCCTAAAATTATATGGAAAAATTGCACCACCAAAACTCCTATCTTGTTTATCATTCATAGGAATGGTCAGTGAGAAATGTAAAGTTGGCCTTCCACATTCACTAGAGTTAGGGGCACAGGACCCTTGCAAACATGGGAAAATTACAAATATCAAAATGTGCAGGGAAAGAGGCTGAGGCATGGTGGGGAGAACAGGCACCCAGGGTCCAAAGCAGGTCAGGGAAAAGAAAGGGAAGGAAGATGGGTCAGTACAGTGGCCCTATGCTGCCTCTCTCTTGCCCATCTCCTTCCTTAGGTATGTGTGGGGCACTGGGAGAGGGTTTGTGATGCTAAGAAATCAGACTGCAAGCCATCTTTCCTGGCCAGGTGCCAGATGGTGGTGGATGAGGAGGAGGACCAAAGGCAGGTTTTTAAAGGTCTACATGGCCTGATCGGAGCCACAGAGAAGGAAGGTTTTCCTGGAAAAGAAGCACCTGAGGTGGGGGAGGGCAGAGCTTGGAGAAATTCTCAGATAATCAAATTGGTGGAAGTCAAACCCACCAATGAGGGCCAACTGTACCTAGCTATGAAGGAACTAGACAAGATCTTCAAGTGCAGAGATATATAACTGTATACTAATATCATGATGGTCCATGTCACTGTATTTCTAATTGTTATATACAGTTGTAAAGTTAGGCAGTGAAGAAAGCTGATAGGAAGAATCATAGAATAATAGAATTGGAAGAGGCCACAGGGGCCGTCCAGTCCAACCTCCTGCCACACAGGAACTGACATCTAAGTACTCCTGACAGATGGTCATCCAGTCTCTGCTTAAAAACCTCCAAAGAAGGATACTCCACCACATTCCCAGGCAGTGTATTCTACTGCTGAACAGTGCTATGACTTTAATCTTTCCTGGGTTATTCCAGATGTGCACTTCACAAAATCAACCCATTTGAAACGTGATGCTGAATACCGTGGACCGCTAAGAAGACAAATCAACAGGTCCTAGAGCAAATGAGAGAGTGAGCATGGTGTAGTGGTTTGAATGTTGAATTATGACCCTGGAGACCAATTCCCTGCTCAGCCATGGAAACCCACTGACTTTGGGCATCTCACTCTCAGTCCCAGAAAACCCCATGATAGGTTCACCTTACTGTCACTGTAAGTAAGAAAAGACTTGAAGGCACATAACAACAAGACCAAATCAAACCTGAACCCTCCCTAAAAGCCAAGATGGCTAAACTGAGACCTTCGTATTTTGGCCATATCATGAGAAGACATGACTCAATAGGAAAGACAATAATACTTGGTAAGGCAAAAGGTAGTAGGAAAAGAAGACTTAAAGATAGATGGAGTCAAAGAAGCCACAGTCCTGAGTCTGCAAGACCTGAGCAGGGCTGTTGATGATAGAGTGACTTGGAAGTCACCATAAGTCAAAGTCGACTTGAGGACAGTTAACAACAACAAAGCAATGCGACTCAAGGCAATGGCAAAGTTAGTTCATGTATCTTCAGGTAACTGCAGTAGTCCTTTCTCATAGCTACTGTTTACTGGGGTTCCCACAGTGAACCAGACACTTCCCCAATGAAACAGTTTCCTGTACTGGAATATAGCTGAAGTCATTCCCTCTCCCAAGACGAGACTGATTATCTTGTCATTCCTGATCTTTAAATATTTTTTCTCTCCGATTCTGCAAAGTGCTAACACTTTACAAAGCAAAGCGAGGAAAGATCATCCCATTCATTTATCACAAATGCTGATGTATGTAGTGTTATAAACTTTTAAACCCTTTAAACTTGTTTTAACAAATTATTATGATTAATATGTTTTCAGCTTATTTAAATTAGTTTTAGGCGTTTAAACTTTTAACTTCTTTTAATGTTATACATAAACAGCCCTGAGATCTTTTTGATACAGGATGGGGTATAATTATTTTCATAAATAAATAAATTTAGTAAATCCTAACAAAGAGAGAGTTTTCCTGGGGTTCTAAGATGGAAACATTCTTATCTATCTCTACAGCATGCACCTTGTAGTGCCAGCTAGAGAGACGGCGGCTACTGAGAGCAGCATTACAATCATTTTGTAATACAAACCACAAATATAATCACTGCATAACTCCATAGGTGGAGATTTACTCTATGCAGTCCTGAAGCAAGATGTTGACTTTTGTCTTCACTGAAGGTGATAAAAGTGTATTCGTAATACAGAAAGTTAGAGAAATGCTGTCCATTTTCCCAGTGTTGCCCAGGGTTGATTTCATTGAAAAGGATCTGTTCTTTGGCACACAATGAAAAAGGCAGAAATGCACACTCATCAACCATGCGGTGCTTCAATTAAAACATAAAGTAAATACCAGCTTAAATTGAAAGCGCTTTTTCACTGAATTATCAACAGTAACATAAAATAAACGATACTGTAGCAATCTAAAGGACACAAGATATACAAATAATCCCATTAAGCAGTCTCGCTGGTGGTATGTAAATAACTTTTCCAGGAAAAAAACAACTCCTTCTCCAAAATCTGTGTACATTTGAGCACAGCCAATTTGTATCAACTTGGTAGCAGTGGAAATTTAATTAAAGAGATAAATAAATCATGAGTGTTGTATGGTGCAAATTTAATTTAAAAAGCACATTGCAGTTATAATTTGACATTCTGAAGCTTCTATTATCCATTGATGTTGCATGGGAACAGTATTATCTCTGCAGACACAATATTCTCTTATCAGTTTCAGAAAGTGTCATGCGAAGACACAGATGAGTAAATGAGTACAACCTGCCTGCAGAAAAATACACGTTCATGACTGAAGGAAGGAAAAGCAGACAAGAATCCAAATATGAAGAAGGAACAGCAAAGATCCTGCCTTGCACTTGTAAAGTGTCCTCCCCACCTTCCCATGTACTCAATCTACCTGTTTTCAAGCTCTGTGTTGCCCTCACAGCCATTCAGTGGACAGGGGAGGACAAGTGGGGAATAGTAGGCAGCCAAGTAGTGGCTGGCTGTGTTCCTGTAGTCACCTGCAAAGAAGATGACATCATCATCATCGTCAACCTCAAGAAGGCCACCAGAAGGTCCAAGCGGATGCTTGTTTCCTCTTGCAACCAGCTACAGGAACATAGCCAGCTGTTGTCTAACTGTCCCTGGGCCCACTGAAAACAAGTAGGTGGCTTGGGGAGCAGAGTCATAGTGAATAGGGGTGCTGAATTTTTCCATCTACCATGACTGGAAAAAGCACACATGTAGTATAATTTTCAATTATACCTGCATGTATCATTGACATTTCTGCCATAGCATTCACTTTCTTCAAAATTATGTGGGAAAAAATCAGTTGAGCCAATGAAATGGATATTTGACTTTAGGGATATATCCAGGACCAGATCTAGGGCTGAGGGAGTTCTAGTCATGTCCTACTTGAAGGAGAGCATTCCGGACAAAGAAGGAGAAGATGTGAGCCCAGATAACAGACTGCATGGCAGCCTTGCCATGGAGCCAGAGGAAGCTGGGAGCCCTGCCCCAGCTCAGCCCCATCTCTGTGGAGAGATAGTTCCATTGGAAGGCTACATTCTGCTTATTACTTCCATATAATCAAGGAGCCATTGTTGTGGTGCATCTGCAACCTTATTTTGCATTTACAGAGGCTTCAGCCTTGATTGGCCTGGAAACTGAGTAGATCTGGGCTCTGGATTTGTTATTGTCAGGAATCTCCCCCTGCCAGGCCGCAGCCAGCAAGGGAGGAGAGAGGTCAGAAACACTTGGGGAGTCCAAATATACTAAACACCAGGAAAACACAAGCCGAGCCAGGTCAAGATCCAGTTCAAAAGTTCAGGAGGCAGAGATCTGTCCGGAGGGATTCAGGGAGCAGGAGACACAAAGGTTGTGAGGGCTTGCTAATAATTTGCTGCAACCAAGGCGCAGCCACACCGGCAGACTTAAATAGCCCCTGTGAGCAAGTGGTGCTCATTATTGTTTCCTCAGCCCAGTCCAAGCAACCTCCCTCTCCACAGCCCATTTCAGCCTTCTGCATGAATGAGGGCTGACGGGCACAGCTGGCTGCAACTCCTCTGCATCACTGCTGGATCCCCCTCTGTCATGAGCTGGCTGGGGCAACTCAGTCTCTGTTTGACCTTCCAGTGCAGGAGATGTTTGCAGGTTGACTTGCTCACTCAGTGGCTTGGCCCCCTGCACAATCAGTTGCTCCTCAATCACAGCATCATTATCTATCACAGTTATAGCACTACTCAACCCTTGTGTTGGGTGGCAGTGTTTCGCAACTTGAACTCGCACCAATATATGCAACTGAATCCACAATAAATATGTATAGACATGTACATCTGCAGGCACAATGGCACAATATGTGTTGACTTCTCCAGATTGATATTGAATGCCATCAATTCTGCATTGTACCACAACGTCCAACCACTTCTGTAGAACAGTTTATGCATGTGTGAGACATCAACAGGATTCTAGCCATCATCATTAATAAAATTACTACAGATGAAATCGAACCATGTAGGAAAATTTCAAAGCAAGCATACAAAAAAACCAGAGGTGACTCACAGTAGATGTCAATAGGAAGGAAATGAGAGAGAGGGAACATACTAACATTGCCTAACCCAATTTCCACCCATAATGGAAGCTGCAACTCAACACATCTGAAGGGAACCAGTTTGGTGAGTTGTAGTGCAACCCATCTCTAAGGCATCAGGTAAGGGAAGAGTGTTATGCCTACTGTTGTGTCACTGAAGACATTGTGACAAGGAATGTGTCCACATGTGTCAAACCTCAGACCACTACGGTAATAAAGCAAATACATCCCTGCTCTATGCCCCTTTCTCAAGGAACTTGCTGGATTGGCTTACTATGCAAAGATATGCAAAGCAAGCCAAGTAGTATATTAATATGCAGCATGTCAAATAATTAACCAGGCAAAATCTTTAAAAATATTGACATATTTAACCTCAGTTAACCTAAGACGCTTTATTAAATCTACTACTTTTTTTTTGCTTTTTGCTTTTGGTTAAGAAGATATTGTCCATCTTCACCTCTTTCAGCCTGTACTCCAGGATAATATGTGGTGTCTCCTAGTTGTTTCACTTCTATTTCCTTGCTTAAATGATGTATGACTTTGTAACTGTCTTCTCTTTCCTCACAACAAGCGGTCAGATCATCAACATAGGTCAAAATAAATGTTCCCCTATTTTTCTATCTTGAATAGAGGAATCTGTCAGTCTTTCCTTGAGTAAACCTCTTCTCGAGGAGCTTCCTATTCCATTTTTCCTTCTGTTCTCCGGCAATTTTTTTAAATCCATAAATACTCTCCTGAAATTTGTGCACAAGATGTTTGTTGTTTTTGTCTTCAAAGCCAGGAGGTTGGTCCATATAAATGTCTTCTAAGATTTTCCCATGAAGAAAAGCAGTGTTTATCTCTGGATGCTCAACATACATCTTTCTCACTGCAGCAATGCTCAGGTGTTCTTACTGAAGTCTGTTTCACAGCTGGAGCTAAAATTTGGTCATAATCTTCTCCAAATTCTTGTGAGTATCCTTTGGCATTTATAGGTTTTCCACAACAGACTAACATGTCCCATGCCTTCAGATTTAAGCCTTGTTTTTCCATTCACATGATCTTTGATACTTTCATCTGGTTATATGAAAAAAAAAGATCTCTCTGCACTCATACACAAGTAGACACTGCTTTCAAAATTCCAATTTTTTTCATATATATATTCCATTTGAGTGTGTGGCTTTTAAAGCCAACTTTCCAACATGGAAAGAATCTCTATAAAAACCATCATCATCCTTGTCTGATTTTTGTATATCTCTCAAAGGAATCTGCTTGACTTGCCTTGGCCACATTCCATGCATTGTTTCCTTGTTTCCTTTAGGTCTTCAGCCTTTGTTCTCAAAGCAATTAGCATGTAAGTGTCCTGTTTTACCTGAGGAAAAACATTTAGCATCTGAAAATGACTTCTTGTGGTGAGGTTGGAATGGCATTTTGGCTCTTATAGCTGAATCTCTTGCAGAGAGGATATCTGCCTTTTTCTTCTCAGATTTACCATTTTCCTCGGCCATCAATTCATTCATTACTACATCCAGCTAAAGTGTCCTTGTTTATGCTCTCAGGGCATTCACCAAATTCTCAAAGATTTTTTTTGACAGTCCCTTAGAAACACGCAATGATCAATTACAGATTCGACTCCCACTTGATGCTCTTTCTTCCATTGGCAATACCCTTTACATTGGGACAAGCATTCTCAAAGGCCCCTCTCTAAACTGCAAATGCCAGGATTCCATAGGATGTTGAAAGTGGAATAATAGCACTATAACAGGCTAGTGTGGAAATGGCCCAAGTGTGCCGGCTATAAGACAATGAATCTCAAGGTCTTTCATCTCCCAAGCTTGGATCCTTTCTGTATCTGTTGGCCTCTTTTCCTTGCAGACAGCCAAGAGCTGGGCTCTTGCTAGCTCAAGCTCCATTCTGGAAATCCTTTACAGCAGTGGTTCTCAACCTGTGGGTCCCCAGATGTTTGTGGACTTCAGCTCCCAGAAGCCCCAGCCACTATGGTCAATGCTCAGGGCTTCTGGGAGCTGAAGTCTAGAAACATCTGGGGACCCACAGGTTGAGAACCACTGCTTTACAGAAATCCATATTGAGAAGTTTTTCCCTGTTGGCTTGGCACTTTGGGTGATCCCCATGCCTCTTTGTTCTCACACATGACCTGGTTTTTCTTTGCCTTGGTGGCTGTTCTCTTCTCACTCCCTTGCCTTTTGTCTGGGCACATTTGCTTTCCTTCTCCACACCCAGGCAAAAGGCAAGGGGATGCAGGGAGGCACATGTGGGAATGGAGGGGAAGGCATGTACGCACCTACCTTCTCCAGGCACTGTGCTCCCCCTCCCATATTGCCTTTTGCCTGGGAGCAGAGAAGGAAGGCACATGCACCTGGGCAAAAGACAAGGGAATGGGAGGAGAATGGTGGGTGAGGGGACATGCCTACACCTCCTGAATAATCAAATTTGTCAAACCCGCAAATGTGGAGGGAGAACCATATTTAGTGATTAACTGCATCTGTCTGGAATCCAGGACAAACTTGGGAGAAGTGTGGTTGCTTTACTTTGCAACCCACATCTCTCTCTCTCTCTCTCTGTAATTGTAATCCATTTCACTTGTACCTTCCCAGTTTACCCCCCCCCCAAAAAAATTCACAGACAGAAGTTTCTGGTATTTGAAGAGATTAAGCCCTCCTCTGGATTAAGCTGGGATGGTACAAATGAAGTGGATTACAGTTAGATGGCAAACATTCTATAGAGTAGAAACTTTTGTTTGATACGTGTGATCAGCAAATAAACTGCCCTCTGGGAGCATTTAGCGGAAAGTCTTTTTTCTTTTCTCCAAACAAAACAAATAGGTGTGTGCAGGGAATAACTCTCATACTTTGACACTGTATATGATATTTCTAATGGAAGGTATTCCTGTCTGTAGCCCAGGGTAGTATTGTGTTTCATAGCTTTTATTTATTTGTTTAAATATTTCTGCCCTGCCCTATATCCAAGAATCTTGAGGGATGTACAATATAATCAGTATGAACAGCTTACAATATTATAAAATGGTAAGAATAATTGAAACAGACTAAAAGCACATTGAAGAATTTAACAACTTAAAACACGACAATTGACAAACAATCAAAGCAGTGTAAGAAAATTTAAAACCATGTTTGTCTATTTGGATGCAGTCAACTGATATTTTAAGATAAGCTGTGGTGGATTCATAGAAGAGAAGTGAAACATACATTTAATTACATTTCTCTTTTTGCTACACATTTCCTAACTGAAGCCATTTCCGCACTAGACTTCTATAGCGCTATGATTCCACTTGAAACATCCTATAGAATCCTGAGGTTTGCAGTTTCGGGAGGCGCCAGCCAGCCTCTCCCGAAACTGCAAAACCCCAGGATTCCATAGGATGTTTCAAGTGGAATCATAGTGCTATAAAAGTCTAGTGCGGAAATGGCCTTAATTGATAACCTCATTGATTTTAGTTAATTAATATGTATTCTTAAGAGCCAGCGTGAGGTAGTGGTCTGAGCACTGGACGAGGGCTCTGGAAGAACAAGGTTTGAATCCCTGTTCAGCCATGGAAACCCACTGAGTGACCTTGGGTTCTTCACACATTCTCAGCCCCAAAAAACTCCATGATAGCTTTATCTAAAGCTTGCCATAAGTTGAAAACTGGAAGGCCCACAAGAACAATGCTTCCATGTTTTCACATGTGCACATCTCACCTCCTCCACTTATCAACCATGTATATGGGATTGCTGATTGCAAAGACTGGAAATAATCTGAGGTTCATATGGTTTAAAAAGAGCAACAATGTCTGTCTCTTGAAAACCAGTCCGTTAAAACTGTGATTTGTTATATGAAGACTTGGCTATACAGTATTTCCAAAACTCAACAGAAACTGTTATAGAAAAATACTATTCTGGCTAAGATCCTACATCAGATTTGTGTAGAATAAATCTCCACATTCAGCTGTACATTAATTGTGCTTTGCAACCCCTGTGGTGAATGGCAATGTTGCAGAACATAGACACTAAGAACACAACCAAATCCACATGTACATCAAGATATAGTTTGCAATGATCATCCATGTATAATGCACATGAACATCTATGTGCAATGTATACTTATGTATAATGACATTGCATGCACAACTCTGCATTCACAATCTTGAAAGGAGTCATTCTGCATCATATAAAAATACCCATCTGGTATTGTAGGAGAACTTATACCAACAGGACATCAGTGGGCTTCCAGTCCCACCTAAGGAGAAGCATTTTAGTCAAATACAACATGGCACTTGATGTACCAAGGAATTTTGAATTTTGGAAGGAAGCAAGGTGCCTGCAATAGGCAAAGAAGAGGGAGCATCTTTCTTTCTTTCTTTCTTTCTTTCTTTCTTTCTTTCTTTCTTTCTTTCTTTCTTTCTTTCTGAAATATTATTGTTTATTATCTCAAGATCAACACTTTCCCATGCTCCCTCTGCTGGCTCTAAATGCAGAAGCCAGCTTGCTAAAAGTTGAAACTAGCTTGATTGTATATATTAGCACAGTTTTTAGTGACAAAAATAGCTTTGTTTCATGCTCTGCCGCCTTCTCCTCCTCTTCCTTCTCCTGTTCCCCTCAGTTGTCTTTTCTGAACTGTACAATTGTGTTTGTTTATGAATAATTCCACATCTTCCTTTGGAGATTGCTTGGTGATTCACATTTAAGTGCATTTTGTTAAAAATAATAGTAAGTGGCTCTGCACAGGAAACAGGAAGAAAAATACAGGGAAACTTCTGTAAATTCCATTGATTGAATGGGCCTTTCTGGCTGGGCACTTGTAATTGGATGGGTGGGGAAAGTCTCATCCTCCAAATGTTGTTGGAGAGTAAACTCCCATCATCCCTTGTTATCAGTTGGCATGATGGGAGTTTCAGTCCAACATACGAAGAGTCACAATTTGCCCCTTCAGAAGACTGTGGCCTTTTCTGCCCTACACTGTTACAGTGCTATTATTCTACTTTCAACATCCTATGGAATCCTAGAGTTTGCAGTTTAGCAAGGGGGTACTTAGAATTTTCAGCCAGAAAGCCCTTTGGCCTTAGTAAACTACAGACCCCAGGATGCCACGGGATGTTGAAAGGGGAATAATAGCACCATAACAGTGTAGGGCAGAAATGGCCCAGGACAAGAACTAGTGAATTCAATTTCCAAGGAAAGTGATTCCATCTAAAGATTAGGAAGGACTTTTTTGACTGTAAGAGTTGCTTAACAGTGAGATGGACTTAATTTGAAGATCTTTACTTCACTGTTGGAGGCCGTCCTTCCACTGATGCAGATTATTCATATTCCATACTTTTAGGGCTTCTGATGACAAGCTTCTCTGTACTATGTTGGTCCTCAGATCAACAGATACACAGCCCACTTCTGGGTGGTCAAAATGCAACACTCCAGATGTTGAACTGAAATTCCCATCTATTGTAGGCAGTGCAATGGTAAAGGCTGAAGGGATTTGTATCCAACAACATCTGGAAGGATCAGACTTTTCTCTGTCTAATTGTTAGTGCCTAAATGGACTAGATCCACCGAATCAATGGAATTTATGGAAGTGTTGACTTACCTAAGTTCCCACCGATTAAGCATTGTGCTCACATTGGAACTAACATCTGGATTTAGGTCCCTGTGGTTACTGTTGTAGACTAAAACAGTCGGTTATATCTGCTGGTGGAACTGAACACATGTTGTGAAGTGATACAACAAGCTAGGGATGCAAAAATCGTACATAATATTCAAAAAATGGTCAAAAACATTTTTTTTTGAGGGTTAAGGAATGCTGATAAAAATCCTGGACTAACAGTTTGACATCTTGGATGCTCCTTACGAAGAACATGGGCTGGAATCCAATGAAGTGGTGTGACTGCCGGCTGAAATGGTGCCTTGCAAATTCAGGGACTGTGTCTGTTAACATAGTTTTTACTCAGAAGTCCCGCTGCCAAATAATCTTCATAGTGTAGGACTTGTGTATTTATGTTATTGCCTTCAAGCTGCCAGTCAACTTATGGTGACTCTGTGAATTTTATAGGGTTTTCAAAGGTGAAGGATATCTAAGAAGGGGTTTTGGCAGTTCCTTCTTCTGAAATATAGCTCTGCACTAAACTGACATGTGTTATGCGCAAAAGTCCTCAATTGCAACATTTTTTGTGCAGAAATGTGTGGAAATACTATTTTCTGCACCGAAAATGCCATTTCTTGAACAAAAAATGCAGTAATGTTTTCTTTTTTTCTTTTTTCTTTTTGCACAAAATTCACACATGGTCAATTTGCATTTGTACAGGAAACAGTTTTTTTTTTTTTTTTTTGGCAAAGAAGACAATTCTGCATAGAATAGAATATTTCTTAGTGGCAATGTTATTTTCTTTGAGGAAAATCCTGCTTCTTCTGCAGAATATGGTACCGTCTGTCAAAAAACAACCATGTGCAAATTTTGCATAAAGTAAGCCCTGAATTGTGAATATCCTTCAAAAACTGAAGACTTTCTCTCATCGGGAAGAAAATTGCTAAAATTATGTGTTGTTTCCTTTGAGAAGAAAGTTGGAGACCAATTATGACAAGCAGTAGTGGATTGTTGGTACATGCCATGCTTTGCCTATTCAATCTCTCTCTCTCTTTTCTCTCTCTCGGCAAAAGCACAGGACAGTTTAAGATTAAAATATTGGAATACACAAGGAAAAGGGCTTTTAATAATGTGCTGTAGTGTTTGTATTAGTCTTTTGAAATGGACATGTTTTAAAGGTGTTTTTAATTGTATTTATTGTTTAATTATATTTAAACTTCTATATATTTTAATGATATGAATTTATTTTCTGTATTGGTTTCTACTGTGTAAGTCGCTTAGAGTCCAAGAGCGTGGAAAAATAAATATCAGCATTGTCACCGTTGACATCATCATCATCATCACCATCATCATCACCAAGATGTGGGGGAACTGTTAGTAGAACAGTAAGGAGACAATGGTATAAATTAAAGATGTCTCTTTCAGGGTGTTAATGTAAAGTTACAAAAATGTAGATGGTTCTTTTTGGAAAATGAAACGACGTGAATTTTATGGTTCAGAGCTATGACACATTACATCTATGGCTGTAAAGTGTATCTCCATCTTGAAACACTGCTTTGAGACTCAAATATTTCTTATTGGGACTGGAAGACAAATCACCTTGGATTGTATCTTGCTCAAATATTGGAGAAGAATGGACAATTGATTAGATAACTTCTTTATTCAAGGTAAACTTATATAACTCTGGAGAGTAATTGCTAAAGCATTTGCCACTGCCTTTCATGGTGGGGAAGGAGATAATTATATTTTTTGAAACTGGGAAGCTTCCTTTTCTATTAAGAGATCTTGTGTAAATTGGAGTTTTGTTTGATAATCGTGCATCTTCATGACGTGGATAACAATATTGGATTGGATTACAATGTTGTGATTTTTAGATCTTTCTGTGTTGTCTTCATCTGTTTATGTGTATGTGTGTAGACTGTAGAAATATTCAAGTTACATAACAGTTATTTGCATGTTTATTAGAGCATTCAATGATGAAGGACCACTACTTATTTATATTTATTAGAAGTGTTTTATTAATTGCTTTTCAGATTAACAGACTCCCCAAAGTGATATAAAACAAACAAACATTAAGAAACATGTTTAAAATAGAGAATTACAAATTATTTTTATCTTTACAGTTTGTAAGATTGTAAGTAAAAGGGTGTATAGTGTTTTGGAATAATAAGCATTTTTGTCTTCCATATTTTCTTACATTGTGAGCAGGAGATTTCACCATAAATTTTCTCTGTGTCTGACCTATGCTTACCCCTAAATCTTACTTCTTTTCTGACATTCACCCCCAAATCTCTACCATCTTCCTCAATCTCCTGTAGGCAGTGATGGCTAGTGGGTACTATCTCTGTAGGTCAGTGAATCCAATCTGGATTTTAGTCAGAAATTGGAAGGAGTCATCCAAGGTGGTGAAAGTGTTTTGGAGAAAGGGGTCAGAGCCTTGCATGACTTCTTTAAAGTCTGGCCTAAAACCTGAACTGGAACATGGAAGCCACCAGCTGCCTCTAGGGTTGTTGCACCAGACACTCAGTTTAACAGAATCTATAGTCCCTTTCTGTCCTGTTTAAAGGCAGTGAGTGCCCAGCTGAGCACACCCATAGTCCATAGGAACTGGCAGGGGAAAATCAGGCCAGTCCCAAGGCTAACATGGGGTTACAAACAGAAGCAAAATCCAGGTAGTCCAAAGTTCAAAGAGAATAAGCAGTCTTGTGCAGTCTCCAAAGCTGAGAGGAGAGTTGCCTGAAGGATCTGTCCAAAAGCCAGGAAGCCAGAGCTATCAGGCAGGGTGGCACAGAAGTTTAGGAGTTGTTGTTCTGCAGCAATGAAATGGCCTCATTCCAGCTGGCCTCATTAGCTCAACCTCCTGTATTTAAGGTGGAGCAGGGTGTTGACTGACCTTTTGCTCCCAGGGCTTTAATTTATGTCACTCAAGAGGGTGAAGTAGCTTTCCTCCTCCACCCGCACTACAGCTGCTGTCTGGGATGCACTGGACTCTTGTCTCTGCCAGCTCTTCCCTGGTTTCAACTGGGACCCATCATCCTGCCTGTTCTCTTCCTCTTCTTTCTCTGAGAAGGCCTTTTTAAGTTAGCACATAACATGTTTTAGTCCCTCCCCCAAAAAGAAAAACACTTTCCTAATAGCTATACACATTGCAGTACACATTTCCTAATAGCTATACACATTGCACATCCCCAGCTACCCAGAGTATCAATTTGATCAGAATGTTTCTGGGTTCACATTTAATCCAGAGGCAGTCCGAGGAATGAAGATGGTGCTGGAAGCTAGCGTTTAATCTTGTACTATGTCTTTTTTTTTTTTTTTTTGAATAAAATTTGCAAAGGTCCCTGGCTTTTGCAGAAGCTGAGAAATCGTTTGTATATCCTAATCTGTTTGCCAGTTCCATGTTCAGAAATGCAGTTGTACTTAATGGAGGCCTTTCTAGGTTGTTTGATTCAGCCATGAAGGGATGATGTTTGAGGCCAAAAGGCTGGTTAAATCGACGTATGATTGTCCAAATATGACTAATGTGTCCTGAGGCCTCTTTCAGACGATTTAAAACAGAAAGCTTAGGTATAATATGGAAGAGAAAATAAAGGAGAATTGGAGCATAAAAAATGAGTTCAGCATATACAGGGGGTATCACAATTCTGAGTAAATTGTTTCTCTCAGTTACATACATAGAAAGGGAGCAAGGAAGAGAGGGGAAAGAAAAAGGACTGGCGTCTTCTAAAATGACGCTGGAGAAGATAAAGCTAAGGAAAAAGATGTTAAGCAAATTATTGACTGCACTTGATATTTCCCTGAGTTACATCATACAGAATGGAACAAAGCAATGGCAGGTTTATTCAATGGCTTTTGAACTGAGCATTCATTTTAAAACTCAGCAGTGTGTATAGTCTCAAGAAGCTGCCATAGGGTCTTTCCACATTAGACTGTTATAGTGCTATTATTCCACTTTCAACATCCTATGGAATCTTGGGGTTTGCAGTTTACGGAGTGGCATTTGGAATTCTCAGCCAAAGAGCTCTTTGGCCTCAGGAAACTACAAACCCCAGAATTCCACAGGAAGTTGAAAGTGGAATAATAGCACTATAACAGTGTAGGGTAGAAATGGCCATGGTTGGAAAGGTGCAGGGGCAGGTGGCCCCCAAAGCCACACTGAGACCTTCAGAATCCCTCCCAAATTAGATTTTTAAATCTGGCAGTCCAAGACCTCCCCACTCTTTTGCATCTGTACGCAGAAGGTTGAAAAGTTCAGTCCTTGTCATCTCCAGTTAAAAGGTCTGGGCAGCAAATTATGAGAAAGACCTACAGCTACCAGACAGCTGCTCTAAATCAGACTAGACCAGTAATTCCTGAAATCTTAGTTTAAGATATTGCCCTTGCAATAGCAGATACTCCACCTTCTACTTTTTTTCCACCCCCTTTGCCTCAAGTTCACAAGTTTTCTGTCGTTCCTTCATTCCTTCTCAGCATACAAGGAAGTATTTTAGCCATCATATGTATTTGGAACAGAGGTATAGTATGCAAATATAGCAGGGCATCAGCAAAAGAGACTGTATCACCTGCCCATATACACCATTTAGAATCATAGAATCATAGAAAGGTAGAGTTGGAAGAATCCCCAGGGGCCATCCAGTCCAACCCCTTGCTATGTAGGAACACCCTCAAAGCACTCCCGACAGATGGCCATCCAGCCTCTGCTTAAAAACCTCCAAGAAGGAGACTCCGCTACACTCTGAGGCAGCATATTCCACTGCCGGACAGCCCTGACCATAGGGAAGTTCTTCCTGAGGTTCAGGTGGAATGTCCTTTCCTGCAGCTTGAATCCATTGCTCCTTGTCCTGGTCTCTGGAGCAGCAGAAAACAAGCCCTCTCCTTCCTCTACATGGCATCCCTTCAAATATTTAAACATGGCTATCATGTCCCCTCTCAACCTTCTCTTCTGCAGACTAAACATACCCAGCTCTCTAAGTCTGTCCTCATAGGGCATGGCTTCCAGGCCCCTCGCCATTTTGGTTGCCCTCCTCTGGACTTGCTCCAGCTTGCCCATGTCCTTCTTGAATTGGGGTGCCCAGAACTGGACACAGTATTCAAGATGAGGACTAACCAAAGCAGAGTAGAGTGGTACCAGTACCTCCCTCGATCTAGACACCATACTCCTATTGATGCAGCCGAGAATTGCATTGTCTTTCTTGGCTGCCGCATCACACTGCTGACTCATGTTCAGCTTGTGGTCCATGAAGACTCCTAGATCCCTTTCACATGTACTGCTATCCAGCCACCTGTCCCCCATTTAGTAAAGTGTGCTCAGTTCTTGACATCTAGCCACCAAAGACCTCTGCAGCTAACATGAAGGTAAGCAAAATGATCGGGGAGGAGCATTTCCCCTCATTTGTTTCCCTCACCATGGCATCGCCTGTGGCTCATGTGCATTTCATTCCATAGTGAATTGTACCAACGTGTACTATAATGACATGTGTTAGGAAAAACAAACTAAACAATGCAGTACGTAATTTTATGGTGGAGTGAGCAGAAAGTAGGTCTGGATGTACTAGTAGACCTTGGGTAATTGGCAGTAGTCTAGCAAAGATTTCTGATTCCCAATTATTTAATAGTCACGCCAACCGAATAACTAACACCGCCTGTGCTAAATTATATGTCTGATGTAATAGCAAGGAATGAAGTTTCAATGTGGAAGAATGGTGAGCTCCACTTAGTTCTGTTCTCAAACCAAATTCCTATGGTAGGAATTATTTAGCTTAAGATGAATTTTTTAGTCTATATTTGGTTAGGGCAGGGTGGAGAATTTCCATAGGGCTGTGTGTGTGTGTTTTTCTAGTTGTGTGTTTGAGAGACTCACACCCAAAGGGAATGTGGGCCAAGAGGAAATGGGTGAAGCTGGGTAAAAAATTTAACAGTTAAAATGGATAAAAGACATCAAAACCAGGTACAAATATGTAAAAGTTGATAAACATATGTTACATGCTTTTGCCTAATTAAAACAGATATAACAAATGCAATATATATTTACTATATTCCACCTAACATTAGGAAGTATGTGAGGCCCCTTCCAGATTCATGATTCTCTTTCTCTCTATATATGATATGTACCAGAAAATGTATCCATTTAAAACAGTAAAGTATAAGTTACATCCTAAAAACATATTGAACTTTTTGACACTTTAAAGCCAATGAAGGCTTGTCCGTATACAAACTTGCACAAACAAACATTAGATGCCAAATGTTTTAACAAAAAACTATGCTTCAACTTGGCACCAAAATGAAACCAACGTCAACGCGAAAGTGGTCTCTATTAGTTTTATAATAATAATAATGATACTAATAAAAATAGAATGAATAAAATCCCCCCAAGCCCAAGAATAATTAATTATTGTTTGAAAAGATTATTTTACTTTAATGCAATTTACTTTTACTTTAATGCAATTTAATACTGTTAAATTGTATTAATTTTAATTCATTTATGATTAAAAATTAATTAATCATGGAAGAAATTATGTTAATTGTAAAGCGATTTTCATTCATTATGGAATAATTTTAAGTTTTAAATCTTAAACTTGGAAAACCATGAAGTTTTTATTAATTTGTTACACTTAAGAAGCACAGATAGGAATGGGGCAGAAGCAGCAGTCTGTTTGAAGCTTCCAGTTCCAGCTAACTTTGGAAACACTTTGAAAAACTCACCAAAACCAAGGTTTCTGCGTGGCTGGTAAGTGACAGCAGAGTCGACAGGGTGAGTCAATGGCATTGTGGGGTTTGCATTTGGCCTGGTGACTGATGAAGTAACTTGACCAGATGGACTAGTTGTGTGGTGTTAGTTTAATGCAGTGGTTCTCAACCTGTGGGTCCCCAGATGGTTTTGGACTTCAGCTCCCAGAAGCCCCAGCCACTACAGCCAATGCTCAGGGCTTCTGGGAGCTGGAAGTCCAAAAACGTCTGGGGACCCACAGGTTGAGAACCACTGGTTTAATGGTTTGGGTAGCAGATCAGTTTTTATTATTATTATTATTATTATTATTATTATTATTATTATTATTATTATTATTATTATTATTATTCTATGGACTATTTGGGGAACTGTAAAAAGAAAGTTGGGGACAATATGTGCATTGAGAAACCTCAGGATTATAGTAAGGCATCTGAGCTTCTTCTACTGACTCTGGAAGAGTTCAGCTCAAATTCATGGAAGTATAAAATGCAGCATGAATTTGGGGTTTTCAGTCTCCTTTCTTTTGACTCAAAGGTATGACAGAGCCAAAATATTAATAAAGACTTTGTAAGATAGCAACAAATGTTTGGAAGGGGGTACATGACAAAATCCAAAGAATTTGTAAGTTGAATTTTCAAATGAAACCGGAGATTTATTTGTTAAATATGTCAG
The DNA here is from genome assembly GCA_948472985.1 of Iguana delicatissima. Classification (NCBI taxonomy): domain Eukaryota; kingdom Metazoa; phylum Chordata; class Lepidosauria; order Squamata; family Iguanidae; genus Iguana; species Iguana delicatissima. Next base: position 605,829 of record CAOKZL010000077.1, on the reverse strand, counting down.
GGCAACAAAGGGAAATAAGAAGTCCTCAGAAGACATTATTATATCTAATAACTGCGGCAAGGTTGACATATGCGCAGCACTGGAAAGAAAAGAAATATATTGATATAGAAGAATGGAAGTTAAAAGTTCTGGATATGATAGAGATGGAAAAGTTAGCATTTTCTTTGAAGAATAAATCTATCCAGAACTTTGAGAAAGAAAGGAAAAGAGTATTGGATTGGTTAAGGACATAAATGTATAAGACATCAAAGAAGAAATAATGTAACTGTTCTTCTCTCTGTAAAATGGAAATTATGTCTGTAATGGAATGGAAATAAGCAATTTCAACTGGAAGATTTAAGCATGGAAGTATAAGGGGGGTTTATTTTCGAGACAATCTTTCAATAAAAATTATACAAAAAATATTAATAGAGACTTAAGGATACTGAGATGCAACCTCAGATAAGTGAGATTAAATCCAATAATTTTTTTGTTTCTTTCACTCCACTGTATCTATCTCTTCCAAGATACCTGGTGGACCTTCTAAATATTAAAATGAGGTTAGCCTTTCTACATTTAATCTACGTTTCTAGATTAAATGTTTTTCCATTGGCAGTTTGGATGGCCAATATAAGAGTGTTCTTATGAAGGACAGAATATGTGGTTGTAATTGTCTCTCAGTATAAGATTTAACTCATGTATTGCTTGAATGCCTTATTTATAACGATTTTAGGAATAATTATATTTTCTTTTATTGAAATCTCCTCTTCTGTGAAGGTCTGTTTTCTGTTATTGGATACTGTGAAATATGTGTCCTTTAGAACATCCAAATTTCTTGTTAAGGCCTTACAATTATGTGCTATAAAGTTTAAGGGGGGTATGGAAAGTGATCCGTCTACTGTAGACTAATTATTTTATGTGAACTAATTTGATTGACTTTTTCCTTTTTAATATTTTTATATAATGGCTGGTTGCTAAAATACAATAAACTGACTTGACTTGATTATATAAAACAACAACAACTACAACCCCAGTTTGCAACTTCCTTGCAAACTAGAAGTTTGTCCAGTTCCCAGAACATATTCAGATTAGGTACTGTGCGTAGAAACCCAGCAAGTTGTCTTCTACTGGTTCACACGACTTATATAGCCCACTGAGAGAGCAACTAGAAATGTAGAGTTGGAAGAGACCCCAGGGGCCACCCAGTCCAACCCCCTGCCATGCAGGAACACCCTCAAAGCACTCCCGACAGATGGCCATCCAGCCTCTGCTTAAAAACCTCCAAGGAAGGAGACTCCGCTACACTCCGAGGCAGCATGTTCCACTTCCGGACAGCCCTGACCGTCAGGAAGTTCTTCCTGAGGTTCAGGTGGAATGTCCTTTCCTGCAGCTTGAATCCATTGCTCCTTGTCCAGGTCTCTGGAGCAGCAGAAAACAAGCCCTCTCCTTCCTCTACATGGCATCCCTTCAAATATTTAAACATAGCTATCATGTCCCCTCTTAACCTTCTCTTCTGCAGACTGAACATACCCAGCTCTGTAAGTCTATCCTCATAGGGCATGGGTTCCAGGCCTCTCACCATTTTGGTCGCCCTTATCTGGACTTGCTCCAGCTTGACCATGTCCTTCTTGAATTGGGGTGCCCAGAACTGGACACAGTATTCAAGATGAGGTCTAACCAAAGCAGAGTAGAGTGATACCAGTACCTCCCTCGATCTAGACACCATACTCCTGTTGATGCAGCCGAGAATTGCATTGTCTTTCTTGGCTGCCGCATCACACTGCTGACTCATGTTCAGCTTGTGGTCTATGAAGACTCCTAGATACCTTTCACATGTACTGCTATCCAGCCACTTGTCCTCCATCCTATATTTCTGTATTCCATTTTTTCTACCTAAGTGTAGGACCTTACACTTATCTCTGTTGAATTTCATTTTGTTAGCCTTGGCCCAGCTCTCCAATCTGTCCAGGTCATTTTGAATTTTGATCCTGTCCCCTGGTGTATTAGGAACCCCTCCCAATTCGGTGTCATCTGCAAATTTGATGAGCATGCCCTCTATTCCTTCATCCAAGTCGTATACTTTGTATACTGAGGATTCCAACCCTAATATCTCCAGTGAAAAGTAATCAGGAGCAGATGACACAAACAATCAGCCCCAAGAGCAACTAACCATCAGATCAGATAATATTGAGTGCAATGACCCCTCTTTCTCTGTTGACTATTTACAGAATGCATTAAGTCCAAAATAATACAGCTACACCCATAGCTGATTGATATCAAAATTAAAATACACACACGTGTGTGTGTATTTGTCAACATACAGCATCTTAACCCATTTTAGAGGAGGATGAAAAACACACACAAACATATTTGCCTGCCTTTCTCGTAATTTGTCTATTCTTTTTTCTTTCCAGAACTGTTCTAAGGTTGGTGGTGGTAGGGGACACATGGAGTGTTTTTTGTTAAAAATATGACTCAGTCTGATTGATGTTGGTGAAATCAGACTGCCAGAGGAAGACTGCTAACTTGAAATAAACAATTCTGTGTAAATATTTTCCACTTAGATCAAATCTGGGCTGAGAATAACAAGGGATAACTATTTATATGAATTCTCCAGGGTGATTAGATTTGTTCTATACAATTTTATGTCTCTCATGAATTGCTGGGTTTAGCACATTACATTTAATTGAAGAATCCAGACGTGGATGTGGAGACCTCTTGGAAGGAAAAAAAAGTCCATAAATGTTGCAGCATTGCTTGTTGAGTTCTTTAAATGTACTCTGCTCCAGCTTTCAGACTTGCATGAAATAAACCAAGAAATGGTCCCTTCAGTGTTTAATGCAACAAAGAGAGAATATATCCTTGCTGTCTTTCTGATAAAACTTGCTTAAATTAATTTACTGGATATACTCGTGTATAAGTTAACCTCATGTATAAATCGAGGGCAAGTTTTCGGGCCAAAATTATGGATTTTGATATGACCCATGGATAAATTGTGGGTCGTTTTACGGAGAGGGGAAAGTACCAGCACCACTTCAGGGTTCCAGCCATCCTTAGCTGCTGCCATTTTCCTGCCTAGGCATTCAGAAAGGCCCTTTGTTACTCTACCCAGGCCCTTTCCACAGCACCCTCCCATCCTGCCATGGGGACCGGAGAAGGATGGGACTGCAACAGCACTCCTGCATGACGTCATCGTGGTCCCATGGAGTTTGAGCAAGTACATTGGTATGGATGTCTAAGAGCCATTATATCAAGATTACATTCTTTTCCTTTTGCTGTGTCTGAGAAAATACAAATGAAAGAACTGAAGAACTGGAAAACTCTGGCAGTTTTACGAATTCTCTTAGTTACTTCAGAACTGAGTAAGAATGGGATTCAGGGTAGTGTGAACCCACAGGAAAAAGAAAGGGACAGAAGAGGAAAGTGCAAAGATCCACAATACAAATATCAGTTCTTTAGGATCCAGTCTTTGTCTGGAGAAATTGTATACTCAGACACAATTTTGGATATCCTTTCACTTCCCCAGGGAATGTGGGTGGATAATATCACTGGGTCTACTTCAGATGGTGGATCTGAAGAGCGTGCATTTGCAATTGGCTCAGAATCTTCAAGTGTGGCTTTGATTTTCCTTTGTTCTGAAGCTCCGACAAGGTATTGCTAAGAGTAGATAGCATTATGGAAGTTGGCTATGATCCAAATGATCACAGTACCAGTTCTACTTGTTTTGCTTGGACAGCAGCTTCTGCACAGCACAGATGTAGCAAACTGCTTTTGAAACCAAGGGGAGTTATACAAAAACACTTTGTGATATGGTACAGAGCTCAGCTTCTGAAAGAGGGAAAGGAAGCAAAAGCTTTCCCTAAACCCAAGCCCCAAGCAGTACTTTGGACTCTAGAGAATGTTCTTCTCAGACCTCGGATCATTTTACATTGCACAAAGATAGCTCTACACTGCGATTCCACTTGAACTGCCATGAAATCTGCCTATGAAATCCTGGGCTTTGCAGTTTAATGGGATATTCGAGCTGTCTGGCTGAGAGTTCTAAATACTGCTCCCTAAACTGCAAATCCTAGGATTCCATAGGATAGAACCGTGGCAGTACAAGTGGTATCGCAGCACAATAATTTGGGTAGTGTGAATGGGACCCTGGACTCAGGTGGATGGGTCATACATCTGATGGGATCAAGGAAGGAAGGTACTGTGTGACTTGGAGTGTGCATACCTATAGTTCTCCAAACATATGTGTGATCTTTCCAGCAGGGAAAAAAAAAGTGGCTTCAGCTAGAAACTGCATGCTGATAAGTCTTTTGAAACTGCAGCAATCACATCAACAAATTTCTCCAGAAAGGAAAACGAAATTTCTCCAACAGGCCTTCTGGGCTTGGGTCCAATCAGTGAGGTCATCTATATTGGACAGCTGGACATTAATTTGCATCCTTCACATGTCTCCAGCCTGATGTCCTTGCAGGACATTCTTTTCTCTCTCTCTCAATCTCTCTCTGAAATATGGTATCTCCTAGAAAAATAAAGTGGGGAAGAAAATGCATTTGGACTTCTTTCAGAATAAGAAAAAAGAGAGAAAAGATCTAGACTAAAGCCATTTCTGTCCCACACTGTTATAGTTCTATTATTCCACTTCAGAAGTGTGGGGAATTCTGGGGTTTGTAGTTTACTGAGGACAAAGAACTCTCTGACTCAGAATTCTAAAGGCCCCTCCCTAAACTGCAAACCCTAGAATTCCACAGGATGTTGAAAGTGAAATAATAGTACTATAACAGTGTAAGACAGAAATGCCCAATATTACTTATATTTTACTGCAAAAATTAATTTTGAAAAGTTAAGAGTCACTAACCTTTACACGTTTTTCTTCCTTACTTTCTCATTTTATTTTTGGTGGACCTTTGCATTTTTGAAAAGCCCACTGCATGGTTATTTCTTTTTCTCTTTACTCATCTTCCTTAAATAAAATAAAATATTAAAAAAAAATCAAGGTAGCTCTTGAGTTGTGCTAGCAACCCATACGTCAAACCAAACTCTCCCCATTTGTTCAGTCATCTAGCAAATCTCTGTCCACATTGATTATGCAACTCTACTCTCGGTAGACAGGTGATTAAGCAACAAAAATAGCTCCAGCTAATCCTTGAGTAAAATGGAGCTGAACAAACTCAGAATGGGAAAGTAGCTTTTAGTTAAATGAGTGCTTGGAGAGAGCAGCAAGGGATACAATGAGAGGGATGAGTCATATCTTGGAAGAGGAGAGCTAGAAATCTGAACAAAGACCACTTAAAAGCCTGGTTCCAGTGAGATTATGGTCCTTTCTGCACCTTACCTTCTTCTGGCGCTGGGGTGCGGGGATGGTGTGAGCAGCCTCTAGAGAGAGGCTCTCACATCTGGGGTCCTTCAGCTCCACACGAACTGCCTGCTCATGAGAGAGCCCCACCTCTTCCTTCCGCAGTGCAGCTTGGGACCTTCCCAGGCTGCGCTGGGGCAGGAAGCGCGACTGGCATGGCTCCGGAGGCTCTGCACGCCAGGTAAGTGCTCACAGGGCCTGGGAGCAATGTGTGATCGTGCACCATTTTTGGCTTCTAGCTGAAAATGAAAACATGTGTCATTGGCGCCTGCCGGCCCCTGGAGTGTCATGCGATTGTGAGTGTGTCGTGCAGATCGCTCCTCACAATCACACGATGCTCCAGGCACCCTTTCGCATGGAAAATACCATGCGAAAAGGGCCTCACCCATCCTATGCCATGCTTTCTCATGCCATGCCATGCCATGCCATGCCATGCCATGCCATCCCTCTATGCTGTACAAAGTAGCCCTGAGGAAAAAAGGAAGCAAGCTTGGATAACT